>CM019149.1:106307416-106707416 GCA_009733165.1 Naja naja
GTTAGATTTGCATGAAGAGTCAGGCATTAGTGCTTCAGTGAAGAGTTTATTAGTGACTACAGCTCATAACAGACCCGATTTGGCTGGGCTGCGGCTGCTACTTATAGCCAGCAGCCGCGGTTGCAACCAATCAGAGTGCAGGGTTTTTCCCTTTTTAAACCAATCATTTTGACATTTTACAAGAACAGTTCAAACTAAACCAATGACATTCAAACCTGCATATAACACCCCTCCCCACTAGGTTCAGTCCATACTCAAACCCCAACCTATCTAATGTATTCTTTTAAATAGGTGGGGCTCTTACATGTGCGTTGAGACCTTCGTGTGGTTCAGAAGTTTTAACGTTCTCACCCAGTGAGAGAAATGTGTCTGTTGACATTTCCTAGTTGGACTTCCTGTGAAAGACCCTGTTTGATTGTTAGAATCTGGTCTCTCCTCCCAACCCATCTCCAGCCCAATGTCAGCACCCAAGTCAGGTAGTGATGTGCAATCTTCCACTTGTAAGGATGGATTTTGGCATTGTGACAGGTTTTGGGATGGTTCCTGTCATAATGGCTCATTACACATGGGGTTGATTCTTGCTTGCTGATTATCCTCATGCTCCTCCCCTAGAAAAGGCATTAGGTATGAACTAGAGAGGAACAATTGGATGTTCCTGTAATCTGGATCTAACTGATCAATGTGCCTGCTCCAGAGACACCATCCTCTGTTTGTACCCTGTAAGAACGAGGGCCTGTGATTTGAGTTATTTCAGCAGGAATCCATGAAGGTTCACCCATAAGGTTCTTAGCATAAACAGAATCACCCACTGAGCGTGCGAACTTTGCTAGTGGAATCAGTGGTGCGTTGGGTGCGTAAGTGGGATGAAGCGGTCAAGGGGAGACCTAAGTTTCCTACCCATCAACAACTCTGCTGGGATAAGTTAGTTGATGGGTTAGGAGTGATGTGCTGAACACTAAAGTTTTCAACTTTCTCAGTGATGTCCCCAGGACCCAATTGCTGAAGCTTTTCCTTGGTAAAAGCGTACCATCGTTCAGCCCGGCCGTTAGCGAAGGGTGCCCAGGGGCAGTCAGGGCATGTCTGATACCCTGTTGTGCTAAATAGGATTCAAAAAGGTTGGATGTAAATTGAGGCCATTGTCAGAGACAAGAACATCAGGTAACCGTGGGTTACAAAAACTTTTGAAGCTGCTTGATGACAGCATCAGTTGTGGTGGATGCCATAGGGATTACCTCTAGCCATTTGGAATATGCATCTACTATAATAAGGAAGGTGTGCCCTCTGGTAGGGCCAGCGAAATCAATGTGAATCCTAGACCATGGGCCCCTAGGACATTCCCATTCCTGTTTGGGGCGAGAGGTGGGGCAGGCCTGACTACCTGACAGTTGGGACAAGATGCAACCCAGTTTTCAACCATTTTGTCAATACCTGGCCACCATACATAACTCTTGGCCAATCCCTTCATCCTTACAATACCAGGATGACCCTCATGTATTTCCAAAACCTCTTTTTGCAGTTTTGCAGGAATAACCACCCTGTTACCCCACAAAATACATCCTCTTAATACAGATAATTCAGTTTGCCTGGACTTAAAAGGTTGGGCAAGGTGAGGTAGATCTTGAAGAGGCCAACCTTTCTTAATCCAGCCTATAACAGGAGCCAATAAAGTGTCTTTGGCAGTCTCTCTGGCAATTTCAGCAGCGTGTACTGGAAGCTTGGCAACAGTTTCTAGGAAAAAGGTGTGTGCCTCAGGTTCAAAGTCCTCAGTGTGACAAGGAAGTGGGCAGCTCAAAGCATCAGCATGTCCAATGTCTTTGCCAGGCTTGTGGATGAGTTTGTATGAATAAGCAGCAGAAATTCAGTCCACCTCAGCATTCTTGGTGACAGGATAGTGGGTGTAGGTTTGTCTCCTGCCACAATGCCTAACAAGGGATCTGTGACAATGGTAAATGTTCTCCCATATAAATACTCATGAAATTTCTTGATAGCTGCAACAATTGCCAATGCTTCCTTGTCCAATTGGCTGTAATTCCTCTCTGCTTTGGTCAATGCTAGTGAATGCATAAGATGAAATGCTGACTATCAGGCTTCTCATTCCATCTGAAGCCTGTACTCAAATTGTCCAGCTCTGCAATCTGCTGGTCTCTTGCTGCAAAGCTGTGCAGTAAATGCAATAGGGCTTCCCTCCCAGGGAAGCCTGTGGCTCAACCCCCACTCCAAAGGGGATGCATCACAAGTCAGTACAACAGGTAAATTCTCAGAGAACTGTATGAGTACAGCATCAGACGTGATTAGTCTTTTAATACTGTTAAATGCTGATTGTTCCTTCCTGCCCCAGACCCAAACAGACTTTTTGTCAAGTAATCTGTGTAATGGTTCTGCAATGGTTGCCTTCTGAGGTAGGAACATGTGATAAAAGTTAATAAGTCCAAGGAAGGCTTGCAAATCTGTTTTGCATTTTGGTCTAGGGGCTTCTTTGATTGCTTGAACCTTGGCATCTGTAGGGTGGATGCCATGCTTGTCAATCATAGCCCAAGAACTCAACCTTGTCAGTTCTAAGAGTGCATTTTCTTCCTTGACTTTTAACCCCGCTTTCTTGAATCTGGTAAGGACTTCTCTGAGTCTCTCTTGTAATTGAGTGTCATTTTCAGCAGAGATTAACACATCATCAAAGTAAGGCACTACCCCTGGCAGTCCTTGGAGCATCCTTTCCATAAGGCTTTGGAAAATGCCTGGTGCCTTACTCCAAACTGTAACCTTTTACATTTGAAGGCACCTCTATGAGTCACAATGGTTTGGGCCTCTGCAGTGGCATCATCAACTGTTAGTTGTTGATATGCCTGGGCCAGATCCAATTTGGCAAAGACTGTACCCCTGCCAAGTGAATGTAATAAATGATGCACCACTGGAACTGGATATGCGCTCTGCTGAAGCGCATGGTTCAATGTCCCCTTATAGTCTCCACAGATTCTTACTGACCCATCAGTCTTGACTGGTGTGACTATGGGTGTCTCCCATCTGGAGTGGTCAGTGGGCTCTAAAACTCCTTGAGCTATTAGTTTATCTAATTGTGCATCAATTTTTCCTTTAAGGCAAATGGGACCCTTCTGGGCTTTAAGCGAATTGGGGGCACCTTGGGATCTAGGTTGAAAGTGATGGGGTCCCCATATACTTGCCCAATCCATCGCTGAAGACCTCTGGAAACTCAGACTTCAAGGCCTCCTCCCATTCAGTGTTGCTCCGTGATTGATGCCAGTCACCTCGATGCCTAGTGGATTGAACCACTCAAGTCCCAGCAAGCTTGGGCGTCCTTGTCCACGATGGTCAGGGGCAAGCGTTTTTGAACTTCAGTTGAATTCTCTTGTTCCAACTACTGGAATCTTGTTCCTTGGTAGTCTTTAAGAGTCAGTGCTTGCTTCTGGAAATGCTTCTTCTGAATGTTGGGAAGTAGCCTGTGAATAGTGTCCCATGACACCATAGATAAATAGGAGCCTGAGTCCACTTCCATTTGGCAAGCCTTCCTTCAATTAGTACCTTCACATGTACTTTTCTGCTTCTTAAGGGTGAAGAATGACCAATGGTGACTGTTTGATGAGTTTCATTCTTCCCATTTGCTTCTGTGTTGTGCCCCATTTTCTCACTGAAGTTGTTAGCTTGAATTCTTTGTCAGGAAACTTCTTTCTGCTTGGTGGAGTTCTGGATGATTTGCAGACTCTTGCTAGGTGACCTCTTTTTTTCACAACAGGCAGATGGTATCAAAAACTTGCATTCATGCTGGGGGTGGCCCCACAACCTCTGCAATAAAGTCTTGCCTCTTTCTTCCAAGGTCTTTCCTTTTCTTCTCCATTCTGAGTCTATAAATTCCTTCCTCCACCTCACTACAGTCTGAATCAGAATCTATTTGCTTTCATAATGGGTTGTTGTGGATTTTCCACATCAAATTGATGCTTGCTTCATGGCCTCTTCAAAGTTGCTAAACTCTTCATGCACCCCAATGTCCATTAAACTTGCCACCTTGAAGTCATTATGCGTTTAAGCTTTTCCCTTGATCCCGATGGTAGAATTCATGTCTGAGGCATGATACTTGTAAACATAATGGGCTCTTAATAACTTTTCTAAGTCGGGCCAGTCCATTACCTTCACGTCTGCAGCTCCGCCAATGCCTTCGCCATCTTGAAAACGGCGGACCGCAGTGGTGTGAAAAGACCGCCTCTTCGCTTCTCGGAAATGTCGGCAGATGTTTCCCTCAAATACATTTGGAAACGATCTGCATACAAGTCCCAGTCTTCTGCCGTCGGATCGAGCGGGGCTGGGGGTGTTCAGCGCAGCCATCTCTCAGCTTGTTCTCGCGTTGTCTTCTCTTCGGGAAGGATCCCACCTTCGTCGCCAGTGTTAGATTTGCATGAAGAGTCAGGCGCGAGTGCTTCAGTGAAGAGTTTAGTGACTACAGCTCATAACAGACCCGATTTGGCTGGGCTGCGGCTGCTACTTATAGCCAGCAGCGCGGTTGCCAGCCAATCAGAGTGCAGGGTTTTCCGCACTTTTAAACCAATCATTTCTGACATTTTACAAGAACAGTTCAAACTAAACCAATGACATTCAAACCTGCATATAACAGTATTGGCATTATTTAACCAAAAGTTCCTGGTTACTGTTATACAATCAACCAATTTTATTTTAGGAGGACTTTTGGAACAATTCTGTAATTATGGTTTTCCATGTGGTGGGTGTGCTAAAGATAGTACATTTGCAGAACTTTTACGGAACCCGAGACAATTATATTTCATGAACAATTTGAAAATATGTGGTTGGAGGGATGAAATTAGGGGATGGTGCTTGTAATGATGACAACTTACTAATAAAAAAAGTAAAGCAAGGCAGTAAATCACTTTGTCGGTACATAAATCAAAGTGAGAAGTAGTGGGATATAATTGGAAAGGCCCATGAAACCAGTTACCAAAAGTAAGTATAAAATAGGTATCTAGGTTTTACAAGGCAATCCAATGGGATTCTGAAACCATGGGAATGTTATCACTTTAACAAAACAAATAAAAAAAGTCTAGCTTACCAATGCCATCGTTACAACTCTCTGGAAGAACAACTTGTTGTGGATCCTTTTCAGTGTAATATGTTTCTAAATTACTTGAATTACAGTATTTGAAAATTCTTGTTGCTAAGACTGTTCATTTTACACAAAACCATATCCAAACAGAATACGTAGAAACAACGAAAGTATATAAAATGAATCTATAATGAATTTCAGTGGGTGCAAATAGTTTGACCTTGTGAAATGTATTCCATTGTGGTACAGGCAGTAAGCAATTAATGGGTTTTCTAGCATCCAGCATTCTCTACACAAAGCATTTGTGCATTTGGGAAAGTTGTGTATAAATGAAGTGTATGAAATTTTGCAAATATGTTTACAGGCAATTGTGCTAAAAGTGTACATTGGGTATGTTGTAAATATACAGTGTACAGTGTTACCTTGGTATAGTTAATTGGTTTTAGGGAGGCACAATGAGTACTAAAATGATGAGTACCAAATAAACCATATGGCCGAATGCATGACCCTTTGTTTCAGCTGGAAAGGCATCTGTGTTTAAATAGGATGATCAGTATTATTTTCAGTTGCTTGTTCCAAACTTCATATTTGTGAGATGGGTGGTTTTCTCAATTTGGCCAATACACAAACAAATAAAATTTAAACAATTTGAGGATATGCTGATTGTAATGCAAACAATGTTCCCAAGCCTAAAGCACTCAATATAATTTTTGCTTCCCAAAGATGCCTTTGTTGTTTTGTTAATTCTTCTTGCTGTTTTATTATTAATGAATGCAACCAGATAGGAATAATGCTAATGAGATATATAATGTCACTACTTTGTCCCATTGTGTTAGCCAGATTCTGCTGTTCTGAATAAGCTGGCAAATGATGCAGTTAAATTAAGAGACCATAACTATATGTGTGTTCCCAGGTTTTTATTATTAGTAGTAAAACAAGCTTTAAAAGAAATTTCAAAGATTAACTTTAGAAGTCTCATACATTCTTGGGTCCTGAATCTTAGTGACTGGGAATATAGCCAGCAACAGGACATTGTAGGATGTTTTCAACCAAAAGTTTGAACTAATTTTGTCTCTGGTTCATTTTACAATGTCACTGGGCATTGGGAAACAACTTATTTTTCAAACAGCTGTTCCCATGGACGCTTGTAATATTAGTTAATCCATTTTACATAAGAAATAAGAGTAACTTCCATAAGGAAAAAGGTAGAATAAAAAGACAAGAGTTTGCTCGTCTATTCATTACTAAGTTTACTCATTTGAAAAATCCTAATGCTCCTAAAGTGGTGCTACATGGGGACATCACATTGTTCATGAATGAATTGCCTGGGTAACAGAGAGTAATATTATGGAATTCTTGATCTACTTAACTCTTGGTCTATCTAATATTGTTATCTCTGTTATTCAAATATTTGCTTTCCATTTAATCTTTGAAGAAGATTTCACCCTATCTAGACCAGCCCTCCCCCCCCAAAAAAACCCCATGGCATTGTTCTTAAATCTCTGAATAGATAAATCACTTTTCAGTATAAAAATAATTTATAACAACATCTACCATAAGAGTTATTGAGGACAGATGATAAATTGATAAAGAAAATCTATAAATTTTTATTGGATTATAAAATGGAGGAAGAACAGGTAAAAGAAATGATGGTGGTATGGGCCAAAACTTTTGGACATAAAATAGATTTGGATAAATGGCACATACTATGAGAGCAAAATAAAAAGATAACATTGGCCACATCGTATAAGGAAAATTTATATAAGATGTTTTATAGGTGGCACCTCCCCCCCAGCAAGACTGGCTAAAATGTATAAAAACCTGTCACCAAAATGTTGGAAATGTGCCCAAGAACATGGAGCATATTACCATGCATGGTGGTCTTATAAGAAAATCCAGGAGTTTTGGAGTAAGATCCAGATGTGGTTTAGAGGAGATGACTGGACAGAAAATAGATTATAAACTGGAATTATTTTTACTTGGAATTATGACAGAAAGATATAGAAAAGAGGAGATCTATCTAATAATATACATTATCACGGCAGCAAGAATGACTTTTGCCCAAAAATGGAAATATAGAAAAATTCCTGATGAAGGTGAGGTGATAAAGAAAATATTGATATGTGCTGAAATAGATAGATTGACTCTGGAATTAAAAAAATAAGGATGAGACAGAATACTACAAGATATGGGATAAGTTTTATCAATGGTAGGAAAAGAAAGGAAGGACCCAGAATAAAAAATAAACAGGATTTGTAGAAGGAGTAACTACAGATAAAAACTAACTGTACAAATGTATAAATGTAATATATATATATATATATATATATATATATATATATATATATATATATCGTAGATTTTCATGGATACAGGTATGCAGGTCTTGGTGTGTGTGGTGTGCTGCAAAGCCTGACACACAGATGAACCCAATACACAAGCCTGATGATGGCAGAGAGCCTTTGAAAACCCGCTACAACTTTAAAAGCACAACTATAATGACATGGGGAAATACACAAACAAAGCTGAATACCATATATATATATAAGAACCTCAGCCACATAGGTTCTTACGAAAAAGCCAACCAATCTGCAAACATCAACTCCATCAACCAATCAAGAAGTAACAACACAACTAACCAACCCACTTACAACAGAGCCAGCACACCACACCTCCCCACCAGTATTTATAGAGAGACGGCAGCTCTGATCACACTTTGCTCGCACAAGCACAAAGCCGAAAGCACCAGCCTAAAGATGGCAAGTGGGACCTCATCAAAACATCGCCAATCTTACACGGGCAAAGACCCGAACACACCAAGACCTGCATATATATAAATATATATATATATATATATATATATATATATATATATATATATATATTGATAACAATTATAAATATTATAGTAAGACCACACCTAGAATATTGCATCCACCACACTATAAAAAAGATGTTGAGTCTCTCGAAAAAGTGCAGAGAAGAGCAACCAGGATGATTAGGGGACTGGAGACTAAAACAAATGAGGAACAGTTACAGGAACTGGGCATGATTAATCTAGTGAAGAGAAGGACCAGGGGAGACATGATAGCAGTGTTCCAATATTTGAGGGGCTGCCATGGAGAGGAAGGGGTCAAGGTATTTTCTAAATCACCTGAAGGCCGGACAAGGAAGAATGGATGGAAACTGAACAAGGAGAGATTTAACCTGGAAATAAGGAGAAACTTTCTGACAGTGAGAACAATCAACCAATGGAACAGCTTTCCCTCGGAAGTTGTGGGAGTGTCACCACTTGAGACTTTCAAGAAGAGATTGGACTGCCATCTGTCAGAAATAGTGTAGGGTCTCCCACTTGGGCCTAGAAGGTCCTACAAGGTCCCTTCCAACTCTGATTATCAGTTATCTGTTATATAACATGTATGTCAAAAATGAATATCAGGACGATCACACTGTGTCCAATGCTTTAATAATTTAATCAATAAAATATGTTTAAAAATTTTAAAACAATCAGCCAAAATGAAACAATATCACAATGGAAAAAGATAAGGAAGAGAAGCATGAGCGATGTAAATATACCTCATTGGAATCAGGAAGCTGGAAACCTATAGATGTAAGCAAGATACATGATCATATTGGGGTGCCATTCTAATTATTAAGTCACAATTTAGTAAGCTAAATAGTATGAAAATATCATGTTTTTTTTCCTGGAGTCATTTCATGTATTGGGCCTAGAAGCTGGTTAGAAAACCAGTCAACCAATCAATTGCATATATCTGAATCCGAATCTCCTTTTAGTCTTCTGTTTGAATATTACCTGGAAAGGTAAACCCTTAAAGAGAACTAGCAGACTGCATATTCTTATGCCATCTACTTTTTGAATCTTGTTATAATGGGTAAATTGGGTAAGTATTATACCTTGGAGTGCATTTTTAATATATATAACAGCATGAATTTCTGTCACTGTAATGTCTATAAAAACTGTCAAACCTGACAGTAGGAAGAATAAGAAAACCCAGTTTAGAAATACATAATATCATTTAAATGGCTGCAACATCTGCAAGCTTTGAGAATAGTTTTTTCAGTCATTGTTTGCTCTGATCTGTCAGGCAATATCGCTGATTCAAGTACAAACTGTTATAACCTTGGTTTGTGTACATCAGCTATGTTTACACCCATATTGCCCAGCCTTACCCATCCTTTACTCTCCAGTGTTCAAAGTTGTAGGAGATTGTCAACTGATCCTTCAATAATATTTCCAGAAGACCATATTCCTCATTCCTTTTTAAGGCTGGGAATCGGTGGTTCTAGTAATCCCAGCTAGCAATCCCAATTAATTGTGAGGAATAGAGAAGTTATATTTCAGCTACATTGCAGAGTCATTGTTGATAAAGTCTAGAGAATTGAGATCTGTTTAAATGGGCATAATCATCATCAACCATCACTTTATTAAATGATTTACCAACATTTCTCAGTTGCTGCCACCTCCTAGGATTGATCAGTACTCTGGATGTCATGAAAACATAAGAATCCAATCAAGATGAATAAACCATCACTTCCTGTGGACTGATGTTTGACTTAAGTGTAGTACACAAAATTATCTGCTACGATGTCCTACCAGTCAATGACTACTTCAGCTTCAACTGCAACAATACAAGAGCACACAACAGATACAAACTCAATGTAAACCACTCCAAACTTGATTGCAGAAAGTATGACTTCAGTAACAGAGTGGTCAATGCCTGGAATGCACTAGCTGGCTCTGTTGTTACATCCTCTAAAGCCCACTCCTTTAACCTTAAACTATCCACTATTGACCTAACTCCATTCCTAAGAGGTCTGTAAAGGGCGTACAATGATGCCTACCATCCCTGTCCTATTGTCCCTATTTATTCATACCTATTTCCGGTATTCTTACTCATGTTTATACTTATACCTATTATCTTGTAAGCGATTGACAAATGAAATAAATAAAATAAATAAATAAAATGAAATTAGATTGGTCTTGTGTAACAGTTATCTGGAGGCTAAGGTCCTTGGACAAAACTAATTTTCATGGTACATTAAAGGAAGACTTTAGGGTAGAGGAAATTAGGTCAAGATGGCACCCCCAACCATGTAATCCCTTTTAAAATGCTGTCCATATGTGACACTCATAAAAATGGATGAGGTTCAATTTGTCCTCTTGATGTTTTTTGACCTCCTAGAAAAAGAAAAAATGAGGTTATGAGGAATCAACAAGCAATTGTTTTCACATTATTCATTTCCTTTTTTATTGTTTACTTTTAATTAAAAGCTCATTGAAGTTCACCTGGATTTTCAGAGCTAAATTAGACAAATTGATCAAGTTCCTGCTCAATTGATTTAATTTCACTGCATCCCATTTCTGACATTTGTTTTGTTTGTGCATTTAAAACAAATCTGAATATTATGTTTGTATTTGTGTATACTTTGCTTAATACATGGATTTTATACACAGTTTTCCTAATAGATAATGCAAACACGTTATAGAAACACATTGTTATTTTCAGCAATGTGTACTTTTGTATGTGTTATGGTTTGCAAACTGCATTAAAACATTTGGAAAAATGTGATAATCATAGCATAATTGTTTGTTTCATGGACAATGTTTCTTCAGCTGAAAACTATATTCTCTTATAAGTAATCGGTAAAGTACTGCGAATTAATGAACAGGACTTTAACAGACTGGGTAGGTCTGAAATGGGTGAAGGCAATCTTTTCGGTTTATTGACAGCCTTCTTCTGGAACTCTACAATTTCTTTCCTCCCTCTCTGCAAGTACTAAGTTACAAGTAATTGTACATGCCAGTAGTATGAACTAATTAGATTGCACTGATCAGTGGTCTGAACTGATTTGTTTGAAATTCAGGGGCTGCAGGTTGCCCATAATAGTAGAACTGACTGTATAGCACAAGGACACAGGAAATGCAAACCAAACAATTTCTTCTTCATCCTAATTGGTCACTGGGATCTGACTTCATTATAACCCAAATCAATTCTGGATAACATCCCTGCCATTTCTCCAATTCAGCATAACAGCAGACTTTTATTGCCCCTCTCCCCTTTTTTCACACAAAGCAGATTAAAAAAAAAACATCCATCTCATTACCTACCTTTGGGATTGTAAGTCACAAATAGCATTTGTTCATGCATGCATGCTCCACCATATATAAGAGAGATCTTTGGTAATTTATAACACATCCATCAACATGCACTAAAACATCCATGATATATTAAATAAAAATAAAAACCACAATTTAAAGCAACACAACGAAGCATCCATAATACCCAGACAAAATAAAATATAGATAAGTTGTCAACAGTTAACATTTAAAAATACAGAATCAATAAAATTTGTGGCACTACTTATTTATTTATTTATTTATTAATGAGACTTGTATGCCGCCCCATCTCCAAGACTCAAGGCTCACAACTAAAACAAGAAAAACAATAAATAATTAAAAAAGAATTAAACTAACAAGCCCCATTAAGATACAATTACCTAAATACATGATAAAACCATGATAAAAACCACCACCCCCAAAGGGTCACAGCCCGGCTTGGTTAAATAACCAGGTCTTGTTGCCCAAAAGTCTGGAATAATTCTGTTTTTAGTGATTTGTGGGAAGCCAACCATGTGGATGCTGACAGATCAAGAGAGGCTGTGCTACAGCACAATGCGGTAAAAGGAAAAGCAATGCCTACACATTGCCCAATGTAGCATGCTCAAACATATTAGTTGATTGGGTTGAAAGTGGATTAAAAGATGGTCCTGCAAGGAGCTTTGTGCTTATTGATGTAGTGCTTTAAAACCAGCAAAGGCTTATAGTTAAATTAGGGCTCCAATCAGTGCATCAGTTAGAGTTGTGCAAAGGCTCACCTGGTCATGGTGTCCAACTGTCTATCAGTTAGCAGCTACATGTTTACAATCTGTTGTCATGGATCTGCTGTTTCAGATCAAGAGGCAACACTGGTAAGGTCCAAGAACCATTCTGTTTTCTCTATGTTCAACTTTAGCCTGTTTCATTCCTCTGGAACCAACTGCCCATGGAGCTTCGGGTGGCCCCTGACCTCCGCTCCTTCTGTCATGACCTGAACACCTGGCTTTTTTGTTCAGCCAACCTGAACTGAAGGGGATTTTAATAGTTTTAATTGGTCTGACTTCGTTTGTGGGTTTTAAATTGGTTTTAGATCTAGTGTTGGGGTTTTTAGATTTAATTGTTTCTTAAAGTTTGTATTTTCTGTTTTTATCATTGTAAGCCGCCCTGAGTCCTTCGGGAGATAGGGCGACATAGAAATCCCAATAAATAAATAAATAAATGAATAAATAAATAAACAAACAAACAAACAAATAAATAAACCCATTACTTATCTTCCTGCCAACATGTCCTGCAAGCTTGGATAAAGATATACAGTAGAACCTCTGGTTACGAATGCTTCTGACCACAACCAAATTGGGTTCTGACCAAAAAAATTCACAATTTTTTTTTCACGGCCAATTTCCCCTTTCCCACCATTTTTTTTTTGTAAGCATCAAATTTCCAAAATTAGATTTGGGTCACAACCAAATCAGGTTGCAACCAAAGTTATGGAACGAATTATGGTCATGACCAGAGGTTTTACTGTACAGTTAGGGATCATCAGCATACCTAAACCAGAGGATGACCTGCCCATCCGCTAACACAAGGGTGTTAAACTCGCAGCCTGTGGTATGGATGAGTCACGCGCTGGCCACTTCCACCCCCATTTTAACGAAGGGGAAAAAAGTCACAATATGTCATGTGATGACAATGTGACAACACAAGTTTGACACCCCTACAGATCATGGATGAAGGATGCATTACTTGACATCCATTGTCTATAGAGATGCTCGGTCATGCAAGTAATGATTGTCCCAAAATTGCTTTTTCAAAAGGCAACTGGACTCTGTTTTTTCTTTGAAGATGTTTCACTTCTCATCCAAGAAGCTTGTTTAGAAGTGAAGAATTTTTTTGGATAAGAAGCAAAACACATTCAAGGAAAAATAAAGTCCAATTGCCTTTTCAAATCCATTAGTATAGCTGAGTCATCCTACTGAGTCATCCATTAGTGTAGCTGAGTCATCCTACTTCCTTGTTGTAAGGCTTTCCAGTTGTACTGTAGCTAATAGAAAACTGACAGACCCATATGATAGCATTTCTGGATGGAATATTATCTCTACAGTACATTTGGTGATGACTAACAGGCCATTCCTTTTTGGGTCCAACATGCTGTATAAAATTTAAAACAATTAGTCCCATTTAATAATTTAAACAATACAGCCAAAAGATGAACAGAGGTAGATGCAAGCATTTCATATTGACTTATCAGTACCTATATTACAATAACATGGTTAAAATCAGCGTCAAAGATAAAATCTAGCAAGATGCCTTTGCTAGGTTTTATATTTGAGGCTGATTTTAACCATGTTATTGTAATGTAGGTATTGATGAGTCAATACAAAATGCTTGCATCTACCTCTGTTTGTCTTTTGGCTGTATTGTTTAAATACTATATGAAATTTGAAACCCAGGGCTAAATTTTATTGCATCCACAACCTGCAGCTTCATCTATTTTTTTTTTAACTTGAATCCCTTGCAAGGCTTCAGGAGACTGATTCTGATTGAGATTAGTGTCTACTGACAGATCAAAAAATAACCCCCCTTTTTAACTATTTGATTTGAAATTATCTCCCTTATTTACCCTAACCCCAGGTGGTCAGGGAAAGAAGAGATGGAAGGGCTAAAAAAGGTGAAGCACAGTGCTAGCTTGTAAAATCTGCCAGGAGGTAAAGGAAACATTGTAATAACATCTTTTCAATGAAGAATCTTCTACACTGAATTATTCCATATTGAGCATTCGCCCCTCTTTAGCAGAAAAAAAAATATGAGTGACATTTCTGTCTTGGTACTTACATCAAGTAAAAGTGACATTCTGTTTTAGTTTACACAATAAGATTTGATGAGTTCTGATGTGCCCTTGCCTTCTGATCTAACTGTAAATCCAGACAGCTATTTGGACTCTTCATTCTACACACAATGTGGACTATAATGCTTCTTTTGTTAGGTGATGAAAAGAACCATAGTATGGTCCCCATGGTGAAAAAACCACCCCCACAAGACATTATTTTCAGGGGTGGGATTCTACCAGTTGGGACCAGTTCAGGGGAACCCCTTGCTCCAAAGATCAGCTGTTTCCAAACCAGTTTACTGCAACAAACATATGGGCCCACCTTCCCGCCCCTGCTCTTTCGTGTCCTTTACTTCCTTTGTTTAGAGCACAGCTGATTTACACAGCATAATGGTTTGCCATGCCTCAGCTGTTTTCTTCATAGGAACTGCTGCAGAAGATTGGTTTTAGAGCTGTTTGTAATGCAGAGCGCATTGCACAAAGCATGTGTTCGTGCACAAAGTGTGCGGTCACCGAACCAACTGTTATACCAGTGGAATCAGCTATTTCAACTTAGTCAAAGTCATTCTTGTCTGTTGCATTAATTATTAATTAACCATTAATTATTTTATTCTCAGGTATACATCAGAAAGCTATGAGAAACCAGCAATGCATTTTTTGGTGTCACATTACGCATTGGCCAGTCTTTTGGCTGGTGAAAACTAAAATAATATTAGTAAAAGCTGAATACTGACAATCAAGTTTACCTATAAATGTGCTGGAGGTAAGATTAGGCAAATGATGACACATGTATAATGACATCATCAACCAAATACTGGGACATAGGCACTTGCATTGGCTATCTGAACAAGTAGGTAATGGTGGCATTTGTAAGATGACGTCATTGCTCATTTTGGCATCATTGGGATTTATGTGATTGCTGTTGATCATGCCCAAGAATAAATTTCTCAATTCACAGCCAAAAGCCAGCCAGTTTTCTGAACTGCAGGCCTATTATTCTAGCAGCATATTTCTGTACAGAGAAACCAGTCATTGCTTGGATGCTTTCATTTTAATTTATTTTTAGTTTTTGCTGCTTTGCTATTAATTGCTATTCCAAAACAGAAAAAAAACTGCTTGAAAAGAAGTTAGCAGAATAATAATTTGGTATCATGGTGTTAAAACAAACATTAGGCATTTTTCAAGCTCTGTTACACTGAAATCCTTTTTAGAATCATCGGGTGATCATATTTCCCATGAAATTTTTAAAGTTTTGAGAGATATGGTTTCTCTGAGATTCAGTTGCATATAATAGCTTAAATAATCATGCTGTCAGTGATTACTCCTTCTCACTTACCTTAACATAAGCTCACTGGCTCACACATTATGGTGTGCCATAATGATGGTGTTTTACCCTTTCAGTCAGAAAGCAGAATTTGCAAAACCATAATGGCAGAATTCGCAAACCATGACAAGACAAATCCAAACAAATCACAGTATAACTTAATGAAGTTTATGAACCAGTAATGAACACTCAGAAAAAAATGGTGTCATCACCTCTGCTATCTACTGGAGAATTATGAAAAATAATTAAATACATGTGGTTTTCTTCTTTGTGACCTAATTCTATCTTTGCTGTGGTTCCTCTATCTGATGATAGTCAAAATGGAAGACTTGTCCTTTTCCTATGGATTACTGAGTAATATATTTGTGCTTTGATGCAGCTGCTTAAGTTTCTTTCACTTGAGAGCAATGCATCATTTCATTCCCTTCAGGCACAACAATTTTCCCAAAGCTAAGGCTAATTATACAAGATTTATCTGTATGAACACATGAGGATTAAACTGGAA
This sequence comes from Naja naja, assembly GCA_009733165.1. NCBI lineage: Eukaryota > Metazoa > Chordata > Lepidosauria > Squamata > Elapidae > Naja > Naja naja. The sequence continues at coordinate 106,323,253 of CM019149.1, forward strand.
GGAAAAAAGAACTAAATGTTAGTTGCTTTGCTTGGTAAAAGGGACATAATGAAAAAAGAGATAATAAGAAAAACAAAACAGAAAAGGGGAAAATAATTAGTACCCCATTTATTTCTTTTTATCCAGTCCTGACAGAGCTTCTGCTATAAAGCGAAGGGGGAAAATTATGATGAAAGAACAACTCTTTCATTGACAACTGCAGCTAGTTCCATATGGCAAACAATGGTTTGATAATTGCATGTTCTTTACTGAGAAGTGTAGCAGCACGAATTGATTCTTGCTGTTCTTAAAACTAAACAGGATCAATCCAGGTTAGTGCTTGGATGGGAGATCACCATGAAAACCCAGAGCTGCATGGTAGACTGGAAAAAGATCCCAGAAGGATTGTCACCTTCCCCAAGTAGATCAGACAGGAAATAGGACCAGATGAGCTAATTCTTTATTGGAAGGCCAAGTTAAGAGAATGTTGTAAGTTTAAAAGTACAAAATCTCTCACCATCTCCTTTATAGTCTGGAAACTTTGAAGAGCAGGGAATTCCTTCTGAGCATCTTTCTCTACCAACTATGCAGCTTAATAAGTGAAGGAACAAAACAACTAGCAGCAAAACATTAAGAACTTTTGCCACAATCTATTTGGTTCCTGGGAAAGCCAACTCTGGACAAGTATGTATTTATTTGTTCAATTTAAATGGCCACTCATATGTATGTTGACTCTGATAACCTTGTAAGCTGGTGGAGGTCACCCAGAAGGGAAAAGTAGAGGTGGTGGACACATTCCATTGACCTAGTTGTGATTTTAGATGAAATGATATTCAGTTTTGCTCCCCGAGAAAACAAGTTGCTGATCTCTATTGCAGTATTATCCTAGAGTGTTTGTTGTTATTGTTAGTCACAAAGTTGTGTCCAACACATCGCGACCCCATGGACAACGTTCCTCCAGGCCTTCCTGCCCATTACCATCCCCCAGAGTCAATTTAACCTTATGCCTACTGCTTCAGTGACTCCATTCAGCCACCTCATTCTCTGTTGTCCCCTTCTTCTTTTGGCCTCAATCGTTCTAGAGTGTTAAATACTCCAAATCTTTTCTGTGGCTCTCTAAATATAATGCAAAACAATAACACATGTGGAATTGATTGTGCTACATATCAGAAGATGGCTTGAATAAAAAGAGAAACTCCCTTGCTAAGCTAGTCATCTAAAAGCATCTTATTTGGCAGCAAAGGGAATTGTATGATTCTTTCCTCTAGATTTTCCCCATTAGGAAAAATAAACAGGCATTGGGAAAGTGATTAATTATTAAGGCTGAGCAACACTTTGCATCTAAAGGCAATAAGGAATTGCCTTTATTTCAAGTATGTCACACATACTTGAAACTTTTGCTGAGCAGAGATTGAGTTATTTCTGAGTAAATACACAAAGAAGTCTGCTGTTGGCAGGCTTTGTTTAATCTGCTTTTGACAATGTGTATGTGTGTTAGAAGCTGTATATTAGATTCTTGAAAGTGGTGATAAGGCTGTCCCCAGTCATTAACTGTTGTTCTTTGCAGTGGTTATCATCATTTTACTATTGAATTGAATTTTGTGACATTTTTCCTGATTTTTTTTTGAAGGCACAAAAATGATGGTAGAAAAATCATGAGGCGTATGAGCTTTTTATATTCTGTCTTTTTAGGCATCCTTGTAAAACACCATTTTGAAGCTTGCCTTCTCTTTCCCTCTGACTGACCTTTAAAATAAACCTATTTTCTGCTTTAATGGAACAATAGAAACTCATCCAAATCAGTTTCAGGGAAAACTGACTGTTGCTGTTTTAAGAGGATAATGGAGAGTAAATGGAGTAACATTTTTTTATATTTATTTATGTATTTATTCAATTTCTATAGGCACACAACTCAGCCAAGTGACTCTGGATGCCTTATAATCCTAAAACTACAAAACAATTAAAACTATTTGAAAACATTAAAATGGTAAAAACATCCACAAAATAAATAAATACAATTTATTTACATGCATGTTCTCCCTTGCCAACATTACAGTTTCAGTAGAAAGCAAAACCGGTTGAGTACTTTTCCAAATTTTCATCTTCCATATCTCCTTCTATCACTAGAGAAGAAAATTTGATCGTTCCACTGGCAGATATCCTCCATGGCTCATAGGATTGCAATTTTAGTGTAGAAATCAGATAAAACATCAAACAGCAAAACTAGATTCTCCTTATCAACTGTACTACTATTCACCTTCATATTACTTTTACTTTACTTTATTGTCATTGCACCTTGTACAATGAAATCAAACACCATCTTCAGTGCACATCATGACCATGACCATGAAAAAAAATTTTTCTAAGAATTCACAATGTAGCTCAACTATTTTGGCTTTTTTATGTTGTATGCTGTTTGATTTTTGTCAATATTTAGCCATTTGGTCTCTGAAAAATAATGTTGAACACCTGATGATATGGTATCATGTTTATCTTGTCTTCCTTATTTCCTTGAGGTAATGTTGATGTCCCAGATAATTTGTTTGATGAGTTCTTAGAGAATTTTATACTGCATATAAGGGGGGGGGGAGGATTAAAAAGCTTCTATCTGTGCTCTTCCAAAGGACAGGCAACTTATGTCAACATATTTTCTGGTACTTTTATGGAACATGCAGAGATAAGATATATATCGGTCACTGATTGTGGTAAAATGGCTCTGCCTCTCTTGCTTTTTGAGTGTCCAGTTCCCCACAACTTGGATTTACAACTCATAACACACTGAAAAAGGCTGAGCATACTTAGTATGGAGCACATTTGATGTGAAGCATCTCAAAGATTTATATTTTCTCATTTTAAAAAAATGAGATGGTCACACATTGGGAATTATTAAAAAATTGAAAGAATAAACAGAACCCTTTTACTTGAAGCATGACCGTGACATTTTGAGCAAACAGCTAAATTCTGCAACAGTATAATATGTATTAATGCAGTCATTCTTTGTTGTTATGCATTCTCACCCTGGAAAAACCCTGTTGAATGACACACGTGGGCTCAAAGAATGCAGACAGTTAAGATTGTTTTTGAGAAATTCAATAGTCACTGAGAAATAGAGGATTTTCTTTTCAGCACAATATATTTAAAATTGAAAGAAGTCTGAAAAAGTCAAAAGCAAAGCAAGGTGAAGTTTGTCAGGAACTGTCTTCTTATCTTCAACAAAACCTGTGCTAGTGCTGGAACTGATGTAAAATGATACTTTCTTTCTGCTTCAAGTGACAAGGGATATATTCTGGAGTAACTGGGTCTGTTCTCCTTTACATCCTGCCTGGTCATAGAAGCTGAGGAAAACCTGATTAATACTGAATTTTCAGACTTATTGGAACATTCTGCATTTTAAAACATTGGCATTTAAAGAAGGTGTCTTAAGAACTGTCAGTACTATATATGTTTGTGTGTATTTCATGAATGCCTTCTCACAGCCTGATTTTGGTAAGATATTCTCAACAAGACAGAAAAGGAAGGACATCAGATGTCACTTCCATTGTAGTAAGAGAAAACGAAAAGAGAGAAAAGCATCTTCATGGCCGCCACCCACCCCACCCTGCCAATTAATCTTCAAAGTTAATATTCAAAGAGCATTTTAACCCATCCCAGCCCCTACAGCAAAGGAGGCCAGGACTACATGACAGCCTTGTTTGCAGCCCTCAGGGCTTTCATCCATGTTGCTACCAAGCTGCAGTGTTTAATAGGTCTGAAGAAAATTGCTGAATATGTGGAAGATAACCAATTTAATCATACTGGAACAAAAATGAAAGATAATTAATTCATTAAAATTAAACTGAACCAAATTGTGCAACATTTGGCTTTATTCCACCTGCTTTGGTTAGGTAACCTGAAGCTTTGGCTTGAAAAAAAGTGTGGGAGCTTTCACCCAAAGTAACAGAAAAGTCCAGCCTGACCATTCTGGCACTTTGAAGCTTTCCACTAGGTCCGGCACCGCTCTCTGGAACTGCATTGTTTGCATGCCAGGTTCTTGTTTGGTTAAGGAGACACAGGTGAAAAAGCCAAGTTGGACTGAAGTCACCACTTTTGTAAGCATTGGAAATGAAGAAGCAGATCAAATTGGAAGTGAATCCAAATCAGTGCAATTAGACACCCATTTCATATTCTCATATATAAATCCAGTAGGAGGGATGGTGGGAGGGAGGAAGGAATAAAGAATGATACATATTATGTCTTTCTGTCTGTCTGTCTATCTATCTATCTATCTATCTATCTATCTATCTATCTATCTATCTATCAAATTTAAGTAGCCACACATCTTACCAAAGGCAACTCTGGGTGGCACACAACAATAAATGATATGGCCAATATAAAACAGATAAAAATCTAACATACTACAGTAATAAAATAAAAATAAAAATACTAACTATGAGTGAAGGGAGGATAAAAAAAGAGCTTCTCAGCAGTGGAACTACCAACACAAATCTCCAGTTCCCTAGGAGTCCCAGACCTGGTAGCATTACTGTTGTAGTTAGCCAGCAGCAGGTGTGGATGGCTGAGGAGAGCGAGGACTCAGATGAGGGGCCAGGACCATTAGGAAGTGGACTGCGGGGGCTGGCAGCAGCAATGAGGAGATTCCTGAGGAGCCTGTGCCAAGTGCGTGTGTGTGCAGGACTGCTCATAGGAAAGAGCAGCTGCAGCAGCACAGGCGACTCAGGAGTAAGGCTGCAAGGTAATGGCCCCTCCTTCAAGAAGATAAAAGCCAGCTGTGAATCAGATGTTCTTTGTAGGAAGCAAAAACATTTTGAAACTCCAACCTCGTGGACATTGCAATATCTTAAGTTGGTATTTGAAGACTCTTGTGCTGTAAAATATTTCTTATCTGTTATTCTTGGCAGACTCGCACAGTTTTGGTGAGGCTTGTTCTTATCAAAGTTAATTAGTTTGCAGAAGCCTTTTAACTGGGGATTTGTAAGAATCATTAAAAGGTTTCTGTTCCCTTTGCTTCGTGTTTGTTTTATTGGAAAAGGGTTTGAGTCAGAACAATTACCAGGTCTTGGGGACTTTGAAAAAAATAAAAGGGTATGGGGGAAGGATGTTCCCATGAGGTTAGAACCACAGCAAAGAAAGCAGGTCTACTTGGGCCTACCAGATGTGGATCCCTAGTTATCATCAGAATGCCCTTTCTGTTAGATCTAATGGGGTGGGCTGTTGTAACTGGGGATAGCTTCCTCAGATCACCTGGTCCCATGCCATGAAACATTCAAACTAGCACTTTGAATTAGACCAGGAAGCAATGCATCTTGAAGAGCAGAAGTGTGACATGCACTGCCCTTGGAGTATACTTACTGGTAACTGCCCAGGCCACTGCATTCTGTATCAATTGAATCTTCTGAATACTCTTCAAGGGCAGCTGTGTATAGAGCACATTGCAGTACTACAATCTGGGAGGTGACTAGAACATGAGTGATTGTAAGCAAGACCTACCAATCCAGGAATAGGTGCAACTGGCACACAAGACAAAACTGTGCAAAAGCCCTCCTAGCCACAATTGCTATCTGTTCATAGAGCAGATGTCATGAGTCTAGGAGGACCCTAGAATGGGCTTTAGACTGTGCAGGTCTGTGCAGAGGTGGGATATAACAAGCAAAGCATCTCTGCAAAGCTGCTTTGTAAAACAATTTGTCCTCCTCCACTTCTAAATTTGAAGAGAAGTACCCTTGTTTCTTTGTCTCGCTTCTCAGGCTTTCTCCCATTCTAATAGCTGGAAACATTCTTATGTTTTGGGGCTATTGCAATTAGCTGTTGAGGTTCCAAATGAAATGAGCCTCATAACAAATACAAACAGCTTTGCCTTGTTGCTCCAGTGAGGGGAACAGTTTTGCCACTGGGCACCAAACATCCCATCCTGTAACTCTAAGCCACTTCAGATGAACCTACTAAATAAAGCTCTTTCCCAGAAGTCTGGCCCTATATCATCCCTCTCCTTTATTCTTGCACACAAATGCCTACATAGGGTCATGCCTATGAATATATCTATATAATTGCCACTGATAGAGAATATCATGCTTGCATTATCAGGAGACAAAAAAGACTTCTGAAACCATTAGCTATTTCTCGAGGTTATAAAATCCATTTATACAGCTATGTTAAATTCCTTTCCTTCAACATCAATATAAAGATATTTTCTGTACAATTGACTTGGATAAATATGAACAAAAACTTGGCTTGTGTTCATACCACTTCTGCTTTTTTAGTCAATACAATAAACAGTACCTTTTTCAGCAGCTGCTGATCTGTTACTATAATATGGGCACATTTCCAGTCTCAGGTATATCAGGTATATTTTCTTCCGAGCCTTGGGAAATGATAGAGTACAGATATAATGCATCCAATTTTGTTTCTTTTTATGGTAATTCCAGAATAAGAGCCTAACAGTGGCCAGCTTTCCCTCCCTTCACAGAGCTTATATTATTCTAATTCAAACAATTAACATGATGAAGGATTTAGCTACCCCAGAAATCCTATATGTGGAAAGTTGGCAACAGTACGATATATTCTGGGTCTTATGTAAACACAAAAAGTCTAGGATACAGTTATTGATTACATAGGATCTGAATTTGTAGACATAGTCTGGAAAGGGATCATGAAGCAGACACCTCAGTGAATATATGTATCTGCCTTCAGAAACCCCAGCTTTCACAAACCCCAAATCAGAAGCCTTCTTGTGAGGAAAAAACCCTTTTTATTTAGAAAGGCAGGAATTCACGGCATTCACTAACAAAGCTCCAGGTCACACCTCCGTAGGTGATTCACAAGCCATAACAGTCTCTGAGTTCCACACAGAGAGCCTCAATTAGCACTTCAATTCCAACATAAAGAGTCCTGACGAACCTGGTTAGTGACAAGGCAATCCTGGCAAGGAAACTGCCAGAGGGAACTCTTCTGGAGCATGAATGGATGTCTCCAACACCCACGCCTCCAATACCCCTTCTACTTGTATCTAAGCCAGGGAGAGGCTTGTTAAATGTCTCCTTTTCCTGAATAGCTGACCCGCAGTCCTGCATTGATCTCCTCTCTTCACTTTTCTGTGCATATGCACATCTGGACAGGACCCAGCTGTTCCTCCCCCTCATTCATCTCAGGCCCTGAAAACAGCTGTCTCTCCACCTGAACATGAGTAAATGGGCCCTGCTCTGCATCTGGCTTTGAGACCTCCTGTTCCTCAGAGCCTTCTGCCAGCTCCAATAGTAACCCCTCCATTTCCTCTGACTTGACTGCCATCTCTGCTGGCAGTTGACAAACCACAACAGTACAGCTGCCATAACAGAAAGGTAAATGTCATGCTTGGAACCATTAGGAAGACAATTGAAATAGAATTACTGAGGGCTTCCGGTTTGGGACTCTTCGGAGATAGACCGAAATCTGCGACTGTGCACGGTTTCGATCTGTGCTCACCATCAGAGCGCCCCAAGCCGGCTGGCTTTGGGGCTAAGCCACCCCATAGAGGTGGTGAAGAGGGGGGAGACTGCTAGCAGGGTCAAGGAGAGCTGCATCTCTCCTCCCCAGCTGGCTTTTACTCCCTTTCCCGAAGGCAGCTGCAGCAGTGGTCAGAAATGGCCACCTCAAAGAAGAACCCGACCGGACAAGATTGTGGAAGAGGAAATTGGAAAGAGAAAGTTTGACTGACCAGGTTGAACAGAGAAAACTCCTATTTAAGGTACCTGGAATTTGAGCAACGAAGAATAATACTATCCCTAAAAAGACTTTTTAAAGTGGCGAAAGGAAAGTGAAAGGAAAAGAATTGCTTTTCTTCCTCTTTAAAATTGACAGTTTTAATAGACCTTAAATGTGAAGAAGAAGAGATTTGAATAAGAATTGATATTTAATCCTCTTTGACATCAATAGGCTATTCTTAGCTGAAAATAAAGTGTCAAAGGGATAAAGATTCCTGAATAAGCAAAAAAGCCTTTTAAAAAGAGAGAAAGAAAGCAGAGGAGGAAAACAAAAAGAGGGTGGAATCTGGAAAAATGGAGGATACCACCTGGAGCTAAAAAGTATTGAGACTTAATAAGACTTGAAAAGGATACATCCTAGCTGCAATCCTATTACAAGATAACAAAGCCCCTCAAAAGAGAAAGCAAGAAAAGAAGCAAGAAACAACCATAGACTATTGTATGATTCCTGGAATTTTGACAGTGGATCCTAGTGAAATGGACTAAAATTAATTGAGGGTTGTTTAAAAAAACTTTTCAAAATGCCATCACTCCTTGAAAAACTAAAAATGATACTTAAAAAACATAAAGAAGAAGCACAAATGAAAGGAGAGACTTTTTGCCCCACATTCCAATTTATTGAAATGGAGATCTTGAAATATCAAAAACAACAAGAAACATTTGCTGAACAAGAAGGGAGGGACGAAGAAGAAGCCATATTTAAGGACCAAGCAGTTTTAAGCATGGTAAAAAAGAGGAAGGGGGAAAGGGAGTGAAAAAGTTAAGATCTGAAGCAACAACCAAAAAAAAGTGCAATTTGAAAAGTAACTATAACACTAGAAAGAAGCAGAAGGGGGGATCTCAGAAGGGAGATTTAGACAGAAAAGGGAACAAAAAAGAGAGAGAGAAGAAGAGGGGGGATGGAAAAGAAAAGAAGCTATAAAGATTGGAACAAGATAGAAAGAGACAGGAAAAGTGTACAAGGATTAAAGGGATAAATTTATTTAAGAGACACAGAGACAATGGCTAGAAGTTTAATTTAAAAAGAGAATTCTGCAAGGGTACATGAGATAATATTGCTATATTATTAGAAAATGTGTTAGATGATGAAAGTGATGTGTAATGGAATATTCTTTCTTAGTAATTAAATAATGTAAAGAAGATAAAAGAATAAGGTTCTTAATAATTTAAAAATTTAAAAGAAACATGAAAGGCTTTAATGTTGTTTTTTAAATATAGTAATAAGTTAATATGAAATACAGATGATCAAAATGAATGATTGTTGTTATTTGCTAATAAGATGGATATTAATATCAAAGGTGGAGCTGAATTTGAAATAGAAATATGTATTTTATATATATGTATATATTTTTTTGTTTCTCATTAAAGAATTTAATGTGTATTTGTAAGGGAATGTACCAAGCAGAATTCGGTTGATAGCTATGTGATATAAAATAGAGGTTAGAAAATGAATGTCATATTTGTGAAGGTGTATTTTAAATGTTAAATAATAATTGAATATGTTAAAAGACATAAAGGTGTTATAACTCCAGCCTTAGCAACTACAGGCCAAAATATGTACAAGGGAAAAAAAGAGTATGAAATTGTAAACAGGACAGATGAAAGTGTAAAATCATTAAATGGAAAGATATTGAAAATTAGAAAAAGAAATGTAATTGAAATTAGAAAGGAATGGAATAATTAAAAATAAGATTATAGAAAGTAAAGAAAGGGAAAAGCTATGGGAAAAAATTGTGAAAATGGATACAAGATATGGATTAGAATACATTATTATTATTATTATTATTATTATTTTATTATTTATTGGACTTGTATGCCGCCCCATCTCCGAAGATTCGGGGTGGCTCACAGCTAAAAACATACATTCATAATAAATAAATAGTTAAAAAAATAAGATGAATATGTAATTGAATTTATTTCTGTATGGAGAAATGACAACCTGCGAGCACACTGTTCTCAAAAAAGATGTTTTATGTTCTTTATGTATTTGTTTGTCTATGTTTGTCTTAAAAAAATAAAAAAATATTAAAAAAAAAGAAATAGAATTACTGATAAGATCATGTACTTAAAGAAAGCTATAAGGAGATCATGCATGAAATGCTATATAAAGTTCTGAGCATTGCATTTTAAGAAATACATTGTGGTTCTTGAAAAAAGGATAAAATCATTAGGCAGCTGAAGCAGCTCCTCTATAAGGAAAGACTACCATAATTGGAACTCTTTAGCTTTGACTGAAAAAGGATAAGGAAGATAATGAAAGATATTTAAAAGCACAGGTAGTAATAGGAGAGAGAGAAAACGGGGGAGAGATTTTTCTCCCTCTCTCACAATGTAAGAACTAAAGGGCATCTATTGAAATTAATTCAGGGTCCAACAGAATCAAATCCTTTTACCAATAGTAAGGGCTGCCCACCTTTGGGACAACAGTAATTCATTGCACGGTTTGAAAGAGAACTGGAAAAGTTCAGACTACTAATTCTGTGTTAAATAAAGCAAATAAAGTATTGAGGGTGGCGGGGTTTTGTTTAGGGGCAGGAATAGTTCCTTTTGGACTGAACCGTCTATATAAAGTAGAGACCTGAGCCCAATCCCAGTTATGTTTGTAAGGCTAGAAGTAAACTCTCTCTCATTTCATCCATAACACACACAATACTGGCCTAGATGAGCCCATGGTTTGATTTGGCAAGGGTTCTTAAGTTCTTATAGACTATATGTGACCCTACAGATACTGTTAAGCTACAACTCCCAGCACCTTTCATCATTGCTTATATTGGCTGGGGCTAATGGAAATAATGTTAATCAATATCCACAGATTATACATCCAATCTCCATCCTCTTTGGAGAAATTTAGAGCCAGTTTAAAAGCAGTTCTCTAGGTTTCCATTGTGTCAGCAGTGTTGGTGATTTTCTGGCTCAGCTGCATAGGGATTGGAAAAGGAAGTGCCATTGTGTTTCCTTATTGAAAGGAATTGTCCTAACCTTCCCTTAGATCTTGAGTTTCAGATTCTATAAGGAAGAAGTTAGTTGACAGTTATACAGCAAGGATGAAACAGATAAGGCATTTATTGAATTTCCAACTATAAGGTTACTATCTCCCCCCCCCTCTTTTTATAGAGTAAGAATGAGGGTACTTTTGTTGCTGCTGTTCAGACAAGACAAATCTATTCAGTCTTTGGTCTCAGCATATCAAATCAGAGAGAAATGAAGAAAATCTTGGATGCTTTCAACCTTCTTTGGAAATATTTGGCCTCCCTTGACATCTCCCGGGGAAAGGAGCCTTCTGAGCTTTGGCAATACCATAACCAAAGTGCCTGACTCTGGCATTACTATACAGCAGATCCATGGATCTTATGATTTTATTTTTGCTTTTACTAACTCAGGCATTATCATGAGAAAGAAAAGAGAGGAGGGATAAAACAGTCATGTCTTACTGCAGATTATGTTTGAAACTTGCAGTGCTGTTGAATAATCAATGAGTTGATGCTGTCCATAAGCCACGATTAAGTAATTTCTACCCACAGATCATCTGCTGCTGTCAAGCAAATACTGATGGAAAAGTGATCTTTGCAACTAAAATCTCTATATATTTTATCTGTTTTACATCAGGAATGGAATCTGTTCACATTCAGAGGAAGAACAATCTTGTCTACTCAGAATCATGCTCAGGGCTTTTTACCAGCCAAATGGTCCATGATGGAGATTGGAAGGTAATGGTGAGGTTTTATTTTTATTTATTTATTTAATTCATATTTATATGCCACCCTTCTCCGAAGACTCAGGGCGGCTTACAATTTTTTTGGGGGGGATACAACCCAATGCGCTCAGCAATAGCCTTCATTCCATTGTATATGCCTGCTTATTACTAAGCGGCATTTTTACAAAGTCGGCTTATTGCCCCCAACAATCTTGGATCCTCAGTTTACCTACCCCGAGAGGATGGAAGGCTGAGTCAACCTTGAGCCTGGTGGGATTCGAGCCTGCACTAATTGCAGGCAGCTGGAACTTAAGTGCTAGGCATTTAACAGCCTGCACCACCAAGGTTCTCCCCTTTACAATCTTGGTGGCCCTGAATTCAACTTATTCAGCAAACCCTGGGATGAATTACACTTCCAAAGCATTCTCCATTATCTAGGTAGTTGGACACTGCAGTGTTTAAAGGAATCAAAGAATCACTTTTCTGCAATCAGCTGCGAGTGGAATTTAAGTGGTGGCTTCAGCTGAGAGTTAATATGTTCCCCATTCAATATGCTCTCTGTTCAAATGCCATCAGCACAGGAAAAGCTGGCAGCTCATTATTCACATGGTCTGCAGCCTGATTTTATTAATTAGCTTCCTTATTAATAAATAACATTTATTCATTTTATGTATAGGGCTGCACAACTCTGTACTGACTTTGGGTGGCATACAATAACATTAGTGTTTGTAAAAAATATAAGTTAATCTCCCCCACCTACCCATCCAGAAGAAAAGAACATTTCTATAACAAAAGAATACATTGGACCCGTGTCTTAGCTTTTCAGTCCTCTTTCAAACACTGGGGCACAGGGGTGTGGCAGATGGATCTCAAGGGAGATATTGCTCCAGAGATTAGGTTGCTGGGGGAGAGCAGGCTGACTAGCTAAGTCCCATCAGATGACACTACTTGATAGAGAGGTGCTGGACCATGCCAACTCAGCCTGTTTGGGAAGGTTGGGTAGAAACTATGGAATACAATTTAGATAACCAGGCCCTATACCAGGGGTCTTCAAACTTGACAGCTTTAAGACTTGTAGACTTCAACTCCCAGAGTTCCTCCTCCAGTCATGTTAGCTCAGGAATTCTGGGAGTTGAAGTCCACAAGTCCTAAACTTGCCAAGTTTGAAGACCTTTCCCTATACCATGAAAGGCTACTTAATCATAACCAGAACTTTGAATTGAACCCAAAAATCTACTGTTATTCAGTGTAGCTTGTGGAACAAAGGGTTACCTTAGCATCACTCAGCATGCCAATATTCAGACGGGCTGCTGCATTCTGGACATGCTGTTGTGCTTGTTTTAAAGAGAAGGCCTACGTAAAATGCATTGTAATGGTCCCAAAGTGAAGTGTTCAAAATGAGACTTCCTGCCAGAAAGGCCTCTTGATCCAGGTAAGAGCACAACTGGCTTGCTGCAAAAGCCTTCTTAGCACAGTTGCTATCTGTGCCTTAAGCAGCAGCAATGAGTCTAAGCACAACAGTCCTGTCCTGAAGAGGGAAGCCCTATATCACTGAAAACTAAAGATGAAACATCATCAGTCCCTGAGTAGATCCAAAGACTCACAAAACCCATTCAAGTATATCAGGGCTAAGTTTAAACCTTTTAGGGAACCCCCTAAAATGCTTAGTTCAAAATATTTCCTTTGGATCTTACCCAGGTAAAGATTTCTTCAGGAATTTAAGAAATAATTCAAGAGTTATTTAGTATTCTTCTACCTAAAGGTAGAAGGTCAATTTGTCATTACATATTTATATTGTTATTAGTTATTAATAGGGCTGGGTAGAGACCACACAGCTACTGCTGAGACAGATCCAAAGCTTTGGAAATAATCAGCTTCAGTTTGAGAACAGTCTGTTCCTCTTGTTCTGGAATGGGATTTATATAAATTAAGTTCCATTCTCACTGGGAACATTCTCCCCAGAATATATCCCAGGGTTATTTTCTGGTGTTTCTCAGTCTTCTGAGAATACCTGAGCCTCAATGATTGCAATCTGTCTCTGATATACCTCATGGAATAGATCACAGCATAGCAGCCTCCTTCATAAAAAGTGCTTTTGAAAAAGTTCAAATTTCTTGTAACCTGTCCACAGCTGTGGACAGCTGAGGGAAAAAAATTATAAAATCAAAATCTCCTCCTCCTCTGTGAGATTATAAGCAAGTATAAAAAATACCATTTTATTTTCGGGACAAGATGACTAATATTCCACTCCTATATGCAATGTGTTGCAGTTCTGAGATGCTAAACTGGGGCAGGAGCTTTGGAAAGTTTTTAAAATCAGGACACAGCACATTTTTGAGCTATCAACTCTGCCTATGTACATTATCCATTCTGTCCTGAATACTCTTGCTTCACCCAGAAATTAGGGCTTTGTCTAAGTCAAATGAACAGCTAGTTTTGATTTTATATATATATAAAATGCAGCTGTTTGCTTTATTTGGTTTCTCAAATATTTCATGTTTTTAACAGATGTTATGAAGTGAAGTTGTCAGATGATGTAGAAATAGATTAGGCATCTCTCTGTGTAGTTTAAAGTTGTTTTTCTTAGCCACAGGCATTACTGAAATTCACCCCTTAATTATTCATTGAGAAAATGTGCTTCTTCATAGCTATTGGTATGATTGAAATTGTTTCTCTAAAATTATGTTTTTCTTATATTGATTGCAACCATGGCCATCTCAATATTTTCTTCCAAGGTTATTTAAATCTCTGTCTCTGTCTCTCTGTCTGTCTGTCTCTCCCTCTCTCCCCTTCCCTCCCCCATTTCCCCCCTTTCCCTGTCTCTGCATTAGCTGCTTTTATTAGTGCAAAGGATGGCTATTAAGGGCAGAGCTGTTTTGCAGAAGAAGTAGGAGTAACACAATTAAGAAATGATGGCAGCAGCCAGGAAGTTAACTGTTCACAAACTACTTCTATTATGCATGTTAAATGCTTTGGCAGATGACATTGAGCAAGCTGGAACTAAAGAAAATCATTACAAAGCTGGTCTTAACATTGGAAAAAGGATAGATGGCAAACAGCATTGGTTTTACATTCCCTCAACCCTGCCGCCCTCTGGATCAGTGTATAATGTCCAAAGGCAATTCTTGGCAGCTGCATTAAGGCCTTGGTTGATTTCCATGTCAGATGATGCTAATACTTGGTTGGGAGACCACCAGAAATCTCAGGAGTTACCTTGAGTGGGTGGGGGACATTTTATTTATTTATTTATTTATTTATTTATTTATTTATTTATTTATTCGACTTATATGCCGCCCCCTCTCCCGAAGGACTCGGGGCGGCTTACAAAGTAAAAAACAACACGACAATAAATTAGATAAAACCAGATTAAACAAATCAAGCCGAATTAACACTAAAATCCCAGAATTAAAACTCTAAAAAACCATCCCACCCCGGGGTCACAGCCCGGGTTGATTAAACAACCAGGTCTTCAGGTCGCGACGGAAAGTGCGGAGGTCAGGGGCCAGGCGGAGCTCCAGGGGAAGTTGATTCCAGAGGTCAGGGGCCACAACAGAGTAGGCCCGTCGTCGGGGGACCGCCAGCTGGCACTGCCCGGCCGACGGGATCTCAAGGAGCCCCTGTCTGTGGGTTCGCACAGGGCGGTTAGTGTTCGATGTCGGCAGCAGTCGCTCCCTTAAATAATAAGGACCCATGTCATGAAGGACTTTGTATGTTAAGGTTAAAACCTTGAATCTCACCGGGCGCAACCGGCAACCAATGCAGGCGCGCGCGGGAGGGGGCAACATGGGAGAACTGGGGAACTCCCATCACCACCCGCGCCGCCGCATTTTGCACCAGCTGCAATCTCCGGATGGTATGCAAGGGCAGTCCTAGATAGAGAGCGTTGCAGTAGTCGAGTCACGAAGTAACAAGGGCATGAGTGACCGTACGCAGGGCATCGCGGTCCAGAACGGGCAGCTGGCGAACCAGCCGGACCTGGGCAAAAGCCCCCCTGTTAACGGCTCCCACCTGCTCCTCCAACTGGAGCCATGCATCCAGGAGGACCCCCAGGTTCCTTGCCCTATCCACAGGGAGCAGCACCACTCCCCCTATGGTCAACGATGGACATTCCAAACTGGACCGCAATGCCGGTATGTACAGCCACTCAGTCTTGGCCAGGTTGAGTCGAAGCATGTTTCCGTCCATCCAGATCCGTACCGCATCCAGACAGCGAGTCATCACGGAGAGGGCATCACTGATCTGGTTTGGGGTGGAGATATATAACTGTGTATCATCAGCATATTGATGATACCTCACTAAAACCACGAATGATCTCACCCAGCGGTTTCATGTAGATAAAAGGGGAGAGAGGACCGACCCCTGAGGGACCCCACAAGTGAGTGCCCTCGGGCCGACCTCTGCCCCCTGCCAACACCGATTGCGACCACCCCGAGGTAGGAGGAGAGCCACCAAAAACAGTGCCCCCACCCCAGCCCTGCAAGCGCAAAGGATACCATGGTCGATGGTATCGAAAGCCGCTGAGAGGTCTAATAGGACCAGGACAGAGGAAAAACCCCTGTCCCGTGCCCTCCAGAGATCATCCATCAGTGCGACCAATGCCTTCTCCGTGCTGAAACCAGGCCGGAAGCCCAATTGGCACGGATCCAGAAGAAGAAGAAGAAAACAGCATCAAACCACTTCCATATAGTTGTCTAAAAAAATTATATATGGAAAAGTTGACGAAGTTGCCATCAGTCAGTCCTGATTTGAGGGAGATTTTAGCTTTTTTTAAACTATTATTATTGTTGCCTTGGGATAGACAGAGAAATACTCTCATACTTTGCTTCTCTGTTCCCTTCTCTCCCCCTCGTCTATTTTACCTCAGAAACTATTCTCCCTCCAAACGAAAGATTTGTTTTATTTTCATATCCCGTCTTGCTGAGTAGCTTTTACAAACCACATCAGCTGTGCTATTTTTATCAAGTGTTGCAGAATGCCAGCATAGTGCTAAAATTTTTAACATGCCAACTGTGCTGCTGTAGCTGTTGGAATCCTTCTTGCATCAGTGAACTTCTACAGGCAAGAGTTTCTATTATTTATACCAAGTATGGCTGTTGTAGGCCCAAGGAACTGGCGCAACTCCGTTTGGCATGGGGCCTGTAAAAGTGATTCAGCTTTCCAAAAGCCACCATCTTCAGCAAATGTGGTTTCGGTAGCAGAAAACAATATATTTAGCAAAATGTTTCTTTGTTTAAACTATATTTTTAATTTCTCTTTAGTATCATAAAATGGGTAAAAGGCAAAAAAAAACTCTAGTAATTTACATGTTATGAATGATAAAGCCTTCTTTCTGTCGTACTGGTGTCTGACTATGAGGCAAAGTCATCCTTGCTTGAAAAGCAAAATCAGTTTTGTTTTGCAAAATTGAATAATAAACAAACTCTGCAGGAATATCCATTGTAATTAATTATTGCAAGAACGTGGAGCCATGTATGTAAAATGTACTACAGTAGCAGCCATTTTATTGCATTTATTATATTTGCACCATTGGATAGGACTGAGTAGCATTCGTTAGTATACTAACCCTAACATAACCCTAACCCCCCGCTTTTTTTTTTCAGTTTAGTGATTCAGAACCTGGAAAATTGCTCTACAGCAACATCTTGTTCTTAATAGAAAAAGATATGGGATAATTTTAGGCATATGTCTTCTATGTCAAATGAAATATCTTAAACTCTTACACACTCCATTTAAGTTGGTTGTTCCTTTGTGGTATTTTTGTGGTATTTTTCCCCTCGGCATTCCATATAGATGGGCATTTATGTTTGCTGTTTTATCTGCCCCAAAGGTAAATGAATAAATCACAAAGTGACCAAAACAAAAAACAAACATAGAAAGTAAATTACTATAAATGAAATCTAAGCTTAATCCTAGTGGATACATGGAAATCAACAAGTTTTAATCTAACAATTACTCAGTGAAAAACATGGAATCTTTGGTGCTCTCTGAGTTTGGCTGTTTGATTACAGATGTTGCATTACCTTACTAGGTAATATCATCAGTGCTAATGAGTGTGGAGTTTGCTCCCTATTTATATATGGTAGCTTGCTCTACCAGTATTGGTGGGGGGGGGTTCTCCTTTGTAGTTCCTTGGTTTATTGTTTTATTGTTTTCTGTTGAACCCAAAAGAGTAATCAACATGTCCAGCTACAGAAAAAAATATTCTCCAAAAAGGACATTTACATACCCTTCAGAGAGAAGAAATAGCTAACAAGGACTCTTTTCCAGTAACCAATACCCAGATAAACAGGGATTAATGTCAGAAAAACAATCTAGCAGAAAACAATACCATAATCAAGGAAACATACCTACACCAACACTGGCAGGGCAAACCAATGCATATATACAGTACAGGGAGCAAATCTCACAATCATTAACACTGTTGATGTTACTTAGTTGGGTTACAAAATGTCTGCAAGCAAGCAAGTGACCAAGCTCAATGAGTACAGAGTGTTCCACAGTTCAGTCCTAACTACATGAATTCTCTTCTGTTGGAATCACTAAAATCATATTATTAATTAATGGGAATGACTAAATCAGGGTATGCAATTCAAATTACCTGACTGGCAAAGGATAATTTTATTCCTAGTGGAAATTGTTTAGAAATATGACAGAGATGTAGGCTATTTTATTGAAAGCAGGCTACCCCTGATGGCTTTATGCTGCTCAAATCTACTAAATATTAACATTTATAGGAATCAGGATGATATGAATCCTGGATATTTTTCTATTCTTTTATTATATTTTTCAATATAGTGAGTAGAGTGCTAATGGAATAACTAAACTGATGTACATTAAAAAAATTCAGGCTATTTTTGGAAGGTCTCAACAAACACAATGTGATTTAACACTTTGCAGTTGTGACTTGATCAAGCGCTTGTGATCTGTTTCTTAAGTCACCTAATTCTACATAATTACCTTCTTTTTCCCCTCTCATCCTAATCAGACTTCTATATCAATTTCACCATTCCATATATCTGATAAAGTGAGTTATGGTTCACAAAAGCTTATGTCTTTGAATAAAATCTGTATATCTGAAAAGTGCTGTTAGATTCCTTTTGACTTTGGTTAACATACTCTAACATGACTCCCCTCATACAATATTTACTTGGAAGTAATCCCCATGAGTTTATATGAAGTACAATAGAAAAAGAGAAACAGAAAGGAAAAATACTAGTTTTTTTACTGATGTCCCAAATAGATGTTGTTGATTCTCTGTAATATTAGCACAAAGATTTCTGTATCATTATATATTTAATTGATGAGAAATTCCCAACTCAAAATGTAGAGGCATGGAAAAAGATGGCTTGTTTTATTCTTGCTAAATTGGAGTCTTTTGGCTGCATTTCAGTATTAAGAAGTGAGAGATAATTCTGAACATCCCATATGAAAGTAATATCTCCTGAGTACATTACTAAGCTGTCAAGGCCACAAATCAATTTTATTTTCAACAAAAGATGTCTAAATATCATACATAGCTTATATTAATAAAAACACTATAGGCAACTCTCCATCAAGATTTTATGGCAATATGTATTACTCTCTGCCATCTCTCTAGAGGATATCTTAGAAAGAATGATTTACAATTCAACAACAATCAGAGAGAGCGATAATAAATAGTGAATTATCATAAACTACTACTGCAATAAAATGAAACTATTATGTATACATTAATGATGACAATACCCTTTGGCAATTATTATTTCATCTTCCACTTATCTATATCCCATTTCCTAGATGTCCTGCTTTTGTCATTAGTCATGACTTTTTCCATACCAGTTTGGTATGAAATTATATTGACCTTCAGGAACCGGAAAACAGAAGCAAGACCTGAAAACATTATCCATTCAGATGTATGGAGGACCTAGATGTTGCACACAGATTAAAGATTATATACAAAGAGCAAACTGTAACTTTGGAGGCTCCAATTATTCAGAAAAGTAAACAAAGAAGACTTATGGAATCATTTGTACATTCCTATCTCCTGATTCTGTGGTATGAATTAATCCTTAGAATTGAATACTGGTTAACCAATGTGTATTTGAACCCAGTTTTAAAGAATAGCATCAGATCTTAAACCAAGAACCAGATTAATCCAACCATAGCACAATTTATTCAAAAAAAGTCACTGCAAATACAGGTCACTTCTTCAGAAGAAGAATTGTGTAACCTTAATTAATGGTGCAACCCAATCTTCCTCAGTCTTGTGTACTCCAGAATTATTGGGCATATAATTCTCAGAATTTAGACTCAACATGTAGAAAATAAGGAAGATTACCTTGACAGAGATATGAAAGCTCTATTTCCTAGGCAAAAGAGGCTAAAATATTTAAGTCCAGAATATCCATATAACTTTAAGTAGCAACTCAAATACCTTCCTATCCACCAGACTATAAAAAGGAGTAGCTCAATCAGACTTGCAAGACTCTGTTATTATAGTCAACATCAGTAAAAGTAGTTTTAGCCATCCTCTGGAGCTGATAGTTTGATAGTCTAGTTAGGTTGACACAATCTTGCTACTGTTGGAGATCCAAATGCAATGACACTAACTGGTCTAGCATCTCATGAACTACTAACATCAAAAGATAGAGGTAGACTTAAGGGTTTACTCTGTTCTACAACTGAGTTTGCTAATCTGAATTCACTGAGTTTGCTAATCTGCTTTACTTTCCAGATTGATTCTATCTTCTCCAATCATTGGCTCTTTGAAGGGGATAGATATGACACTGTCTTGATTGGAAGCATTGCACAATATGAGAATTCTTTGGATGCCTTCTGCTTGAAGAGTGGGTGACAGCTTTGGCAAGAGAGCCCTTGGACACATCTTTATTTACCAATTGTGCTTGTTTCTCCTTTTTCCTATGGCATTTGCCTGTCCCATATGCTCCAATAGGATGGAAATAGTTTGGGTCCTTTCTTTGAAGCAATGTCATCTGAAGGGGCTTAAAAAGTGCCCTTTCCATTGCAGAATCTGCCTTGAAGAGCAGTATTCCTCTCCCCAGATTAGAAAGCCAATAAAAACCTGTCCTTAGATGATGGAGTCAGGATGATTGAAGAAAAACAATTACTGGCAGATAATGTATGTATTGGTTGAAAAAATTATATAGATTGGCAAGTGTATAACATGCTTGTTTTGGACAGTAACATCAAAAGAATAAATAAAGCATTGATAGTCATCAGTATCCAGTAGGAGACATTAGATCACTCTATTTTTGCTGTTGAAAATAAATTCAGGAAGAGTTGTTCCTGTTGCTAAATGTGTTCGTTTGAAATTGTGCAACCAGTCCCAAGTGAAACAAATAAATAAAAGCACTTCCTTTGTTCCAACCTATAGCATGATGTCATCCAATATATACTTAACTAGCACTAAAATCTAGCTGTTTCTAAGAATCACACTACATGGAAATCCAGTTTAATTCAGCAGAAAATTTTCACATTATGAAAGCTAAATTTCATGTATTCAAAGCAGTTACACAATTGTTAATTCCTTTACAGCTTAAGAACATTATTTAAAAGAATAATGGGGACAAAATGTTCCCTTTCACAGCAAATTGCATTTAAAAGAATGGGATGTTGAAGAACGATAAAATTGAAGGTATGCAGCCCAATTCTATTCATGTCTACATAGAAATAAATCTCATTGAATTCACTAGAGATTACTCTCAAATTCATGGACATGAATTTAAAACTGTGGGACTCAGAGGTTCTCAAGCTCATTGTAGAAATGACCACTAACTGGTAATATTTGAATTTCAACTTTCCTATCAAAATTCCTACAAAGAAACTGTTAGATTTGCATGAAGAGTCAGACGCGGAGTGCTTCAGTGAAGAGTTTATTAGTGACCACAGCTCATAACAGACCCAATTTGGCTGGACTGCACTGCTACTTATAGCCAGCAGCCGCAGCTGCCAGCCAATCAGAGTGCTGGGTTTTCCCGCACTATTTAAACCAATCATTTCTGACATTTTACAAGAACAGTTCAAACTTAACCAATGACATTCAAACCTGCATACATAACACCCCTCCCCACTAGGTTCAGTCCATACTCAAACCCCAACCTATCTAATGTATTCTTTTAAATAGGTGGAGCTCTTACATGTATCTTGAGACCTTCGTGGTTCAGAAGTTTTAACGTTCTCACCCAGTGAGAGGGGAAATGTGTCTGTTGACATTTCCCTAGTTGGACTTCCTGTGAAAGAAGACCCTGTTTGATTGTTAGAATCTGGTCTCTCCTCCCAACCCATCTCCAGCCCAATGTCAGCACCCAAGTCAGGTAGTGATGTGCAAACTTCCACTTGTAAGAATGGATTTTGGCATTGTGACAGGTTTTGGGATGGTTCCTGTCATAATGGCTCATTACACATGGGGTTGATTCTTGTTTGCTGATTATCCTCATGTTCCTCCCCCTCCCCCCTAGAAAAAGCATTAGGTACGGGAACTAGAGAGGAACAATTGCGATGTTCCTGAGGTAATCTGGATCTAAGCTGATCAATGTGCATGCTCCAGAGGACTCCATCCTCTGTTTGTACCCTGTAAGAACTAGGGCCAGTGATTTGGGTTATTTCAGCAGGAATCCATGAAGGCTCACCCATAAGGTTCTTAGCATAAACAGAATCACCCACACTGAACGTGCGAACTTTGCTAGTGGAATCTAGTGGTGCGTTGGGTGCGTAAGTGAGATGAAGGCGGTCAAGGGGAGACCTAAGTTTCCTACCCATCAACAACTCTGCTGGGGATATGTTAGTTGATGGGTTAGGAGTGATGTGCTGAACACTAAGAAGTTTTTCAACTTTCTCAGTGATGTCACCAGGGCCCAATTGCTGAAGCTTTTCCTTGGTAAAATGTACCATTCGTTCAACCCGGCCATTAGCCGAAGTGTGCCCAGGGCAGTCAGGGCATGTCTGATACCCTGTTGTGCTAAATAGGATTCAAAAAGGTTAGATGTAAATTGAGGGCCATTGTCAGAGACAAGAACATCAGGTAACCTGTGGGTTACAAAAAGCTTTTTAAGCTGCTTGATGACAGCATCAGTTGTGGTGGATGCCATAGGGATAACCTCCAGCCATTTGGAATATGCATCAACTATAATAAGGAAAGTGCGCCCTCTGGTAGGGCGAGCGAAATCAATGTGAATCCTGGACCATGGGCCCCTAGGACATTCCCATTCCTGTGTGGGGGCGAGAGGTGGGGCAGGCCTGACTACCTGACAGTTGGGACAGGATGCAACCCAGTTTTCAACCATTTTGTCAATACCTGGCCACCATACATAACTCTTGGCCAATCCCTTCATCCTTACAATACCAGGATGACCCTCATGTAGCATTTCCAAAACCTCCCTTTGCAGTTTTGCAGGAATAACCACCCTGTTACCCCACAAAATACATCCTCTTAATACAGATAATTCAGTTTGCCTGGATTTAAAAGGTTGGGCAAGGTGAGGTAGATCTTGAAGAGGCCAACCTTTCTTAATCCAGCCTGTAATAGGAGCCAATAAAGTGTCTTTGGCAGTCTCTCTGGCAATTTCAGCAGCGTGTACTGGAAGCTTGGCAACAGTTTCTAGGAAAAAGGTGTGTGCCTCAGGTTCAAAGTCCTCTTTGTGACAAGGAAGTGGGCAACGACTCAAGGCATCAGCATGTCCAATGTCCTTGCCAGGCTTGTGGATAAGGTTGTATGAATAAGCAGCAAGAAATTCAGTGCACCTCAGCATTCTTGGTGACAGGATAATGGGTGTAGG
This sequence comes from Naja naja, assembly GCA_009733165.1. NCBI lineage: Eukaryota > Metazoa > Chordata > Lepidosauria > Squamata > Elapidae > Naja > Naja naja. The sequence goes on from CM019149.1 coordinate 106,346,436, forward strand.
TTTGTCTCCTGCCACAATGCCTAACAAAGGTTTGTGATCTGTGACAATGGTAAATGTTCTCCCATATAAATACTCATGAAATTTCTTGATAGCTGCAACAATTGCCAATGCTTCCTTGTCCAATTGGCTGTAATTCCTCTCTGCTTTGGTCAAGGTGCGAGAGTAAAATGCAATAGGGGCTTCCCTCCCGCTGGGAAGCCTGTGCCTCAAACCCCCCCCACTCCAAAAGGGGAGGCATCACAAGTCAGTACAACAGGCAAATTCTCAGAGAACTGTATGAATACAGCATCAGACGTGATTAGTCTTTTAATACTGTTAAATGCTGATTGTTCTTTCCTGCCCCAGACCCACGCAGACTTTTTGTCAAGCAATCTGTGTAATGGTTCTGCAGTGGTTGCCTTCTGAGGTAGGAACATGTGATAAAAGTTAATGAGTCCAAGGAAAGCTTGCAAATCTGTTTTGCATTTTGGTCTAGGGGCTTCTTTGATTGCTTGAACCTTGGCATCTGTAGGATGGCTGCCATGCTTGTCAACCATGTAGCCCAAGAACTCAACGTTGTCAGTTCTAAAAGTGCATTTTTCTTCCTTGACTTTTAACCCCGCTTTCTGGAATCTGGTAAGGACTTCTCTGAGTCTCTCTTGTAATTGAGTGTCATTTTCAGCAGAGATTAACACATCATCAAAGTAAGGCACTACCCTTGGCAGTCCTTGGAGCATCCTTTCCATAAGGCTTTGGAAAATGCCTGGTCCCACGCTTACTCCAAACTGTAACCTTTTACATTTGAAGGCACCTCTATGAGTTACAATGGTTTGAGCCTCTGCAGTGGCATCATCAACTGTTAGTTGTTGATATGCCTGGGCCAGATCCAATTTGGCAAAGACTGTACCCCTGCCAAGTGAATGTAATAAATGATGCACCACTGGAACTGGATATGTGCTCTGCTGAAGCGCATGGTTCAATGTCCCCTTATAGTCTCCAAAGATTCTTACTGACCCATCAGTCTTGACTGGTGTGACTATGGGTGTCTCCCATCTGGAGTGGTCAGTGGGCTCTAAAACTCCTTGAGCTATTAGTTTATCTAATTGTGCATCAATTTTTTCCTTTAAGGCAAATAGGACCCTTCTGGGCTTTAAACAAATTGGGGGCACTTTGGGTTCTAGGTTGAAAGTGATAGGGGTCCCCATATACTTGCCCAGTCCTTCGCTGAAGACCTCTGGAAACTCAGACTTCAAGGCCTCCTCCCATTCAGAGTTGCTCACGTGATTGATGCCAGTCACCTCGATGCCTGGTGGCTTGAACCACTCAAGTCCCAGCAAGCTTGGGCGATCCTTGTCCACGATGGTCAGAGGCAAACGTTTGGTGTGGCCTTTAAACTGCACGTTGAAATCTCTTGCTCCAACTACTGGAATCTTGTTCCCTTGGTAGTCTTTAAGAGTCAGTCTTGCTTCTGGAAATGCTTCTTCTGAATGTTGGGAAGTAGCCTGTGAATAGTGTCCCATGACACCATAGATAAATAGGAGCCTGAGTCCACTTCCATTTGGCAAGGCCTTCCTTCAATTAGTACCTTCACATGTACTTTTCTGCTTCTTAAGGGTGAAGAATGACCAATAGTGACTGTTTGATGAGTTTCATTCTCCCCATTTGCTTCTGTGTTGCACCCCATTTTCTCACTGAAGTTGTTAGGCTTGAAATCTTTGTCAGGAAACTTCTTTCTGCTTGGTGGAGTTCTGGATGATTTGCAGACTCTTGCTAGGTGACCTCTTTTTTCACAACGGAGGCAGATGGTATCAAGAAACTTGCATTCAGTGCGGGGTGCCCCCCCCCACAACCTCTGCAGTAAAAGTCTTGCCTCTTTCTTCCAAGGTCTTTTCTTTTCTTCTCCATTCTGAGTCTATAAATTCCTTCCTCCACCTCACTACAGTCTGAATCAGAATCTATTTGCTCACAATGGGTTGTTGTGGATTTTTGCACATCAGCATGGCTTGCGGCCTTGTTAATTTTCTTCATGGCTGCTGCTGAGGACTTGGTAGCTTCTGCTGAAGAAGCTTCTTCTATGGCCTCCTTAAGCGTGATCTTAGGTTTCATTAATAATTTGCTCTGCAAAACCTTGTCTTTTAGGCCTAGAACAAATCGGTTGCACATGGCCTCTTCTAAGTTGATAAATTCACATGCACCCCCAATGTCCCTTAAACTTGCCACGAAGTCATTAACGTTTTCGCTTTCCCCTTGATCCCGACGGTAGAATTCGTGTCTCTTAATGAGGCACGATACTTGTGGTGTGTAATGGGCTCTTAATAACTTTTCTAAATCGGGCCAGTCCATTACCTTCCCGTCTGCAGCTCCCGCCAATGCCTTCGCCATCTTGAAAACGGCCGGACTGCAATGGGTAAGAAAGACCGCCCTCTTCCGCTTGTCGGAAATGGCGGCGAGATCGTTTCCCTCCAAATACATTTGGAAACGATCTGCATACGAGTCCCAGTCTTCTGCCGTCGGATTGAATGGGGCTGGGGGGGTGTTCAGCACAGCCATCTCTCTCGGCTTCTTCTTCGTGTTGTCTTCTCTTCAGGAAGGATCCCACCTTCATCGCCAGTGTTAGATTTGCATGAAGAGTCAGGCGAGTGCTTCAGTGAAAAGTTTATTAGTGACTACAGCTCATAACAGACCCAATTTGGCTGGACTGCACTGCTACTTATAGCCAGCAGCTGCAGTTGCCAGCCAATCAGAGTGCAGGGTTTTCCCGCACTATTTAAACCAATCATTTCTGACATTTTACAAGAACAGTTCAAACTTAACCAATGACATTCAAACCTGCATACATAACAGAAACCCACAAAAAATTGAACATTTATTACCTTTCGGCCTTGTTATTGTTTATTTTCTGAGTTTTGCCATGCTGTTTATTGTATATCTGTACTATGATTTCCTTTCAAAACATTACTGGACTTGTCTTGAATTTTATGATGTAGAAGACTGACTTATAAAGAAAAAGAGGAGGAGGAGAAAAAGAAGAAGAAACAATGGTAACAACACTTTAGATACTGTCTACTGGTAGAAAACAATTTTGATAAAGCTGACCTGGAATGGCTTTTCTGGAACTTGAAGAGCATGAAGAAGGAGGCAACTCAATGTGGATCAACAGGCAAGTTCACAATTTGCATCTGTGGCCACAAGATATTTTGGCAAACAAAATTCACTCATGTTGTGAAAAAAAGAATGCTGATCTTCCTAGATCATTTGGGATGTTTTCCTATTAAAGAGGATCATTGTAAAACCCATACCAAGGATCTCAGAGCCTATGTCAGGGGTGTCAAAGTCACATCAACATGGTGGCATCATGTGATGGCCAGCACATGACACATCCGGCTCGCGGGCTGTGAGTTTGACAGCCTTGGCCTATGGCATCTGTGATGGTGTTGTATTGATAGCTTTTGGTAAGAAGAATCTTATCTGGAAATGAGTTGGACTGCAGCAACACTTGTTAGCTGTTTCGATCTTGGACAAACAGTTTCCACAGCTTTTGTTATGTGAGGTGATTCCATTAGCCTTCTTCATGTAAAGCCGATATTCCTGCATTGCTAATTTTCTAGCCTGGTACAGCAGCTGCTTCCCTATCAAAATTTCCAGTACAGAGTTCTGACATTTGGAGATAAATAGAAAAACACTAGACAGGCAACTAATTCTCATCTCGTCCCACTTGGAATTTCGATTACAGTTGTCTTTTAAAGATGTTTATCCACTGCATAAACAAGGAGATATGTCAAGGCAGAAGTAACAGTAACAGAAAGGCAATACCCACACCGTGCATGTCAAACAAGGCCACCAATAAGCCGAGAAGAATTCTCCACCCAGGGAAATCTCATTAACCTCCCTTATATTGGAAAACATCCATTGAAAGCACTGACAGTGGAAAGAACTTCATATACCTGGCCGTAGAATTAATGGACCTGATTGTTGCTTGAATCCCAGGCACCAGATTTCCATACACCATAACAATTAGCCTTATTGGTCAGACATCAAATGCATTAGTTTTGAATCCCTGAAATGTTTACCATGAAGTCTCCCCATTTTTCTTTTGAACCAAGGATGTAAGTCATGCTCGGTTTTTTTCCTCCTTAGCAATTGTTGCTAACCAGCTGACTGTCTTGCCTTATCCTGTTGTCAAAACCTTTTAAAAAGAAATCAGCCAAACATTTTTCAGCTTCACCCAGGCATTTCATTAGTTTTAATTTTGTTTAATTAGCCATAAGCTGAAACAATGTATTTTAGCAAGGGTTTATTGCTTTACAATTATTTCTTTTGCATACTCCTGTCATTGAAATGGAATGGATAATGTGAGCTTGTCTGATACTCACCTACCTATCAGCCTACCATCCCATGATAATAAAGACCATAATGAGTTGCCTGGAAAGTTGAAAAAGAGAGAGAGAGAGCAGCCTATTGGTAAACATGAGTAGATTGTTTCTAGTTCTATTGGATGAGACAGAGAAGCAACTCAAGCTGGACGTTAGTGCCAAAAAAACAGGTTCTTGGAATTCAGAAGTTACCCAATAACCATCCAGAATCAGGGTTTACCTACCACATTTATCCTGGTTATCCAATTAATCCATCTTCTGAGTTACATAATGCACCAAATCAAAATTAGTTAATCCAGCAGAGACTGCATAATACATCAACTTTAAAATAAAAAAAAACTAACAAAAGTCGCAACTAATCAGAGTTAGTCTGTCAGTTTTTTAACTACTCTGGTTAAATGTGTTGTCTGAAGCAGGCCTTAATGCACCAGTGATTCTCATTTTTTCAAATGAATTAAAATGTGAAACTCATAGTAATTTAGTAATTCTAGGTTTGGGACACAGTTATTAAGCAAATCATTGCAGTTGTTAAGTTAGTAAGTGACATGGTTGTTAAGTGAATCTGGCTTCCCCATTGACTTTGTTTGTCAGAAGATCACAAACTATGATCACATGACATCGGGACATTGCAAGTGTCATAAATAAGAGTCAGTTCCAAGCTGACATCTGAATTTTGTTCATGTGAACCATGGGGATGCTGCAACAGTTCTAAAATGGTCATAAGCTAATTTTTTCAATGCCGGTCACTAATGAACTATTGTAAGTTGAGGACTATCTGTACTTAAGAGCCATTTGTATGTTACCAAAATGAATGTATTTATTGTAACTAATCTGTGGTTTTGTCTCCCACTACTCTAATAAGATTTGTTTTTAGAGTCACTTGGGGTAAGTTATGTCATTACCCCACAATGAAAATGTTGACATAGTCAAATTTCATATTCCTAACCTATCAGATATAGTTTTCTATCCACACAGTACACGAATAACTAATGCCATGATTAAACACAAATGGGGAAAAAAAGCAATCAGCCCATTAATTCACTCAATTAGGAAGAAATAAATTTATCAGTTGCATTTTGTTCAGTTTCTTTTTTTCTCCCAACTTTAAATTCTCTGAATTGCCTGCATTAATTACAGGAAATACACACACACACATACACACACAGTGTATGGGTTATCTACTAATTTTTTTTAAAGTACAAATTGTTATGGAAACAGGAGGTGACAAATGTAAGGTTGGATGAATAAATTCATAGTTTCAACCAACTCTCCTTCACATCTCTCTCACCATGTTCTCTCTCCATGGGAGCTTCTGGTGCAACTTAATTATAATAGCATCCTAAAGCCCTTCTCACAAAGAAATGTACATTAAAAACCTCAGAATTCAGTGGTGAAAGACAGGACATCAAAGATCCCTGCCGTGCACAGCTGTCCCCAGGAAGAAAATAACCAGCAACATACATACATCTGTCCCGTTTGCAGGAGACAAGCATCATTAGCAACCCAGAAGCACTTGAATGAGGAATGGGAAATCCATTCAAGTAGCAATCCTCTCTGATGGGCTTCTGTTGATTAGTTGTATTAATGTTTGTTCCATAGATGCAGAAAGGGATTAAGTGCCCTTTTAAAGATAAGTGCAGTATCCTTGCTGATGGAAGCTTATAATGACCTCAGAGCTCCTGGTGAGTACAGCAGCTGATGCAGAGTAATATTGGGGCAATAAATTATTATTGATTGAAGCATGCATCACAATAAAATCATTAAGCACGAGGGAATATTTTTGCATGTATCAGGCCATATTTTAAGTGGCCAGAATAAGAAAATAGGAACCTGTAGCAAACTAAACACTCCTAGACATAATAGTTCCTTATCACAATGATTCAAGTTGCAATAATATAGGCTGATAGGCTATGACAATTTTACTCCAGCACCACTGATTAAAAAAATCCAAGACATTCCTTTGTGTGCACCTGAATTTGTATAATACAAAATTTAAATTTATCATGTATGTCATCATTCCCATTAGAAAATATTTGCAGCCAATGATTAAAAAACTTTATGGTTATCTATTAGAAGTTAGAATGGAAGAGGAGCAGGTTAAGGAAACAATGATTGCTTGGGGGAAAAATTTCGGTTATGGGATAGATCTAGAGAGATGGCAAACACTGTGGGATCAGAATTATAAAATGACAATGTCAACTGCATATAAAGAAAACTTGTATAAGATGTTTTACAGGTGGCACCTATCCCCGAGAAGGATTGCAAGGATTGCAAGAATGTTCAAGGATAAATCGGATAAGTGTTGGAAATGTCATCAGATACCTGGCTCCTACTACCATGTGGTGGACTTGCGTTGATGCTAAAAGATACTGGACTAAAATCCACATGTGGTTGGAAAAAATGACACAACAACATATAGACTTGAAACCTGAGATATTCCTGTTGGGAATTGTACCAGAGACATTTAACAAAGAATTGAAATATTTGATTGTTAATGTACTGACAGCCGCTAGAATTGTATTTGCTAAAAACTGGAGAAATGACAAGACACCTATGCAGGAAGTGATTAAGAAGATTTTGGATTGTGCCGAAATGAGTAGATTAACATTTGAAATTAGGGTTCAAGAAGAAAAGCAGTTTTATAAGATATGGAATATGTTTTATCAATGGTTAGACAAAAAAGTTTGGTAATATATTTTTGGGAATATAAAGATAGATAGTGTTAAGTTTGCATGAAGAGTCAGACGCGAGGAGTTCCAGCAAAAGACTTTATTAATGACAACAGCTCGAATGGACCCGTCCGGGTAAGGCTACGGCTGCTTCTTATAGCCGGCAGCCGTAGCTGCTAGCCAATGGGAGTGCAGGGTTTCTTCCCACTATTTAAACCAATACCATTTGACATTTTACAAGACCAATTCAAATAAACCAATAACATTTAAACCTACATACATAACACCCCTCCCCACTAGGTTCAGTCCATACCAAACCCCAACCTATCTAATGTATTCCTTTAAATAGGTGGGGCTCTTACGTGTGCGTTGAGACCTTCGTGGTTCAGAATCTTTATTGTTCTCACCCAGTGAGAGGGGAAATGTGTCTGCTGACATTTCCCTGTTAGGACTTCCTGTGAAAGAAGACCCTGTTAGACTGTTAGAATCTGGTCTCTCCTCCCAACCCATCTCCATTCCAATGTCAACACCCAAGTCTGGTAGTGATGTACAATCTTCCACTTCTAAGGATGGATCTAGGCATTGTGACAGGGTTCGATGGTTCCTGTCGTAATGACTCTACTTCTAAGGATGGATCTTGGCATTGTGACAGGGTTCGGGATGGTTCCTGCCGCAATGGCTCGTTACACAAAGGGTTGATTCCTGTTTGCTGATATTCCTCCTGTTCCTCCCCTTCCCCTAGAAGACATCAGGTGAGGGACCAAGAGAGAGACAGGGGCGATGTTCCTGAGTGAACCGGGATCTAAGTTGGTCAATGTGCCTGCTCCAGAGGAGGCCATCCTCTGTTTGAACCCTGTAAGAAAGAGGGCCAGTGATGTGAGTTATTTCAGCAGGAATCCACAAAGGTTCACCTGTAAGGTTCCTAGCATAGACAGAATCTCCCACACTGAAAGAACGAACTTTGGAAGTGGAATCCAGTGGTGTATTGGGTGCATAAGTGGGATGAAGTCGGTCAAGACCTAAGTTTCCTGCCCATTAACAACTCTGCTGGGGACAAGTTAGTTGATGGGCTAGGAGTGCTGAACACTAAGAAGCTTTTCAAGCTTCTCAGTGATGTCCCCAGGACCCAGCTGCTGAAGCTTTTCTTTGGTGCGTACCATCGTTCAGCCCGGCCGTTGGCGAAGGGTGCCAGGGGCTGTAAGGGCATGTCTGATGCCCTGTTGAGCTAGAAAGGATTCAAAAATGTTAGGCGTGAATTGAGGGCCATTGTCAGAGACAAGGACATCTGGTAACCCATGGGTTACAAAAGCTTTTGAGCTGCTTGATAACAGCCTCAGTAGTAGTAGAAGTCATGAGAATAACCTCTAGCCATTTGGAGTATGCATCTACAATTACTAGAAACGTGTGCCCTCTTGTAGGGCCTGCAAAATCAATGTGGATTCTAGACCATGGGCCCCTAGGACATTCCCATTCCTGTGTGGGGGCGTGAGGTGGGAGGCCTGACTACCTGGCAATTGGGACAAGATGCAACCCAGTTTTCAACCATTTTGTCAATACCTGGCCACCATACATAACTCCTGGCCAAACCTTTCATCCTTACAATCCCAGGATGACCCTCATGTAACATTTCCAAAACCTCCCTTTGCAGTTTTGCAGGAATAACCACCCTGTTACCCCACAAAATACATCCTCTTAATACAGATAATTCAGTTTGCCTGGATTTGAAAGGTTGGGCAAAGTGAGGTAGATCTTGAAGAGGCCAACCTTTCTTAATCCAGCCCATAACAGGTGCCAACACAGCATCTTTGGCAGATTCTCTGGCAATCTCAGCAGCATGGACTGGAAGCTTAGCGGTCTCCAGGAAAAAGGTGTGAGTCTCAAGTTCACAGTCCTCTTGTGGCAAGGTAGTCGACTCAGTGCATCAGGTCCAATGTCCTTGCCAGTGTCAGTAGGAATAGCTGCAAATTCAGTCCACCTCAGCATTCTTGGTGACAGGATAATAGGTGTAGGTTTGTCTCCTGCCACGATGCCAAGCAAGGTTTGTGATCTGTAACAATGGTGAATGACCTGCCATACAGATATTCATGAAATTTCTTAACAGCTGCAACAACTGCTAAGGCCTCCTTGTCCAATTGGCTGTAGTTCCTCTCTGCTTTGGACAGCGTGCGAGAGTAGAATGCAATTGGGGCTTCCGGCCATTGGGAAGCCTGTGGCTCAAACCCTCCCACTCCAAAGGGATGCATCACAAGTCAGAACAACAGGTAAATTCTCAGAGAATTGAATCAACACAGCATCAGACGTGATTAGTCTCTTAATACTGTTAAATGCTGACTGTTCCTTCCGCCCCCAGATCCAAGCAGCCTTCTTATCAAGTAAACGATGTAAGGGTTCAGCAATAGATGCTTTGTGAGGTAGAAACATGTGATAAAAGTTAATAAGGCCAAGGAAGGCTTGCAGATCTGACTTGCAACGAGGTTTAGGGGCTTCCTTGATCGCTTTAACCTTGGCATCAGTGGGGTGGATGCCCTGTTTATCAATCATGTACCCCAGGAATTCAACTCTGTCTGTTTTGAGAGTGCATTTATCTTCCTTGACTTTCAAACCTGCTTTTCTGAATCTGGTAAGGACTTCTCTGAGTCTCTTGAAGCTGAGTGTCATTCTCAGCAGAGATTAACACATCATCAAAATAAGGCACTACCCTGGCAGTCCTTGCAACATTCTTTCCATAAGACTTTGAAAAATGCCAGGTGCCACGCTTACTCCAAATTGTAGTCTTTTACATTTGAAGGCACCTCTATGAGTCACAATTGTTTGTGCCTCTGCAGTGGCATCATCAACTGTTAATTGTTGATATGCCTGAGCTAAGTCCAGTTTAGCAAATACTGTACCCTGCCAAGGGAATGGAGCAGATGATGCACAACAGGTACAGGGTATGCGCTCTGCTGCAGCGCATGGTTAAGTGTCCCCTTGTAGTCACCACAGATTCTCACTGACCCATCAGCCTTGACTGGTGTGACTATGGGTGTTTCCCATCTGGAGTGGTCAGTAGGTTCCAAAACCCCTTGGGCGATGAGCTTATCTAATTGTGCATCAATTTTTTCCTTTAAAGCAAATGGAACCCTCCTGGGCTTTAAACGAATTGGGGGCACCTTGGGGTCTAAACTGAAAGCAATAGGGGTCCCCATATACTTGCCCAGTCCTTCGCTGAAGACCTCTGGAAACTCAGACTTCAAGGACTCTTCCCAGTCAGAACTGCTCACGTGATGGATGCCAGTCACCTCGATGCCAAGTGGCTTGAACCACTCAAGTCCCAGCAAACTTGGGCGATCCTTGTCCACGATGGTCAGTGGCAACGTTTGGTGTGGCCTTTAAACTGCACGTTGAATTCCCTCGCTCCAACTACTGGAATCTTGTTCCCTTGGTAGTCTTTGAGGGTCAGTGCTTGCTTCTGGAAATGTTTTTCTGAATTCTTGGAAAGAGTCTGTGTATAGTGTCCCATGACACCATAGATAAATAAGAGCCTGAGTCCACTTCCATGTGGCACGGTCTCCCTTCAATAAACACCTTCACATGTACTTTTCTGCTATTTAAATGTGAAGAATGACCAATGGATATTGTTTGGTGAGTTTCACTCTTGCTTTTGAATTTCGCCCCATTTTTCCACTTAAATTGTTGGGCTTAAAATCTTCCTCAGGAAGTTTCTTCCTGAATGGTGGAGTTCTGGATGATTTGCAGACTCTGGCTATATGACCCGTTTCTCACAACGTAGGCAAATGGAGTCAAAGAACTTGCATTCAGTGCGGGTGGCCCCCATCCTCTGCAAACGAATCCTTGCCTGTTTTTTTCAGAGTCTTTTCTTTTCTTCTCCATTCTGAGCTTAAAAATTCCCTCTTCTTCCTCACTGCTATCGAATCAGAGTCTATTTGTTTGCAATGAGTTGTTGAGGATTTTTCCCCATCAGAATGGCTTGAGGCCTGGCTCGAGGCCTTGTTAATCTTTTCATGGCGCAGCTGAGGACTTGGTGGCTTCTGCTGAAACAGCCTCTTCAATAGCCTCTTTAAGCGTGATTTTTGGTTTCATTAACAGTTTGCTTTGTAAGATCTTATCTTTAAGGCCCAAAACAAACCGATCACGCATGGCCTCTTCTACGTTGGTAAAGTCACAAGCACCCCAATGTCCCTTAAGCTTGCCACGAAGTCATTAACACTCTCGCTATCCCCTTGATCCCGACGGTAAAATTTGTGTCTCTTAATGAGGCACGATACTTGTGGGCGTAATGGGCTCTTAAAAGTCTTTCTAATTCAGGCCATTCTATTACCTTCAATTCTGCTGCTCCCGCCACGCCTTCGCCATTTTGAAGACTGCCGGACGCGTGTGTGAGAAAGACCGCCCTCTTCCGTCTCCGGGGATGCCAGCGAGATCGTTCCCTTCCAGGAACATGTGGAACCGGTCTGCATCACGATTCCCAGTCTTCCGTGCCGGATCGAGCGGTGCTGGGGGTGTTCAGCGCAGCCATCTCGCTCAGTTGCTTGTTCGTCGCGTCGTCTTCTCTTCAGGGAAATCCCACCCTCGTCGCCAGTGTTAAGTTTGCATGAAGAGTCAGACGCGAGGAGTTCCAGCAAAAGACTTTATTAATGACAACAGCTCGAATGGACCCGTCCGGGTAAGGCTACGCTGCTTATAGCCGGCAGCCGTAGCTGCTAGCCAATGGGAGTGCAGGGTTTCTTCCCGCACTATTTAAACCAATACCATTTGACATTTTACAAGACCAATTCAAATAAACCAATAACATTTAAACCTACATACATAACAGATAGAACTGTTGAAACAATTAGAGATTATAATATGATAAAGGATTAATAATAATGATTATAGTTTATCCTTTTTGAAATATTGAGTATGAATAATGAGGGGAAGGCACTGTGACTTTTGACCGACCGACATACTTGAAATTGATATGGATCTATGTGGTGTATGTTTGTTTGTTATGTTTGTGTTTTTGGAAAAATAAAACCTTTTATAAAAAAAAAAAGAAAATATTTGCAGCTTCTGCTTTTTAGGGAAAGGAACAGAATATTATTGTTTTCCTTAGAATTTCTGGACTGATCATATCATTGTATGACTACAGAATTAAACCCAAATTGTTACTGCATTAAAATTAATCTCCAAAAATGTAAGCCATGTTTACCAGGAACACTGTTGAATGATCAAAAAAGAGTAAATATATTATCACAAAATTTAATTCATATTTGACTTTTTTCCATGATACACTTAACACAAAAATAAGGGCAAAATCACAGCTGCAATTATGTAATATAAATGTATGTTTGGCCTCTTGGTATTCCAGCCATAACTTATGGAAGAAAGGAAGAAAAATAAATCCATGTAGATGAAATTAATTTGACAGGATAATCAGAAGGGTATAGTAAAAGTTGTTGCAAATCATAACGTCAGAAAAATAAGAGTATTGTTTTCCTTGACTTAAATTAACAAATTTTTGTTCATCAAATCTGGTTATCATCAAAAGTATTTCTAGACTCCAAGGTTTAGTTAACTAAGCTTAAAAATATATCAATTTCCAATTGGTAGATGACATTCAAGTATTTCTTTTCACATGCACTTAGTTGCTGATTTCCCACCCTCCAAGATTTTTTAAAAATTATGCTTAAATATATTTGACAATTTCAACCTTATTTAACCTGCTTTGATAGTACTGTGTAAAATTAAAACAGACATTCCTCTCTCCCCATCTTCCCACTCTGATTCCACATCTAAAAATCAACAAAGACTTCACTGGCCATAGATAACCTTTCTTTCATGACTTCTAATGGAAAATTGCAGATTTCTGTGTTATGAAATGATAAATTTATTTGCAAAGATGACATAGAAAAGTGAATGTTGGCATAAATAACCAGTCAATTATGTATGCTACATGTTTTTCTTTTTAAAAATATAGTATGGTTTAATAACTGGAACCACTTTCTCAACATATAAAGTCTAAAATGGAATGTTGCAACATCTATAAGAAGACACTATAAAACTTTCCCTGCCATTAGATATTGGAAGACTGTAAATCACTCTTTGTGATATACTGGCATGGGTCACTACACTATGTGGGCTTAAGTTACTAGATCCATATGATATAATTATTTTTTGGCAACTATTGGGCATTATTCAAGGTTTACATTTATTATAAATATAGATAACTTTTTGGGTTCTTGTATTAAAGGAAAGTTACAATGGGGCACATTGAAAGGAAAATTATAATGGGGGCACATTTAAAATAAAATTAACATTAAAATACTTTCATATTCTTTATTTTGTTCAGAAGTCTATGAATAATGGAGTTATGGGAGCATCTGTATCTGGCCAAATGAAAGAATCAATAACAGAATACTTGTCCCATGTCAGAATGTCAGATTCCCTGGAACTCTATCCTCATCTCTTGCTATTTTTTATTGAAGCACAAAGAAAACATGAATTAAGTCCCACAGTAAACTACCAGAAGTAACTTGATATTTATTTGTTTGTTTTTTTGTTTATTTATTTGTTTGTTTGTTTCTGTGTTTGTTTGTGATTATAAGTGATTATAAGATAACAGGTATAAGTATAAACACAGTTATGAATACATGAAATGAATACGTGTAAGAAAAATAAAAGAAACAATAGGACAGGGACGGTAGGCATGTTGGTGCGCTTATGCATGCCCCCAACAGACCTCTTAGGAAAGGGGTGAGGTCAATAGTAGACAGTCTAAGGTTAAAGTTTTTGGGGTTAGGGGAAGAAACCACAGAGTCAGGTAGAGTATTCCAGACATTGACCACTCTGTTGCTGAAGTCGTATTTCCTGCAATCAAGTTTGGTGCAGTTTATCTTGAGTTGGTATCTATTGTGTGCTCTTGTTATGGTTAAAGCTGAAGTATTCATTGACAGGTAGGACATTGCAATGTATGATTTTATATACTATACTTAGATCAGACCGAAGGCTGGCGTAGTTCTAGGTTTTCTAGGTCTAGAACCTCAAGTCTGGTGGCAGAAGGTATTCTGCAACGAGTAGAGGAGTGGAGAACTCTTCTTGTGAAATATTTCTGGACTTTCTCAACTGTGTTAATATCAGATACGTAATGCGGGTTCCAGACTGATGAGCTGTATTCAAGTATTGGTCTAGCAAATGTTTTGTATGCTCTAGTTAGTAGTGTGATATTACCAGAGAAAAAGCTACGTAGGATTAGGTTAACAACTCTTAATGCCTTTTTGGCTATGTAGTTACAGTGGGCTCTAGCACTTAGATCATTAGAGATGAGTACTCCAAGGTCCTTGACAGAGTTTGGATCATCAACAAGGTCTTAACTATTCAGCTTGTATTTTATTTTCTGATTTTTTTTTTGCCAATATGTAAGACAGAGCATTTATTTGTTGAGATTTGAAGTTGCCATTTGTTTGACCATTCTGATACATTGTCGAGGTCTTTTTGAAGGGTAGTAGTATTGTCTGTGGTGTTGAATAGCTTAACATCATCAGCGAAGAGAACGCAGTTGCTCTTAATATGATCACAGAGGTCATTTATGTAGAGTATGAAGAGAGTTGGTCCTAGAACACTGCCTTGGGGGACACCACTGTTGACAGGTACAGAATTTGATAAGACGCTCCCAATTTTGACCATTTGTTGTCTGTTTGACAGGAATGCTTCTATCCAGTTATACAGGTATCCAGAGATACCATAAGATTTTAGTTTTATTAGTAGTTTGTCATATACCACTGAATCAAAGGCTTTACAGAAGTCTATGTAGATTGCATCTATTGCTTTGCCTTGATCGAGTTGTGTAGTCCATATGTTTCTGCAGTGTAAGAGTTGCAGATTACAGGATAGTTTTTTTCTGAAACCAAATTGTTTATTAGAGAGTAGGTTGTTTGTCTGTAAGTGGAGGATAATGGATTGGTTAATAATTGATTCCATGACTTTACAGGTTGTGCAGCATAAAGAGATTGGTCTATAATTTTCAACTAGGCTTTTTGAAATGGGGATGACCATGGCTAGTGACCATAGGTTTGGCAAGGAGCTGGTCCTGAAAGATTTTTCAAAGATTATGCTTAGAGGTTCAGCTATGGCAGTGGATAGCTTTTTAAAGAAGTAGGCACTTATTCCATCCGGTCCAATAGATAGAGATGGTTTTAGATTCTGTAGTGCTTTTTCAACATTGTCTTCTGTAAAATCGATATGTATCAATCATTGTAGTTGTCTGTGGTTCAACTAGGAAATACTGGGCATGATCCATTGCTGTTTACAAATACTGAGCCAAAGAATGTGTTAAAAAGGTTGGCTTTAATGCTGTCATCGTTGCAGTCTTTACCATTAGGTCCTTTCAGGGGTGGGATGGACCTTGAGTCTTTTAGCTTGTTGATTACAAAATTGTAGAAAGTGTGGGTGGAATTGGTGCATAGAAGGTTTTCCTCTTGTTTAATGTGATAATTGTTGCATTCAGTCTTTATCTGGTGGCATAAATTTTTGTATTGGCTTTTGAAGTTGGCAACGTGACCAGATTTGTTTTTCCACCAAAGTGATTTCTTTTTGGATTGAAGCTTCCTTATGGTTATGGGTAATATGTTTTTTCTGGTTTTGGGAGTTGTTATTGGTATATATAGTCTGATGACTCTTTTGACTTCAAGTAAAAATATGTTGTAATGGTCTTCAACAGTATTGCATCCAGTGAATAGAAGTTGCCAATCAAGAGATGAGAGATCGTTGTCTATAAGATCATAGTTGCCTTTTTTGAAGTTATAATTGGGGATCCCATCGCTATGGTGATTTTTGTGAGGATATATGTTGAGATAAAAGTCAATCATGTTGTGGTCACTGTTGGAAAAGGGTTTTTTAATTTGTATTCCATAAATTGAATTCAAACTATTGCAGAAGATGAGATCGAGGCAATTGTTAAGTCTAATATTGTTGGTTACTAGTTGTTCCACTCCCAGATTTGTTACAGCATTGTAGAAGGTTGCATGTATGGGTTCAGTTTTACATTCATTTAGGGTCCAGTTAATATGAGGTAGATTGAGGTCATCAAGAAAGATAAAAGCACGTGGGCAGCATGTTGCCCGTGTTAGTAGTGAATTTAACTTGTTTACATGTTCGATGTCTTAATCAGAGGCTCTGTAACATAGTAAGAATCGAAATGTGATATTTAAGGACAGTTCACAGATGATGGTCTCAGGAAGAGCAAGCTCCTGGGTAACTTGGATGTCTTTTTAGATGTAGGGACTTTTTATAGAAGACCACCTCCTCTACGGATTTCATGATCTGATTGGTAAACATGATAGTCTCTTACTGTGGTAATGGAGTCAGGGAGAGAAGCGTTGAGCCATGTTTCATAGACAAATATGATGTCACATTTAGCAGTATTTAGTAAGAGGAGTAATTCAGGTATTTTATTTACAAGGCGTCTTGCATTGAGTAGCTTGCATTTAAGGCCAGTTGTAGTTGGAATAGAGGTAGTTAGGGGCATGCATGCCTAGTTTTGAGTGATGGTGAATTGGATGGGGTAGGGTTGGATACGGAGTTGCAGATTGTGTGACTTTCTTTTGATGCAATCAGCACAGTAGTCAATGTACAGGTCCTTCTCTCCATTGTCTAGATGTTTTTTGAGTTCTGTGTGGAGTCTGTGGAAGCTGATTCTTTGCAGTATGGATAGGTCTGGTCTTGAGCAAAGTTTTTTATGGGTGGGATTGGTTTTTGCAATGGAGTTTATTGTATATGGGGTTGTAATTTTGTATACTGTATATGTATATGGGGTTTTCACAGCAAGCTTTCTTCATTCAGCCCTTATCATCACCAAAGGATCTCACTTTGCCAAGAGGGAGAGTCATAGCCTCAGGAAAAAGGGCCCTATAAATCCATTTGAGTAAAACGACATGGAGAAATTGAATAAATAAAAGCATGTAATGCCTGGTCTCATCAAACAGACATTCAAATGCCATCTTCTTTGCTCTTTTTTACCAGTGCTCTAATGAGATCACTGGAGAGAATAGGTTAAAATGTATGCCCCTCACAAAAACGGTCATTTGTCTACAGCTGACTTATAGTGTCTTCCAGCTTCATTCCATGTAATGCTGTGGGGATGTAAAATCTAGCCTCAACCTAGTTATTAAGGTGCAATGAAATTTGGACAACTCATTGGAAGACATAACGAGTCATTGGTGTATGTCCCCATGATGCTATCAATATCTCAGTCTCACTAAAAGTCCTGCAAACTCTTGTAAATTCTGAGGTAGGGGGTAACAAGTAGGCCCATGCAAAGCTTTAAATAATTGCTTTGCTTCAATTAAAGTTTCTACAAGGTGTTTCACTGAAGTGGAAGTGGCCACCCCACTTCTGAAAATAAAATTGTGGTGATGCTTTGTTTCCTTTACTTTCTGAGTGTTCCTGTAATATTTCTAGTAGCTGGAAAAGGCTTCTTTTTATGTGTAGTATATGGGTAGAAGTGTTTTGCAGTGATTCCAGTCAGCTACTTGAAGTATCGGAACATTTTTAGGATGATGTACACACTACGACTAAGAGATCTTGTCTGAAAAAAAAAGTATTAATTTTATTTCTGTATCATTTTTGCTGCTAAGCAGAGCTTTGAAAACCAGTTCTGGTAACACTATCCACATGTCCCAGAGACAAATCTACTTCACACCCTCCTGTCAATAAGAATCTAAGTACTATAGAATGATTATCTGGTGCAGAAACAGAAGCTCTGCTATAGCCTGTTACTGGTCTGTCTCTGTAAAAATTAGGTTGCTTCATTGAACAATGGACTTTTCTTTTGCTTGTTGTTATGTATGCAGGTTTAAAGTCGTTGGTTTAGTTTGAACTGTTCTTGTAAAATGTAAGAAATGATTGGTTTAAAAAGTGCGGGAAAACCCTGCACTCTGATTGGCTGGCAACTGCGGCTGCTGGCTATAAGTAGCAGCCGCAGCCCAGCCAAGGTGGGTCCGTTCTGAGCTGTAGTCACTAATAAACAAAGAGCTTGAAGCGCTCCGCGTCTGTCTCTTCATGCAAACTTAACACTTGAGATGAAGGTGGGATCTCCCTGAAGAAGAAGGCAACGTGAAACAGAAGGAGAGTGATATGGCTGCACTGAACACCCCCCCAGCCCCGTTCAATCTGACAGCAGAAGACTGGGAGACGTATGCAGATCGTTTCCAAATGTATCTGGAAGGAAACGATCTTGCCGACATTTCCGAGAAGCGGAAGAGGGCGGTCTTTCTCACGCACTGCGGTCCGGCAGTTTTCAAGATGGTGAAGGCATTGGCAGGAGCTGCAGACGTGAAGGTAATGGAATGGCCCGACTTAGAAAAGTTGTTAAGAGCCCATTACGCCTCACAAGTATCGTGCCTCATTAAGAGACACGAGTTTTACCGTCGGGATCAAGGGGAAAGCGAAAACGTAAATGACTTCAATTTGTTCTGGGCCTTAAAGATAAGGTGCTTCAGAGCAAGTTATTACTAAGACCTAAGATCACACTGAAGGAAGCAATAGAAGAGGCCTCTTCAACAGAAGCTACCAAGTCCTCAGCAGCAGCCATGAAGAAAATTAACAAGGCCACAAGCCATCCTGATGTGGAAAAGTCCACAACAACTCATTGTGAGCAAATAGATTCTGAGTCAGACTGTAGTGAAGTGGAGGAAGGAATTTATAGACTCAGAATGGAGCGGAAAAAGAAAGACCTGGGAAGAAAGAGGCAAGATTTCTACTGCAGAGGTTGTGGGGAAGCCACCCCGCACTGAATGCAAATTCCTAGATACCATCTGCCTCCGTTGTGAAAAAAGAGGACACCTAGCAAGAGTCTGCAAATCATCCAGAACTCCACCCAACAGAAGGAAGTTTCCTGACAAAGAATTCAAGCCCAACAACCTCAGTGAGAAAATGGGGGCAGCACAGAAGCAAAGGGGAAGAATGAAACTCATCAGACAGTAACTATTGGTCATTCTTCTTCTATCAATAACAGAAAAGTGCATGTCAAGGTACTAATTGAAGGAAGGCCTTGCCAAATGGAAGTGGACTCAGGCTCATATTTATCTATGGTGTCATGGGACACTATTCACAGACTACTCCCAAACATTCAGAAGAAGCATTTCCAGAAGCAAGCACTGACTCTTAAAGACTACCAAGGGAACAAGATTCCAGTAGTTGGAACAAGAGAATTCAACGTGAAGTTCAAAGGCCACACCAAATGCTTGCCCCTGACCATCGTGGACAAGGATCGCCCAAGCTTGCTGGGACTTGAGTGGTTCAATCCACTAGGCATCGAGGTGACTGGCATCAATCACGTGAGCAACACTGAATGGGAGGAGGCCTTGAAGTCTGAGTTTCCAGAGGTCTTCAGCGAAGGATTGGGCAAGTATATGGGGACCCCTATCACTTTCAATCTAGATCCCAAGGTGCCACCAATTCGCTTAAAGCCCAGAAGGGTCCCATTTGCCTTAAAGGAAAAAATTGATGCACAATTAGATAAACTAATAGCTCAAGGAGTTTTAGAGCCCACTGACCACTCCAGGTGGGAGACACCCATAGTCACACCAGTCAAGACTGATGGGTCAGTGAGAATCTGTGGAGACTATAAGGGGACATTGAACCATGCTTCAACAGAGCGCATATCCAGTTCCAGTGGTGCATCATTTACTACATTCACTTGGCAGGGGTACAGTCTTTGCCAAATTGGATCTGGCCCAGGCATATCAACAATTAACAGTTGATGATGCCACTGCAGAGGCCCAAACCATTGTGACTCATAGAGGTGCTTTCAAATGTAAAAGGTTACAGTTTGGAGTAAGCGTGGCACCAGGCATCTTCCAAAGCCTTATGGAAAGGATGCTCCAAGGACTGCCAGGGGTAGTACCTTACTTTGATGATGTGTTAATCTCTGCTGAAAATGACACTCAGTTACAAGAGAGACTCAGAGAAGTCCTTACCAGATTCAAAAAGCGGGGTTAAAAGTCAAGGAAGAAAAATGCACTCTTAGAACTGACAAGGTTGAGTTCTTGGGCTATATGATTGACAAGCATGGTATCCACCCCACAGATGCCAAGGTTCAGGCAATCAAAGAAGCCCCTAGACCAAAATGTAAAACAGATTTGCAAGCCTTCCTTGGACTCATTAACTTTTATCACATGTTCCTACCTCAGAAGGCAACCATTGCAGAACCACTGCACAGATTATTAGACAAAAAGTCTGCGTGGGTCTGGGGCAGAAAAGAACAATCTGCATTTAACAATATTAAAAGACTAATCACGTCTGATGCTGTACTGATACAGTTCTCTGAGAATTTGCCTGTTGTACTGACTTGTGATGCATCCCCTTTTGGAGTGGGGGGTTTGAGCCACAGGCTTCCCAGTGGAGGGAAGCTCCTATTGCATTTTACTCTCGCACCTTGACCAAAGCAGAGAGGAACTACAGCCAACTGGACAAGGAAGCCTTGGCAATTGTTGCAGCTGTCAAGAAATTCCATGAGTATTTATATGGGAGAACATTTACCATTGTCACAGATCACAAACCTCTGTTAGGCATTGTGGCAGGAGACAAACCTACACCCACTATCCTGTCACCAAGAATGCTGAGGTGGACTGAATTTCTTGCTGCTTATTCATACAAACTCATCCACAGGCCTGGCAAAGACATTGGGCATGCAGATGCTTTGAGTCGCTGCCCACTTCCTTCTCACACTGAGGACTTTGCTCCTGAGACTTACACCTTTTTCCTAGAAACTGTTGCCAAGCTTCCAGTACACGCTGCTGAAATTGCCAGAGAGACTGCCAAAGACACTTTATTGGCTCCTGTTATAGGCTGGATTAAGAAAGGTTGGCCTCTTCAAGATCTACCTCAACTTGCCCAACCTTTTAAATCCAGGCAAACTGAATTATCTGTATTAAGAGGATGTATTTTGTGGGGTAACAGGGTGGTTATTCCTGCAAAACTGCAAAAAGAGGTTTTGGAAATGTTACATGAGGGTCATCCAGGTATTGTCAGAATGAAGGGATTGGCCAGGAGTTATGTATGGTGGCCAGGTATTGACAAAATGGTTGAAAACTGGGTTGCATCTTGTCCCAACTGTCAGGTAGTCAGGCCTGCCCCACCTCTTGCCCCCACACAGGAATGGGAATGTCCTAGGGGCCCATGGTCCAGGATTCACATTGATTTTGCTGGCCCTACCAGAGGGCACACTTTCCTTATTATAGTTGATGCATATTCCAAATGGCTAGAGGTTATCCCTATGGCATCCACCACAACTGAAGCTGTCATCAAACAGCTTAAAAAGCTTTTGTAACTCATGGGTTACCTGATGTGCTTGTTTCTGACAATGGTCCTCAATTTACATCCAACCTTTTTGAATCATATCTAGCACAACAGGGTATCAGACATGCCCTGACAGCCCCTGGGCATCCTTCGCTAACGGCCGGGCTAAACGTATGGTACGATTTACCAAGGAAAAACTTCAGCAATTGGGTCCAGGGGATATCACTGAGAGAGTTGAAAAACTTCTCAGTGTTCAGCATATCACTCCCAACCCCTCAACTAATTTGTCCCCAGCTGAATTGTTGATGGGTAGGAAACTCAGGTCTCCCCTTGATCGCCTTTATCCCACTTATGCACCCAACGCACCACTAGATTCCACTAGTAAAATTCGCACATTCACTGTGGGTGATTCTGTTTATGCTAAGAACCTTATGGGTGAACCATTATGGATTCCTGCTGAGATAACCCAAATCACAGGCCCCAGGTCTTAGAGGGTACAAATGGAGGATGGTGTCCTCTGGAGCAGGCACATTGATCAGTTAAGATCCAGACTGCCTCAGGAGCATCGCTTTTGCTCCTCTCTGGTTCCCATACCTACTGCCTCTTCTAGGGGAAGGGGAGGATCATGAGTGTAATGAACATGACAGAACCATCCCAAAACCTGAATACCAACAACCCCAAATGGAAGATTGCACATCATTACCTGATTGACTAGACAGGTTGTAGACAGGTTCTACCAACTACAGTCTACCAGACAACCAAGGTGAGTCACAATACCACACAACCATTTTGACCTAGTGGGGAGGGGTGTTATGTATGCAGGTTTAAAGTCATTGGTTTAGTTTGAACTGTTCTTGTAAAATGTCAGAAATGATTGGTTTAAAAAGTGCGGGAAAACCCTGCACTCTGATGTGCTGGCAACTGTGGCTGCTGGCTATAAGTAGCAGTCACAGCCCAGCCATAGTGGTTCGTTCTGAGCTGTAGTCACTAATAAACAAAGAGCTTGAAGCACTCCGCGTCTGTCTCTTCATGCAAACTTAACACTTGTGTAGATCTGGTTCATTTTTAATGTATTTATCAAAACCTTATTCTTTTGCCCATACATATTCAAATGGTGTTATGTATTCTCTTGATAAATTAATTGTATTTTTGTTTAGCAACATTGGGAAGATTATAGTTTTAAATTTATCCTATTTAAATCTATCCTGGCTCAGTGATGAAGCCAATTAGACCATTTCTATTTCACATATGCAGCAGTTTGTAAAGCAAATAAGAGTGTTTTCTCTAATTGCTATGATTCATAAGTAACTTTATCTTTGAGGCCATTACAACCTGTTTTTATCTCTTGGTGTTCTGAATTTATTAGATGTACACAGCTTTGAAGTTACATACATCCTTAGCTACATAGAATAAACATTTTGGCATTATTAGGCTGATAAATCTGGATCCCTGTTATATGGTCTGCTGGTGTTGATAAAGTGCTGGCCTAGAAAGAGGATACTATGAGTTTCAGGTGCAAAACCCACTGGGTGACCTTAGGGCTTAGGCCAATCACTCTCTCTCTGCCCTAGGAAGAAGGCAATGGCAAATCACTTCTGAAAACCTTGCCAAGATAATTGTGGATACTAGTTCAGGCAGTCTTTGAGAATCAAGAATCCATTCCAAAGAAAGAGGAAGAGGAGGAGGAGGAGGGGGGGGAGGAAATAATAATAACAACAACAGCACTTGTGTGGATATTGCAACTGTGGATTAATGCACAACTTCCTTGGGAAAGTTGACTTCATTCAGGCTTTTCATACTTGAAGACAGGAATGAATTATAAAATGCTTCTACTAGTGATGCTGCTCTGGAATCTGCTGTGATGTCATCTCAGAGCCAGGAAAAACAGCATTGTATTTTCTATGCCCATTTAATCATTAATTACTGGTCCTTATTCTATTTTTGTAGCCATTCTGCTTAAATGGGGATTGAACATTTTAGCCTGTTTGAACATGTTTCTCTGGCAGGGAAAAGAAGAAAACAAATAAATACTCCTTATAAGCTTTTCATCACAAGACCATAGTGGTGTTGTTTTTTCCAAATAACATCTTACCTCAGAATATAGCCTTCAGTTTTCTCTACCCATAAATATTTGACTGTGGTAGAGAAATGGATGAGTTGCTGAGCTACATTAATAATTATTTTCTCATTTGTAATGTGGGCTGTTGTCAAGGAGACCAATTTTAATTTGCTGGCCCATCACTGCCTTTTGAATGCTTTACATAAGCTCTTCTTTCATGGCTGGATATTAAAAAGATGCTACAAAACTGGCAGAAATTACATGCATCATGAACTGGTTACAATTTTCTTTTTCTCTATAAAAGTTGCTTTTCTCCCACCATATTTTGGAGCTAAAGTATTTCAAAGATCAACTTTGGCTTTCTTTACTTCTGGTAACGTCATTGGGGAAGCATACAGGACAACCAGACCTTTTCCTCTATTAACATAGCTTCTTAGTTTGTCTTATATTTGAGTTATCAAAATGGCTGTGTTCTAATAACAAAATCAGAAACCTTGAGTAAAGTAAATGAAAGGGCTTTGCTGGCATAGTGAAAAGTTTCTCTGTAATATTGTTACCCACTTCAGGTAATACCCATGCTTAGATTTTAATTTACTTTAATTTAATTATAACCTAAGTATAGGGTATTACCTGAAGTGGGTAACAATATTACAGAGAGACATTTAACTAGTCTAGTTTAGTTTAGTTTAGTTTAGCTTACTTAGTTTAGCTTAATTTAGTTTAGTTTGGCTTAATTTAGCTTAGTTTACCATAGCTTGGTTTAGTTTAGCTTAGTTTAGCCTTCAAGTCAGTGCTGACTCCTGGTAATTGCCTGGACAAGTCCCTGAAGTTTTCCTGGAGTATTTTTTAATGGCTGGCCATTGCTTCTTTCCTAAAGCTAGGAGAGAGGGACTAGTCCAAAGTTGCCAGTTGGATCCATGCCTAGACAGGACTAGAACTCACAGTCCCCTGGTTTCTAGCCTGATGCCTTAACCACTATATTAAACTGGCTCTTGTGATTAGATTTTATGCACACACATCTATCTCATATAACTCCCAGAAGCTGATAACATCAATGTTAAAAAAAGTTACCTGGGAGTGTTCCTTTTGGTAGATTGGCAGCTATATACATTTATTTTATGAATAAATACATAATATGTATATTATGTATATAAATATTAAAAACATTTATATTTATTCTTTGGATTTTGATTGTTTTAACTTTTTTATAGTTTTAGAACTGCAAGGCACCCAGAGTCTATTTATTTATTTATTTATTTATTTATTTATTTATTTATTTATTTATTTATTTATTTTTTGGACTTGTATGCCGCCCCATCTCCGAAGACTCGGGGCGGCTCACAGCTACAAACAACAACAATAAATAATTTAAAAAGATTAAACCAAATTCACAAGCCCAAAAATAAAAACAAATTTACAATACTTAAGAAATTGACTGAGATAAGCAGCCATAGAAATTGAATAAATAAATAAATGATATGTGATAGTCCTATGTTACTTGGAAGAAGATGCCTGAATAAACCTCAGTACAATAGATCATTTTTTGCAACTTTGCTCTGCTTTCTGTCCCTGCCATCTTTCTCAATGAGTTAATATCCTGCTATTCATCTACAAGACTTGAAAATCTGTGTGTCATTCCCAATTGAAAACATAATGCAATTTAGGAACTGTCAATGCCTATTCTGTACCTTTGTCTCTCTTGCGCCTCATCAGAATTTTACTCTGAAGACAGTTTGTGCAGTTTCCTGTGCAATTATGGAAACTCCAGATTATAGAGAGTGATTTGGTTAGTAGCTTCCAAATGACAGCCCTGCATATGACATACTACACTGTTACTAGCCTGGCATCTGTTTATTAGATGGAGCAATTAATCATTAGTCAAATGATTAACATCAGAAAGACCTGATCCACCAGCAAAAAGCAACCATTGCCCCTGTCTTCTGGAAATAAAGCTGCTCCTTTGTTCATCTTTCACATTTGAGCACTAATGTGTTTTTACAAGAGGTACCCTGAATAACAGGAATGAAAAGGAGGGCAGCCCAAGGCAGTCCATTTCTTCTGGCATCAGACTTTTTTGTTTTATGGATTTTGCAGGCTCTATAAAGTACCTTGACATACTTTTCCAGATCTCTGGCTTCCTATCT
Organism: Naja naja; assembly: GCA_009733165.1. Classification (NCBI taxonomy): domain Eukaryota; kingdom Metazoa; phylum Chordata; class Lepidosauria; order Squamata; family Elapidae; genus Naja; species Naja naja. Next base: position 106,371,934 of record CM019149.1, read on the forward strand.
CCTCCATTTTTTTTCTGACTAAGTGAGATGCCATTTTAGAAGCTGCTGATGCATTGCTGTTAAATTACACCCACAGTATGTGCAGACAGCCATGTAGTGAATTTACTCCTTCTTATCAGCCCAGGGTTTAATTCATCTCAGTTTTAGAGTAGCCCTAGTGGTAACAGAGATACCTTCTGAGAAATGAAATAAATAATTTAGACAAATGGATGCAGGAATAGGTTGCTCTTCTATTTCCTGATTCCTTATCCCATCAGTATTGTCTCCCCTCTCATTGCTGAGGCACTGTTTATTTTATTTATAAATTAGAATTAGTCTGCTTCTTGAGGAAGACGTTTGCATAGATGCATGAGGATGTTCCTGAGTTTTTCTAAAGCTTTGCTCATAGAACTGCACCATAGTTTTTTATTTTATTTATTTATTTTGTCAATCGCTTACAAGATAATAAGTATAAGGATAAACATAGTTGTGAATACATGAAATGAATACATATAAGAAAAATAAAAGAAACAATAGGACAGGGACGGTAGGCACGTTGGTGCGCTTATGCACACCCCCTACAGACCTCTCCCCTTAGGAAAGGGGAGAGGTCAATAGTAGACAGTCTAAGGTTAAAGTTTTTGGGGTTTGGGGAAGAAACCACAGAGTCAGGTAGAGTCTTCCAGACATTGACCACTCTGTTGCTGAAGTCGTATTTCCTGCAATCAAGTTTGGTGCGGTTAACCTTGAGTTTGTATCTATTGTGTGCTCTTGTATTGTTATGGTTGAAGCTGAAGTATTAATTGACCGGAAGGACATTGCAATGTATGATTTTATATACTATACTTAGATCGGACCGAAGGCGGCATGGTTCTAGGTTTTCTAGGTCTAGAATTTCAAGTTTGGTGGCATAAGGTATTCTGCAATGAGTAGGGGAGTGGAGAATTCTTCTTGTGAAATATTTCTGGACTTTCTCAACTGTGTTAATATCAGATACGTGATGTGGGTTCCAGACTGATGAGCTGTATTCGAGTATTGGTCTAGCAAATGTTTTGTATGCCCTAGTTAGTAGTGTGATATTACCAGAGAAAAAGCTACGTAAGATTAGGTTAACAACTCTTAATGCCTTTTTGGCTATGTAGTTAAAGTGGGCTCTAGCACTTAGATCATTAGAGATGAGTATTCCAAGGTCCTTGACAGAGTTTGGATCATCAACAAGGTCTTAACTATTCAGCTTGTATTTTATTTTCTGATTTTTTTTTGCCAATATGTAAGACAGAGCATTTATAATACCTTTATAATACCTTTCACTATTTGCAACAAGGGTGTCAAACTCATGTTGTTGTCACAGCGGTGTCACATTTCGTTAAACTGGGTGTGGGCGTTGCCAGCACGTTATGCATCTGGCCTATGGGCTGGGAGTTTGACAGCCCTGATTTACAAGAACAATCTTTACATCAAGACAAATGAATACAAATCAGAGAAAAGGATAAAGCTGACTCATGCACCTGCTTCCTTCACTGTTACTATCAGGGTACACTTGATTGCTGCTTGGCTGCTCTTTTCCCTCCATGTGGAACTGCCTTTTCTCTTTAGAGTCCTTATGCTGAACCATAAATTATCTGATGAGCCCTTTCCATTGAAAGGTTAGAGAGCAAAATGAAGGCTAGAATGAAATGCCTTCCTGACATGGCGGTAAGCAGCTGTCCAGTGAGACAGAGAAGAAACCTTAAAGAGAAAGGCTGACATTTTCAGTATGTTTTAAGGTGGTTTGGGCACATCAAAGAGATGTGAAAAGGCAGAAATGAGAAAATTTCAAATTTCAGGTGCTTTGCCCTCTCCTGTCTACTTTATTTCTTCATTTTAAAGGGCATTGCTGAAATTGGCTGCCAAATATTATGGTGTGATCTCAGATAAGGTGCTAGTGATTAGCTGCTAGCCATGGAACATTTTCTCCTGAGCGACAGATACCTTGGTCTCCACTTAGCGTATCTTCCTGTTAGTATAAACTCTTTCCCTAACACTCTTTTTCAGTGTGCCATGGGGAGGGGAGTACAGGTAGTCCTCGACTTATAACCATGATAAAGCCAAAAATTTATGTTGTTAAGTGACACATTTGTTAAGTGAGTTTTGTCCCATTTTACGACCTTTCTGGTCACAAGTGTTAGGCGAACCACTGCAGCTGTTAAGTTAGTAACATGGTTGTTAAGTGAATCTGGCTTTCCCCATTGACTTTGCTTATCCAGAGGGTGAAAAAGGTGATGACATGACCAGGACACTGTAACCATCATAAATACGAGTCAGATGCCAAGCTTCTGAATTTTGATCATATGACCACGGGGATGCTGCAATGGTCATAAGTGTGAAAAATGGTTATAAGTCACTTTTTTCAGTGCCATTGTAATGTTGAACAATCACTAAATGAATTGTTGTAAGTTGACGACTACCTGTGTTTAAAAAATCAAAATGGCAGCCACAACCATGCTATCAAAGACTGTCCTAAATATTTGTGGTGACACATGCGAAAAAGGGAAGCATGGCTAGAATTGTTCCCCCCCTCTCTAGTCCCTATTACCACCTTGTTGAAAATACAATATTCCATGGCTAAGTTCAGAGAAGAAAGCACATGTTCTTCTTTCCATGTCATTATTTTTAATAATATATAATTGATGAAGTTAATTTTAATCCCTGGGAACCCCAGGAAGGACTGGCAAGCTGGAAGACCTGAATTCATACCATACACTAAATAGTGTAGACAGCATATTTTAGCCAGTTGTATCGTTGCAGAAAATGACAAGACTCAGACCTTGGAATCAAAAGAAGTTGCTTTTATTTGCACAAAGGTTCAGAGCAATATAGCCAAAGCAACATCTGAACAATCTCCTATGGAACCACACGTACATATATACTTTTCAGAAGCAGCAAAACATGGAAATATAACTTGTACAACATTCATTGGTTACTTGAAATACAGCTATGCTAAAGTAGCTAAATATCTTCATAGCTGTCTTGCCAAAGCATCTAAGTTTCCGGAAGTTCACTTGTGGTTTGTTGCAAGCAAGACATATGCAGTTACCTGCTTGACACATATGAGTGACTGACAGATGAACCTGTGGTCTGACACTTTCCATTTTCATGTTCTTTCCTCTTACTAATACACACATTTCACTATCTAGAAGAATCATGTCAATATTTAATATGTTTCTTTATATCCTGCCTCATTATTATCATTTGCTATATGACAAAAAGCCAAGGAATGGAGTTGAGAAAATCTTGCTTAGGCCAACAGCAGCTAAATACATTGTACACATAAAGCCAATAACAGAAAATGTGAGTTTAGCTAGATTAGTCATTATGGATAGCTATCTCTGTTCTTTGTTAAACCACAAAGGTATACCATAGTTAATTTCCAGGTCAGCAAAAGAAAGAGTCATTAACAACAACAACAACAAAAACATTATGTTGACAGGCATTTCCGCTGAATATTTTTAACCCACATCTGTGGGAATGAGGAATAAATCCAACTGATTGGTACAAGCATTTTCTGCTATTTGATTTTTGTTGCAGTATGTTTCTTTTTAAAAAAAGACAATTGTATAGAGAGTACCCTCACACATAGACATGCTCTCAAATATAACTTTTTACTCTATAGAACTTTGAAAGGTCAAATGTTACTTCAGGAAAATCACGCTACATTTTCCCTGTTCCAGCAGCCTTATCATTCTCTGCAAGTTAATGAGAAGAACGTTTCTGTTCCTGAATTATGACTGCTACTGATTCACTATTCTGCAAGATGCAGCGGGAAATACATGGCCTCTCTTTCCCAGACAACTGAAAAAGAAAGGAAATTGCTTTTCTAGCCAATTTTGCCCAAAGCTAGTATCATCATTGCTAAATGTGTTGTTCGTTCTTTATTCAAGGTCTCTTTTTTAGCTGGGAAATAATGAACTTAAAATGTTGAAAAGTATTATGGTGAATAGTTTGTCCTTTAGCACAAGTGATTTTTTTCAAAAATTACTGAGAGAGAAAGAATGAAAGAGGGAGAGAATGAGAAAGTGTAATAGCACTGGAGAGACAAAACAATGTGTAGCTCTGTTGGACTTTGCCACCTAGTGGGAGGCAGAGAAAACTGCTGGAAGTTGAAGATAGTACATCACTGAATTGTATGCAGTACAACCGTAGGAAAACTTGTTCTAGAAATATTTGAAATGATTTTAGTTCAGAAACCTAGAGTCTTCTGATCACAAAATTGTCTCCTATCATGTGGCAGGCAGTTATAGGAGGTAAAAAGAGGTGTGATTGTTGGCTCCATATGGAAGTAACCTCCACATTAGCATTTTGGTACACCTAGCCTACATCCTCATGGGGACTTAGTGTATGGAAACTGTTAAGTTTGCATAGAGAGGCAGAACGCGGAGTGCTTCAACTCAAAGTTCATTGTGACTTCAGCTCAGAACGGACCCGACTGGCTCAGCCACGGCAGCTATTTATAGCCAGCTGCCACGGCTGCCAGCCAATCAGAGTGCAGGGTTTTCCCGCACTTTTACAACCAATGAATTCAAACACTTTACAACCATAACCAGTCATTTTAAACTCTACATACATAACACCCCTCCCCACTAGGTTTGGTCCATACTCAAACCCCATCTATCTAATATACTGTTGTAGATAGGTGGGGCTCTTACGGGTACGTTGAGACCTGCGTGGTTCAGGTGTTTTGGGAATCTTACTTTGTGAGGGAGGAAATGTATCTGCCAACATTCCCTTATTAGGACTTCTTGTATTAGTAGAACCTGCTTCGTTACTACAACCTGGTCTCTCCTCCCAATCCATCTCCAACCCAATGTCACCCCCTAAATCTGGTAGTGATGTGCAATCCTCTATTTGTAAAAATGGTTGTTGGCACCCTGACAGGTATTGGGATGGTTCCTGTCGTGTTAGCTCGTTACACATGGGGATGATTCTCACTTGCTGATTACCATCATTATCTCCCCCTTCCCCCCTAGAAGAGGCTGAGGGCATGGGATCCAGAGAGGAGCAAGGGCAATGTTCCAGAGGCAGTCTGGACCTTAACTGATCTATGTGCCTACTCCACAAGAGACCATCCTCAGTTTGAACCCTGTAAGACCTGGGGCCTGTAACCTGGGTTATCTCAGCAGGAATCCATAATGGATCACCAACAAGGTTTTTAGCATAAACAGAATCACCCACAGTGAATGTACGAGTTTTGCTGGTGGAATCTAGAGGTGCGTTGGGTGCGTAAGTGGGGTGAAGGCGGTCTAGGGTAGACCTGAGTTTTCTACCCATCAAAAGCTCGGCAGGAGTCAAGTTAGTGGATGGTCTAGGAGTGATGTGTTGGATACTGAGTAGTTTTTCAACTTTCTCAGTGATGTCCCCTGGACCCAATTGCTGGAGCTTCTCCTTGGTAAAATGTACCATGCGTTCAGCCCGGCCGTTAGTCAAAGGATGCCCAGGGGCAGTAAGGGCATGTTTGATACCCTGCTGCGCTAAATATGATTCAAAAAGATTAGAAGTAAATTGAGGACCATTGTCAGAGACAAGCACATCAGGTTACCCATGAGTTACAAAAAGTTTCTTAAGTTGCTTGATAACAGCGTCTGCAATGGTGTAAACCATGGGGATAGCCTCTAACCATTTGGAGTACGCATCAACTACAATAAGGAAAGTGTGCCCTCTGGTAGGGCCAGCAAAATCAATGTGAATCCTGGACCATGGACCCCTAGGACATTCCCATTCTTGTTTGGGGGCGAGGGGTGGAGCAGGCCTTACTTGCTGACAGTTTGTGCAGGATGCAACCCAGTTTTCAACCATTTTGTCAATACCAGGCCACCATACATAACTCCTGGCCAATCCTTTCATTCTGACAATACCTGGATGACCCTCATGTAACATGTCCAAAACCTCTTTCTGTAATTTTGCAGGACTAACCACCCTGTTTCCCCACAAAATACATCCCCTCAAGACAGATAATTCAGTTTGTCTGGATTTAAAAGGTTGGGAAACTTGAGGTAGATCATGTAGTGTCCAACCCTTTTTAATCCAGCCCACAATAGGAGCCAATAAAGTGTCTTTGGCAGTTTCTCTAGCAATTTCAGCAGCATGGACTGGAAGTTTGGCAACAGTTTCTAGAAAGAAGGTGTAAGTTTCAGGAACAGGGTCCTCAGTGTGCAAAGGAAGTTGGCAGCAACTCAAAGCATCAGCGTGCCCGATGTCTTTTCCCGGTCTGTGGATGAGTTTATATGAATAAGCAGCAAGAAATTCAGTCCATCTCAGCATTCTTGGTGACAGGATGGTGGGCGTTGGTCTGTGCCCGCCACAATGCCTAAAAGAGGTTTGTGATCTGTAACAATGGTGAACCTTCTCCCATATACGTACTCATGGAACTTCTTGACTGCTGCCACGATAGCCAACGCTTCCTTGTCCAGTTGGCTGTAGTTTCTCTCTGCTTTGGTCAAAGTGTGAGAGTAAAATGCAATAGGGGCTTCCCTTCCACTGGGAAGCATGTGGCTCAACACCCCCCCACTCCAAAAGGGGATGCATCACAAGTCAATAATACAGGTAAATTCTCAGAAAACTGTATCAGGACACAATCAGAAGTGATTTGTCTCTTGATGTTGTTAAATGCAGCTTCTTCTTTTGTGCCCCAGACCCATGCAGATTTTTATCCAGTAATCTGTGTAAGGGTTCTGCAGTGGTTGCTTTCTGAGGTAGAAACATATGATAGAAATTAATAAGTCCCAGGAATGCTTGCAAGTCAGTTTTGCATCTAGGCCTGGGGGCTTCTTTGATTGCCTGAACTTTGGCTTCTGTGGGGTGGATGCCATGTTTATCAATCATATAACCCAAGAATTCTACTTTGTCAGTTCTTAGTGTGCATTTCTCTTTTTTGACCTTTAACCCTGCTTTTTTGAACCTGGTTAGAACTTCTCTGAGTTTCTCGTGTAACTGATTGTCATTTTCAGCAGAGATTAAAACGTCATCAAAATAAGGCACCACCCCAGGCAACCCTTGTCGTATCCTTTCCATGAGGCTTTGAAAGATGCCTGGAGCCACACTTACACCGAATTGTAACCTCTTGCATTTGAATGCACCCCGATGGGTTACAATGGTTTGGGCTTCTGCAGTTAGATCATCTACTGTTAACTGCTGGTATGCTTGGGCCAGGTCCAATTTGGCGAAGACTGTGCCCCCGCCTAGAGAATGTAATAAATGATGAACTACTGGAACCGGATATGCACTCTATTGTAGCGCATGTTTCAATGTCCCCTTGTAATCCCCGCAGATTCTCATGGAACCGTCAGCCTTGACTGGTGTGACTATGGGTGTTTCCTACCTGGAGTGGTCTGTGAGCTCCAGCACCCCTTGGGCTATAAGTTTATCTAATTGTTCATTATTTTTTTCCTTCAATGCAAAGGGTACCCTTCTGGGTTTTAATCAGATTGGTTGTACCTTGGGATCTAGGGCAAAAGTGATAGGGGTCCCCAAGTACTTGCCTAATCCGTCGCTGAAGACCTCTGGAAACTCAGACTTCAAAGACTCTTCCCACTTAGTGTTGCTCACGTGATTGATGCCAGTCACTTTGATGCCCAGCGGGTTGAACCATTCCAGTCCCAGCAAACTTGGGCGATCTTTATCCACGATGGTCAGGGGTAGGCGTTTGCTGTGACCTTTGAACTTCACGTTGAATTCTCTTGTTCCAACTACTGGAATCTTGTTCCCTTGGTAGTCTTTAAGAGTTAATGGCAGCTTCTTGAAGTGAGTCTTCTGGATGTCTGGTATCAGTCTTTGAATAGTGTCCCATGACACCATGGATAAATATGAACCTGAGTCCACTTCCATTTGGCAAGGCCTTCCTTCAATGAATACCTTGACATGCACTTTCCTGTTATTTAAGGGGGATGAATGACCAATAGTTACTGTTTGATGAGTTTCATTCCTTCCATTTGCTTCTGTGTTGCGCCCCATTTTCTCACTGATGTTGTTTGGCTTGACTTCTCTGTCTTTGTTGTTTGCAGCAAAATTCCTTCTGTTGGGTGGAGTTCTGGATGATTTGCAGACTCTTGCAATGTGCCCTCTTTTTTCACAATGGAGGCAAATGGTGTCCAGGAACTTGCATTCAGTGCGGGGTGGTTCCCCACAACCTATGCAGTGGAAATCACACCCCTTCCTTCTCAGGTTGTTTCGTTTCCGCTCCATTCTGAGTCTATTAATTCCTTCTTCCTCTTCACTGTGTTCTGACTCAGAATCCAGTTCATCAAAATGAGTTGTGGTGGTCTTCTCCCCCTCAGAATGGCCCGTAGTCTTGTTCATCTTTCTCATGGCTGCTGCTGAGAATTTGGTGGCTTCTGCTGAAGATGCTTCCTCAATGGCTTCTTTCAGCGTGATCTTAGGTTTCATCAGTAATTTGCTCTGCAAAATCTTGTCTTTAAGGCCAAAAACAAAACGATGCGCACATGGCCTCCTCTAAACTGCTGAATTTGCACGCACCCCCAATGTCTCTTAAACTTGCCACGAAGTGATTTACGCTTTCGTCTTCCCCCTGATCGCGGCGATAAAACTCATGTCTCTTAATGAGGCACGATACTTGGGGTGCATAGTGTGCCCTTAAAAGCCTCTCTAGATCAGGCCATGCCATTACCTTCATGTCTGCTGCGCTAGCTAATGCCTTCACCATCTTGAAAACTGCCGGACCGCAATACGTGAGAAAAACCGCCCTCTTCCGCTGCTCAGAAATGGTGGCCAGATCGTTTCCTTCCAGATACATCTGAAACCGATCTGCATACAACTCCCAGTCTTCATTCTTCGGGTCGAATGGGGCCATCTCGCTCTTCTCTGTTCCGTGTTGCCTTCTCTTCAGGGAAATCCCACCTTCGTCTCCAGTGTTAAGTTCGCATAGAGAGGCAGAACGTGGAGTGCTTCAACTCAAAGTTTATTGTGACTTCAGCTCAGAACGGACCCGATTGGCTCAGCCGCGGCAGCTATTTATAGCCAGCTGCCACGGCTGCCAGCCAATCAGAGTGCAGGGTTTTTCCACACTTTTACAACCAATGAATTCAAACACTTTACAACCATAACCAGTCATTTTAAACTCTGCATACATAACAGAAACTTCACTGATCTATTAGCCATCTGAATCTCTCCGTAGTTACAGTTTCCATTGCTTAGGAGTTGATTCAGTACACATGATGCCAATCACTGTTACTAAGCTCATTTTCTTTTGCCAGAGAGTCAAGTTGACCAGGATTAATACCTTCTAGAAAAACTTCCAAAACCAAGGAAGAAGTAGAAAACTATCAGAACAGAAACCCAATCAACCAACCCAGTCATAAAGTTCATTGTGGCCTCACTCTTGAAAGGTACTATTACATTTTACAACTAGTCCCACTCTGCCATTGTTGGAATATAAAGTTTTCAGTCCAACTTTTAATGCACACCTCTGCTGCTGTGGGAGGAGATGACCCTGTAGATCAGGGGTGTCAAACTCAAGGGTGCTTAAATCTGGTCTGTGTGGCCGACTTGGAATCAGCAAAGGACCAGCCCACAGTGCCTCTGACAGCCAAAACAGGGCACAGGGGTGCATACAGCCTCCCCACTCCCTGTTTTCAGCCTGGTCAGCCTCCTCCAGCACTCTGCCAGCCAAAAGGGGGTGCAGGGGCCACACATAGCCCCCCACCTCATTTTGGCTGGCAAAGATGAAGTTAAACATTCAGCAGTCTATAAAAATAAAGCACTAACAACATACAGTCTCCTTCCTTATTTCTCACCCACTGTAATATGAATTAACTTTAAGGAAACTTTAAAGTTTCCATTCCACTGTGAGTATATAATTCCATAAAGATGGAGGATTTTAAGTTAATTTTTACGGAAGGTGGGGGAAAGAAGTTGAATGATGAAAAGACAGGGCCAAAATATTGAAAGTAAGTTTTTTAAAGGAATGTCTCAGTTGATTATATCATTATTGGGATAGAGAAGAAAATGTTCAGTAGTTTATGTAGATATCATTGAGATAATTTTTTTTCAATAAGGACACCCTGCCAAAAGAAAAAAAAATAAGAAGCTACAGCAGCTATATGTCTTCTTCTCCTAGACAGCTCATTGATTCAGAAATTGTCCCACAGGAGAGAATATAACACAGATAATACAGATGCTTGCTATAATCTGATGTCCCCACTGGCTAAATTCTGACAGACCTCCCTCTCCCTCTGTCTCTCTGAATAATCTATTTAATTCAGGAAAAGAATTAAATGGTATAGCCAAAAGAAAGTCTGACATTTGCCCTCCATTTCAATTTCAGTATCATTGAGTAGCCGCTTACATCTGCTTGATATCGAGAAGATTAATATCAAGGGATTTCTTAGAAAAAGTATAACACTAACTTTTTCTTCCTTGTCATGTATGTGTTAGTAAGACTACTAGTTGTAAATCAAAAGACTCTAGAGAGCTTAGAGAAACTGAATGTTTAAAATGGTTATTCTCCAGGAAATTAAAATTATGTGCAATTTTGCCAGCTAAAATGCCTATATCATTAGGAATAAAACTTAAAATTAAATTTCCAATTAATTTAACACTCAATCCCCATAGGTTAACTCACTCTTTTTTTAAAATTTCATTGAGATAGGCTGTGATGCAGATACAAAATGCAGCTTATCAATTGAAGAAATATAATGTATGTCAATGAACCTGGTTGTGTACCTTAAGGCCACTTTGAGAAGGACTGATAGTAAGTAAATAACAGTGAAAAATCTGTTGCATAAATAGAGTCTGCTGAAGTGAAAAATCATTCAAACACTTTTTTGGCTGCAAATTGAATCAGTGTTCCCTTTTTTTAAGTATGCCACCATATTAAACAGTGAGAGTGGACTGTGTATGCTAAAAAAGCAAAAATTAATAGTCATGTGTTCTAAATGGGATACATTATCAGACTGATGTTTAACCATGCCATGAGTGAACAGTTATTTGCTGAAATAACTATGTGTGAAGTACCATAGGAATTGATCTAACCTCTTCCTATTGGCATTTTTGTGTGTGTGTATTTGTTTTCTGTTTTTCTAACACTTCGACAAGTAACTTAAATGCATAATATCCACATACCTTTGATCAGGATCTGTGTAACCAAATGTTTTAAACATGGATCCAGACAATTTAATGGAGAGTTGATGAACATTGAGATGCAAGAAAGGATGTTAATCTAAGTGCCCCTCTGCAATGTTGATGGATGTAGACAATGGGTTTTTCTAGTTCTGTGGGAAGGATTTTTAATCAGATAACAGATAATCAGAGTTGGAAGGGATCTTGTAGGTCATCTAGTCCAGGGGTCACCAACCTTTTGGACCTCAGGGACCACCAAACTCATAATTTCAAATCCTGTGGATCACTAATATGAATTTTGATTGACGGTGGCTTGCTGATGTTGGTGGGAAAGTCGGTCCCATATTCCAGAGCTTCAGTAGTCACAGGACTGGCCCTTTGGTCATCCCAGAGCAGATGCTCCTCCACCCAGGTGCACCGGCCTGCTATGGACTGGAGGAGCTGCTCCAGGATGACCAAAGGGCCAGTTTTGTGACTACTGCAGCTCTGGAATATGGGACTGACTTTCCCACCAATATCAGCAAGCCACCGTGGGGAGGATTTCCTTCCCATGCCATTGGTCTTACCTTCCAGTTCCAGCTCGCATAGCTCTACTCAAGGTAAGGTTTGCACTCAGCTGAAGGGTGGGGGCCAGTGGGTAGGCGGGTCATGTGGGCAGCACAGCCTTGTGTTCCCACGCAGCCTGGATTAATTGCTTTGGGGGAGTGCTTTGGGGGGGACATTTCTCTGCAGACCATCAAAAAAATTTCATGGACCACCAGTGGTCCCCGTCCCACTGGTTGGCAACCATTGATCTAGTCCAACCCCCTGCCCAAGCAGGAGATCCTACACCATTTCTGACAGATGGCAGTCCAATCTCTTCTTGAAGGTTTGAAGTGACGACACTCCCACAACTTCCAAGGGCAAGCTGTTCCATTGGTTGATCATTCTCACTGTCAGAAAGTTTCTCCTTATTTCCAGGTTAAATCTCTCTTTGTTCAGTTTCCATCCATTATTCCTTGACTGGCCTATGGGCGCTTTAGAAAATAGCTTGACCCCTTCCTCTCTGTGGCAGCCCCTCAAATTAGGAAGACTGCTATCATGTCTCCCCTGGTCCTTCTCTTCAGTAGACGAGCCATGCCTGGTTCCTGTAACCGTTCTTCATATGTTTTAGTCTCCAGTCCCCTAATCATCCTGGTTGCTCTTCTCTGTACTTTTTCTAGAGTTTCAACATCTTTTTTATAGTGTGGTGACCAAAACTGAATGCAGTACTCTAGGTATGGTCTTACTAAGGCTTTATAGAGTGGTATTAGTATCTTACTTGATCTTGATTGTATCCCTCTGTTAATGGAAGTTAGGATTGCATTAGCTTTTTTGGCTGCTGCTGCACACTGCTGGCTCATATTTAGCTGGTTGTCCACTAAGACTCCAAGATCCATCTCAAAGTTACTGCTATTAAGCCTGGTTTCACCCAGTGTATTTTTGGTTTTTCTTGCCTAAGTGTAGGGCTTTACTTTTCTCTACATTGAATTTCATTTGGTTAGATATGGCTCAGTTAGATATGATATGGTCTGTCAAGATCCATCTGGATCTTGAGCCTATCTTCCTGGATGTTAGCTATTCCTGTCAGCTTAGTATCATCTGCAAATTTGGTAAGTTCCCCTTGTATTCCCTCATCTAAGTCGTTAATGAAGATATTGAAGAGTACTGGGCCTAAGACAGAACCTTGTGGCACCCCACTGCTTACTTCCCTCCATGTAGACTTAGACCCATTAAGGACTACTCATTGAGTACAGTTTGTCATCCAGTCGCAAATCCATCTGGTTTCCTGTGGGAAGGATTTTTAAAATTCCCTAATAGAAGAGAATTCCAGAATTTGAGCTTGAGATCTGAAGCTCAGAATCAGTAAAATCCTGATTCAAAGTTAGCATCTCATTTCCTCTTCCAGAAACAACATTTCATGGCTCAGCAACACCAATGTGCTTTCTTCCCTCCCCCACCCCTTCAGATTGGAGGGAAATATATTGGTACATAAAGAGCTTCCCCCTTCCCACTGACCATTACTGCATCTTGGCAAAGAAACCAGTCAGAATTGCTGCTTGCACACACCTGCGGTACTTTCCACATTCCAGTCTGCTCATCTGCATTTAAATCTCAATTGCTTTGCTTTCTGCTGACCAGAATATTTCTGGCATAACTGCCAAGCATAAAAAAAGAAAGAAAGAAAGTGGCACTATTATCGAACCAGCTATATCTGAATATAGGGTGTGTTTAGGTGCCTAATGCACAATTATCTTTAATGCTCTTATCGATTAGTAGCTCCCAAGTGGTTGGAGGAATACTTAAGTCACTCAGTCATGTGGGAGAGGGCTGTTCACAGGAGGCTTCCCTATAAAAAATCAGCATCCTCCTTATAAAAAGGTGCAAAGTCCAAGACAGAACCTATAGGACTGTGATGGTGAACCTATGGCAGGGGTGGGATTCTATCAGTTCTCACCTATTCGCTAGAACCAGTTGTTAACATTCTAAGCAGTTCGGAGAACCAGTTGTTAGAAGAAATTACTGGCCTGATCCTGTAAGGAAGGCAGGAAGGAAACATTCTGGTGTTGCTTACAGAAACTGCCTCTCTGTTAACCCTTATTACATTCTTGCCAGGACTAGACTTCCTGTCCCAGGAACATCTCTGGAGTTTTTTCCCCTCCTTTGCTGGTACTTTGCTTGTGTGGAGTGACCATTCAAAGTTACAATGGCACTGAAAAAAGTGACTTATAACCATTTTTCACACTTACAACTGTTGCAGCATCCCCACAGTCACGAGAGGCCAGGCGAGGAGATGCGTGCCTCGATGTGAGTGATGTTGAGTTGGCCACGCCCAGACAGTCACATGACCACCAAGCCACACCTGCCAACTAAGCCATGCCCACAGAACCGGTTGTTAAAAAATTGAATCCCACCCCTGACCAATGGCACACATGCCACAGGTGGCACGCACAGCCATTTGGGCAGGCACATGAGCCCCAGGCAAACTTATCTGCACTGTGCATGTGCACATCTCCCAGCTGATTTTCAGCCCATTTGAGGCCATTTTTGCCCTCCCGAGGCTCAAGGGAAGACTCTGCAGCCTTGGGAAGCTGAAAAACGGGCCTTTAGGAAATACCAGAAGTGCCAAAATAGGTCCATTTTCAGCCTCCAGAGGCTTCCCTCGAGCCTTCAGGAGGGTGAAAACAGCCTCCCCCAAGCTCCAGAGGCCCTCTGGAGGCTGAAAATGAACACTTACGGTATTTCCGGAAGGCCCGTTTTTTGGCCTCCCGAGGCTGCCGAGGCTTCCCTCGAGCCTCAGGAGGGCAAAAACGGCCTCAAACGGTGCCAAAAATCAGCTGGGAGGTGTGTGCATGTGCATTGCAGATAAGGGGGCAGGGAGGCGGTGTTGCACATGCATGTGCAGGGGGCGGGGGGGCATTGCATTATGGATGCCAGCACATATGCGTGCGCACTATCGTGTGCCCGCACTTTCAGCAAACCACAACAAAAAGGTTCCCCATCACTGCTATAGAAGGAGATTAAGTTGAATGCCATTGGGATGCTACCCAATTCATATGAGAACTGCTCGCTATATATTTCCACATGTGTTAGTTTAGATTGAGATTTCCCAATGGTGAGGTTTACCTCCATTACAGGAAGAGACAGACAGAGTCCAGAAGAGGTGTAAAGAAGCTTTTGGTAGTTACAATCAATCCACATTTTCCAAAATACCAGTTTCAAGTGTTTGTTTTGGTATTTGGATTTTTAGAAGAGATGTGCACATTAAGATTATATCAGAAGGAGTTATGGTGGCAAAAAGTTTAGGAACCCCTAATTAAAGCAACCAGATTAAAGTAGAATATGCCAATTGGGGTTGTACTTCACAATCTGCAGGGACAGTCCCTTCCACCAGACTTTAATCTACCAGAGAGGACTAAAAGGGAAGAGACTCTAAATCATAAAACAGTCCCTTTGTTTTTGAATCTGTCAATTTATTAAGACACCTTTGTTTTAGAAATCATTTTTCTGAAACATTGTTTTTTAGCTTGATCAGCCTATTGGCATTCAGACTTCAGGAGGTGAGAGCAAGGGGAAGTATGCATTCTTCACCACCATTTATTCAACACATGAAAAGTTCTGTGTGCATCCCAGCATATCTTTTACTATATCTCATCTAGGCAGCTCCCTGCCTGCCAGCTAATAGGCTTTTGATGAGACCAATTCAGATTGGGATGAAGATGTATTATAAATGTTAATTTGCTCTGTTTATTTAATGAAACTTGTTGAGACTAATCCTCATTTTCAAGCAAGTGTAAAAAAAGAATTCTATTTAATTAAAATAAATGACCTTCATGCCTACAGAAGATTGCCAAGCTCGGAGCAGAAGATTTAACCCTTTGTTTGAGAGGGAAGTACAAAATCCTAAACTCAATTAAATGGGAAGAAATCACAGAAAAAGACCTTCACTTCTGCGATAAATTAGAATTTCCACTTTGGGGGAAATTCCATTTGATTTTTGACTTCTGGAGACATTCCAATAAGGGGGAAAGTGGGAGGGAAATCAGACTGTTAAATTTATTCTAATTTGTTTGTTTCAAAAATAACTTCACAGCCTTTATTCCTATTTTAGGAATGAATACTGCAAACATCACAGAAGAAATAAAATTTAAAAATAAAGCCAACATTTAATTAGAACAATAGTGGAAAAACCCCTCTATCTTATTGCAGAATGCTGTAGGCTATTTGCATCAAGTACTATTTAAAAAATAATGCAACTTTTCTACAAATTGCATACTAAAGTTAAAAAAAAGTCCCTTAAAAATGATCTTCCTTCCTTCCTTCCTTCCTGCCTGCCTGCCTGCCTGCCTTCCTTCCTTCCTTCCTTCCTTCCTTCCTTCCTTCCTTCCTTCCTTCCTTCCTTCCTTCCTTCCTTCCTTCCTTCTTCCAACTCCCTTCCAATCTGTTATTCTGTTATTCTGTTTCTTTTTGGCATGACCATGTGATGATTCACTTAATAACCATATCACTTAACAATGGAAGTTCCAATCCCAATTGTGGTTGTAAATTGAGGACTAGTCTTCATTTTTATAAAAGGTGGTGATTGTCATGAAGATTTCTATTAATGTAAAAATACCTTTATAAAAATGTTATAAATGGGGAAAAAATGAGAACAATACCTCACATTGAACTGCATATCCTGCTCTTACACTTATAAGTCCCAGTCCTGCTAAAATTTCTACCACTATATCCTGGATTCTCCTTTTGAGATTGGCATCTTCATTGGCTTCTCATAATGGTTCCTGAACAGTGATTCCTGTGACATGAAAACAATGCAGTCAGTATCTTCTGATCCTTTACAGGCTTCCATTGGTGTCTGTGTTTGCATGTGTGAATGATATTCTTTTGTATGAATTGTCTGAAATGGTCACGCAAGCAGCAATGGTCAAACTGTTAAGTTTGCATGAAGAGTCAGACGCGAAGAGCTTCAGTGAAGAGTTTATTCAGTGACTACAGCTCGAATGGACCCGAGTTGGCTGGGCTACGGCTGCCTCTTATAGCCTGCAGCCGTAGTTGCCAGCCAATGGGAGTGCAGGGTTTCTTCCCACACTATTTAAACCAATACCATTTAACATTTTACAAGAACAGTTCAAATAAACCAATAACATTCAAACCTACATACATAACACCCCTCCCCACTAGGTTCAGTCCATACCAAACCCCAACCTATCTAATGTATTCCTTTAAATAGGTGGGGCTCTTACGTGTACGTTGAGACCTTCGTGGTTCAGAAGTTTTAACGTTCTCACCCAGTGAGAGGGAAATGTGTCTGCTGACATTTCCCTGCTGGGACTTCCTGTGAAAGGAGACCCTGTTAGACTGTTAGAATCTGGTCTCTCCTCCCAACCCATCTCCATTCCAATGTCAGCACCCAAGTCAGGTAGTGATGTGCAATCTTCCACTTCTAAGGATGGATCTTGGCATTGTGACAGGGTTCGGGATGGTTCCTGTCGTAATGGCTTGTTACACATGGGGTTGATTCTTGCTTGCTGATTTTCCTCCTGTTCCTCCCCTTTCCCCCTAGAAATGACATCAGGTGAGGGAACCAGAGAGAGACAGGGGCGATGTTCCTGAGGGAACCTGGATCTAAGTTGATCAATGTGCCTGCTCCAGAGGAGTCCATCCTCTGTTTGTACCCTGTAAGAACGAGGCCAGTGATGTGAGTTATTTCAGCAGGAATCCACAGAGGCTCACCTATGAGGTTCTTAGCATATATAGAATCACCCACACTGAAAGTACGAACTTTGAAAGTGGAATCCAGTGGTGCATTTGGTGCATAAGTGGAATGAAGGCGGTCAAGGGAAGACCTAAGTTTCCTACCCATCAACAACTCTGCTGGGGATAAGTTAGTAGATGGGCTAGGAGTGATGTGCTGAACACTAAGAAGTTTTTCAAGCTTCTCAGTGATGTCCCCAGGACCCAGTTGCTGGAGCTTCTCTTTGGTAAAGCGTACCATGCGTTCAGCCCGGCCATTAGCCGAAGGGTGCCCAGGGGCAGTAAGGGCATGTCTGATACCCTGTTGTGCTAGAAAGGATTCAAAAATGTTAGATGTGAATTGAGGGCCATTGTCAGAGACAAGAACATCAGGTAACCCATGGGTTACAAACAGTTTTCTGAGCTGCTTGATGACAGCATCAGTTGTGGTGGATGTCATGGGAATTACCTCTAGCCATTTGGAATATGCATCTACTATAACCAGAAAAGTGTGCCCTCTAGTAGGGCCTGCGAAATCAATGTGGATCCTAGACCACGGGCCCCTAGGACATTCCCATTCCTGTGTGGGGGCATGAGGTGGGGCAGGCCTGACTACCTGGCAATTGGGACAAGATGCAACCCAGTTTTCAACCATTTTGTCAATACCTGGCCACCATACATAACTCCTGGCCAATCCCTTCATTCTGACAATCCCAGGATGACCCTCATGTAACATTTCCAAAACCTCTCTTTGCAGTTTTGCAGGAATAACCACCCTGTTACCCCACAAAATACATCCTCTTAATACAGATAATTCAGTTTGTCTGGACTTAAAAGGTTGGGCAAGGTGAGGTAGATCTTGGTGAGGCCAACCTTTCTTAATCCAGCCTATAACAGGAGCCAACACAGTGTCTTTGGCAGTCTCTCTGGCAATTTCAGCAGCATGAACTGAAAGCTTAGCAACAGTTTCTAGGAAAAAGGTGTGTGTTTCAGGTTCAAAGTCCTCCTTGTGGCAAGGCAGTGGGCAATGACTCAGTGCATCAGCATGTCCAATGTCCTTGCCAGGCCTCTGAATAAGTTTGTATGAATAAGCTGCAAGAAATTCAGTCCACCTGAGCATTCTTGGTGACAGGATCGTGGGTGTAGGTTTGTCTCCTGCCACAATGCCCAGCAAAGGTTTGTGATCTGTAACAATGGTAAATGACCTGCCATACAGATATTCATGAAATTTCTTCACAGCTGCAACAACTGCCAATGCCTCTTTGTCCAGTTGGGTATAATTCCTCTCTGCTTTGGACAAAGTGCGAGAGTAAAATGCAATAGGAGCTTCCCTTCCACTGGGAAGCCTGTGGCTCAAAACCCCCCCACTCCAAAAGGGGATGCATCACAGGTCAGTATAACAGGTAAATTCTCAGAGAATTGTATCAATACAGCATCAGATGTGATTAGTCTCTTAATACTGTTAAATGCTGATTGTTCCTTCCTCCCCCAGATCCAAACAGCTTTTTTATCAAGCAATCGGTGCAAAGGTTCAGCAATAGATGCCTTCTGAGGTAGAAACATGTGATAAAAGTTAATGAGTCCAAGGAAGGCTTGCAAATCTGTTTTGCATGTAGGTTTAGGGGCTTCTTTGATTGCTTTAACCTTGGCATCAGTAGGGTGGATGCCATGCTTGTCAATCATGTAGCCCAGGAACTCAACCCTGTCTGTTTTAAGTGTGCATTTTTCTTCCTTGACTTTTAACCCCGCTTTTCTGAATCTGGTAAGGACTTCTCTGAGTCTTTCTTGAAGTTGAGTGTCATTTGCAGCAGAGATTAACACATCATCAAATAAGGCACTACCCCTGGCAGCCCTTGAAGCATTCTTTCCATAAGGCTTTGAAAAATGCCTGGTGCCACGCTTACTCCAAATTGTAACCTTTTACATTTGAAGGCACCTCTGTGAGTCACAATGGTTTGGGCCTCTGCAGAGGCATCATCATCAACTGTTAGTTGTTGATATGCCTGAGCCAAGTCCAATTTGGCAAAGACTGTGCCCCTGCCAAGTGAATGTAGCAGATGATGCACAACTGGCACTGGGTATGCACTCTGCTGCAGCGCATGGTTCAGTGTCCCCTTATAGTCTCCACAAATTCTTACTGACCCATCAGCCTTGACTGGTGTGACTATGGGTGTTTCCCATCTGGAGTGATCAGTGGGCTCTAAAACTCCTTGAGCAATTAATTTGTCTAATTGTGCATCAATTTTTTCCTTTAAAGCAAATGGAACCCTTCTGGGCTTTAAACGAATTGGGGGCACCTTGGGATCTAGGTTGAAAGTGATAGGGGTCCCCATATACTTGCCCAGTCCTTCGCTGAAGACCTCTGGAAACTCAGACTTCAAGGACTCTTCCCAGTCAGAGCTGCTCACGTGATTGATGCCAGTCACCTCAATGCCTAGTGGCTTGAACCACTCAAGTCCCAGCAAGCTTGGGCAATCCTTGTCCACGATGGTCAGGGGCAAACGTTTGGTGTGGCCTTTAAACTGCACGTTGAATTCTCTTGCTCCAACTACTGGAATCTTGTTCCCTTGGTAGTCTTTAAGAGTCAGTGCTTGCTTCTGGAAATGTTTCTTCTGAATATTGGGAAGTAGCCTGTGAATAGTGTCCCATGACACCATAGATAAATAAGAGCCTGTGTCCACTTCCATTTGGCAAGGCCTTCCTTCAATGAACACCTTCACGTTTACCTTTCTGCTTCTCAAGGGTGAAGAATGACCAATGGTGATTGTTTGGTGAGTTTCATTCTTCCCATTTGCTTCTGAATTGCGCCCGATCTTTTCAAAGAAGTTGTTGGGCTTAAAATCCTTTTCAGGAAATTTCTTCCTACTAGGTGGAGTTCTGGATGATTTGCAGACTCTGGCTAGGTGACCCCTTTTCTCACAACGTAGGCAGATGATGTCTAAGAACTTGCATTCAGTGCGGGGATGGCCCCCCCACAGCCTCTGCAATAATATTCTTGCCTCTTTCTCCCAGGGTCTTTCCTTTTCTTCTCCATTCTGAGTCTAAAAATCCCTTCCTCCACCTCACTGCAATCTGAATCAGAGTCTATTTGTTCGCAATGGGCTGTTGTGGATTTTTCCCCATCAGAATGGCTTGAGGCCTGGCTTGAGGCCTTGTTAATCTTTTTCATGGCCGCTGCTAAGGACTTGGTGGCTTCCGCTGAAACAGCTTCTTCAATGGCCTCTTTAAATATGATCTTAGGTTTCATTAACAGTTTGCTTCGTAAGACCTTATCTTTGAGGCCTAAAACAAACCGATCACGCATGGCCTCTTTTAAGTTGGTAAAGTCACAAGCACCCCCAATGTCCCTTAAACTTGCCACAAAGTCATTAACATTCTTGCCTTCCCCTTGATCCCGATGGTAAAATTCGTGTCTCTTAATGAGGCACAATACTTGTGGGGCGTAATGGGCTCTTAAAAGCTTCTCCAAATCCGGCCATTCCATTACCTTCAGTTCTGCAGCTCCCGCTAATGCCTTCGCCATCTTGAAGACTGCCGGACCGCAGTGCGTGAGAAATACCGCCCTCTTCCATCTCTCGGGAATGTCGGCGAGGTCATTTCCTTCCAGGTACATCTGGAAGCGATCCGCATACGAGTCCCAGTCTTCCGCCGCCGGATCGAATGGGGCTGGGGGGGTGTTCAGCGCAGCCATCTCGCTCTTCTGCTATCTTCCACATCATCTTCTCTTCAGGGCATTCCCACCCTCATCGCCAGTGTTAAGTTTGCATGAAGAGTCAGATGCGAAGAGCTTCAGTGAAGAGTTTATTCAGTGACTACAGCTCGAATGGACCCTAGTTGGCTGGACTACAGCTGCCTCTTATAGCCTGCAGCCGTAGTTGCCAGCCAATGGGAGTGCAGGGTTTCTTCCCGCACTATTTAAAGCAATACCATTTAACATTTTACAAGAACAGTTCAAATAAACCAATAACATTCAAACCTACATACATAACACAAACCAAATGCTACTTTGAAAGTTTAGCACACAACATAGGGTGAATTTTATTCAACCATTTGCTTTTTTCTGTGGTCTAGGATCAAATTAATAAAAAGGCGAAAGAAAAATGCTTTCTCCAAAAATTGGAAAAATATAAACTGTGTATATAAGTTCCATCTTACATGAAAACCATTTGGTTTCTACACAATTAAATGTTTCCATTGTATATAGTCAAGTCCTGTAATACAGCTGTACCTGTTTGGATCCTGCCAATAGGGACACACAAAAGGAATTTAATTCAGGTGCCTTCATACTATAGTAAACAGAAAATTAAAATGCAGACAGATTAACAGGGGCACAAGGGCTCATATGGGTTTATAATCTATTATAAAACAGGCCCAGAAGAGAAAACAACAGAATGTTACTTCTTGGTATGTAAAGTTTCCAACAAAAAACAACTCAGTGCTACAAGCTGCCCTCAAAAAATAATCCTTCCCTTGTTTAAGCACATCTACCTTACCTAAAACAATTGATAACTAATAGCACTTGCAGGACATACTGCAATAACAAAGTATTTGACCAAATCCTGTATACCATACACAAACTCTAGGCATGTAACCTTTGTATCACAGCCACAGCTCCAAGAGAACATATTTGGGAATGTCCTACCATACGTTTACATTTGAAAAACAGGATCAACTGTATGTAGAAAACTAAACACTACTGATTTACACTACTGATAGAAGAGAAAATGTGTAGCTCAAGGCTGAACAGTGGCATCCATGGTGCTCTCTAAGCTTGATTGTTTTCTTGCAGATGTTTCATTACCAAACTAGGTAACATCACCAGTGCTAGTAGGGAGTGGGGTTTGTTTTAATTTTATATACTAGTGGCTTGTCTTATCAGTGTTGATAGGAGTGGTATGGTGGTTCCTTGATTGGGCTAGCTTGGTTGTCTGTGTTGATAGTTTCTTGATTGAAGTATTGTTTGCTTCTTTATAGTGGGTCTAAATGTGAATCTTGGGGTTACTCTCTGCTCATCTGGGTGTTGATTGCTGGTGAGGCATTCTGGTCTTCTTGTTTCCTTTTGATTTTTTCTTTTTTTTTTTAAATTCATATTTATATCCCGCCCTTCTCTGGAGACTCAGGGCGGCTTACAATTTTTTGACTAGTATGTAGATGTTGTTTATCTCTATATGCTTGTTAATGGCCAATTTGTCCAAATACCAGACTTCCAGAAACTCTCTAACATTTTTGGACTTGGCTTGGCCTAGGATGCTCACAGTTTCCCATTTGGAACTATAGTTAAGCCTGTCCATATGTTGTAAAATTAAGGAGTTTTCATCAGGTCTTCTGACTGCTAGTTGATGAATATGAATGTAGTTTGCTAGTCTTCTGCCTGTTTGTCCTAATGGCTGATACAGTCCTTACACTATATGTTGTATATGACTCCTGTTTTTCTTCTTCTGGGGCTGCTGGGTCTTTGAATTTACTTAGGATGCTTGTGAGGGCTTTAGTTGGTTTGTGTGCTGTGGTGATACATGTAGTTATAATAGTCTGGTGGTGGGATCTGAGATGTTTTTGATGTATAGCAATATTATTCTTTTCACAGATTGTGTTAGTTTTGCCATATTGGGTTGAATGGCAGGCACATTTTGATGAAGTTGAGTGGCTATCCATTTTGTCAGAAGATGTTATATAGGCCAACTGTTTTCTTTTTTCTGATGTTCAGAGTTGCCGCAGGGTGTTTGTAATCAACTAAATAGTGTTCTTACACAGCTTGTCTTATGGGAGGTTGGGTTGTTAATTTGGTAATGGAATACTTGTTTGGTAGGGGTAATTTTATAGTAGACACATTGTTATTATTGTTAGAAAAAATTTAAAAATACAAAAGCAATAAGTCTAAACAAAATCTGAATATGAAGAAAATGTTATTTAAAGATCATTCCACTCATAAACTGTTTTTTTGTAAGTGTCTTTGAATTTTAGCTATTCATCTCCAACATTAAGTAGCTTCAAATTAAATATAAACCTTTGCCGATGATCTGCCAGTATCCTTCAGTACCGATGTCCTTTTCAAAGACTGGCAAAGAAAAGCATTTATTTTTACATTCACTGTGTTCTCAAATCCCTGTTTTGTTTGGCATTCAAATATACTAATTTTAATGTTTAATTACTTGGGTCCCTTTTTTCATAGCTTAACTGATAATTTTTCCTGGCTGACTGAGTTCTGCCAGCTTATGAATGGCTAATATATTTCATATGTATTTAAAAGTAGAAATTAAAAAAATAATGCCAGAACTGTCTTAAAGTTTTGACTATTCGGATTCCATTGATGCCATCTAAAGTGGGAATACATAAACAGATTTTCTGCAAAAGACTACATTGCTTAAAACGAGAAGAATTTAGAAAAAATATTTTTCTTAAAATATCCCACTAATTGTTGGTAGGATCATTATTGACATATTTTGTACTTCTATGACTTATCTTAAACCCAGATGGGCAACCAGCAGCCCTCTAGATGTTGCTGAGGTATAATCCCTAACATCTTCCATCACTGACCATGTTTGATGGGACAACTCAGCAAAGGTTTCCCATCTCTGACCCAGAGCTTTTTCATTGCTACTTGTTGGGTCAGTTTACACTAAGGGCTTCATTGTCTTCTCCATCTAATCTTATTCAGAACATTGGAAGCCTATACAGAGTGCCAATCTTCTAGGACAGGGGTGTCAAACTCGCGTCATCATGGCAATGTCACATGACGTATCAGGGCTTTTTCCCCCTTCACTAAACCAGGCTGGGGCGGGGCCAGCAAATGACACATTCAGTCCACAGGCTACGAGATTGACACTCCTGTTCTAGGAATTCTGTCTCTTACATGGACATATCTGGATACCATCCAGTATCATGAGATAGCTACTATTTACCTTCCTTTTTCTTTTCTTTTCTTTTTTCTTTTTTGCAGTTAAACAATAGCTCAGCAGCTTGATAATAGGATGAAGTTCCTTCCTTAAGTTTGTATCCGTCTTAACAGAGGGATACAATCAAGATCAAGGGAGGTACTAATACCACTCTATAAAGCCTTAGTAAGACCACACCTAGAGTACTGCGTTCAGTTTTGGTCACCACACTATAAAAAAAGAAGTTGAGGCTCTAGAAAAAGTACAGAGAAGAGCAACCAGGATGATTAGTGTTATGTATGCAGAGTTTGAATTGATTGGTTGTTCTTGTAAAGTGTTTGAAATCATTGGTTAAAAAGTGCGGGAAAACCCTGCACTCTGATTGGCTGTCAGCCGAGGCAGCCGGATATATATAGCTGCCTTGGCTAAGCCAAATTGGGTCTGTTCTGAGCTGAAGTCACAATAAAACTTAAGAGCTGAAGCACTCCGTGTCTGCCTCTCTATGCAAACTTAACACTGGCGACGAAGGTGGGATTCCCCTGAAGAGAAGGCGACGCGGAGCAGAAGCAGAGCGAGATGGCTGCGCTGAACACCCCCCCAGCCCCATTCGATCTGACGGCAGAAGACTGGGAGTCGTATGCAGATCATTTCCAAATGTATCTGGAGGGAAACAATCTGGCCGCCATTTCCGAGCAGCGGAAGAGGGCGGTCTTTCTCACGTACTGTGGTCCGGTGGTTTTCAAGATGGCGAAGGCACTAGCGGGAGCAGCAGACGTGAAGGTAATGGCATGGCCTGATCTGGAAAGGCTGTTAAAAGCCCATTACGCGCCACAAGTATCGTGCCTCATTAAGAGACACGAATTTTATCATCGTGATCAGGGGGAAAATGAAAGCGTAAATGACTTTGTGGCAAGTTTAAGAGACATTGGGGGTGCGTGCGAATTCAACAGTTTAGAGGAGGCCATGCGCGACCATTTTGTGTTGGGCCTTAAAGACAAGGTATTACAGAGCAAGTTATTAATGAAACCTAAGGTCACGCTGAAAGAAGCCATAGAAGAAGCATCTTCAGCAGAAGCCACCAAATCCTCAGCAGCAGCCATGACGAAGATGAACAGGGCCATGAGCCATTCTGATGGGGAAAAGACCACCACAAATCATTGTGATGAACTGGATTCTGAGTCAGATTGCAGTAAGGTGGAGGAAGGAATTTACAGACTCAGAATGGAGCGGAAAAGAAAAGACCTGGGAAGAAAGAGGCAAGACTTCTACTGCAGAGGTTGTGAGGGAAGCCACCCCTGCACTGAATGCAAGTTTCTAGACACCATTTGCCTCTGTTGTGAAAAAAGAGGGCACCTAGCAAGAGTCTGCAAATCATCCAGAACTCCACCAAACAGAAGGAAGTTTGCTGCAAACAAAAACAAAGAATTCAAGCCAAACAACCTCAATGAGAAAATGGGGCACAACACAGAAGCAAATGGGAAGAATGAAACTCATCAGACAGTAACTATTGGTCATTCATCTTCTTTAAATAACAGAAAAGTGCATGTCAAGGTACTTATTGAAGGAAGGCCTTGTCAAATGGAAGTGGACTCAGGCTCATACCTATCTATGGTGTCATGGGACACTATTCAAAGACTGTTACCAGATATTCAGAAGACTCACTTCAAGAAGCAGGCATTGACTCTTAAAGACTACCAAGGGAACAAGATTCCAGTAGTTGGAACAAGAGAATTCAACGTGAAGTTCAAAGGCCACACCAAACGCCTACCCCTGACCATCGTTGACAAGGATAGCCCAAGTTTGCTGGGACCTGAATGGTTCAACCCGCTGGGCATCGAGGTGACTGGTATCAATCACGTGAGCAACACTAAGTGGGAAGAGGCCTTGAAGTCTGAGTTTCCAGAGGTCTTCAGTGACAAATTAGGCAAGTACTTGGGGACCCCTATCACTTTCAATCTAGATCCCAAGGTACAACCAATCCATTTAAAACCCAGAAGGGTTCCATTTGCCTTAAAGGAAAAAATTGATGCACAATTAGATAAACTAATAGCTCAAGGGGTTTTAGAGCCCACTGACCACTCCAGGTGGGAGACACCCATAGTCACACCAGTCAAGGCTGATGAGTCTGTAAGAATCTGCGGAGATTACAAGGGGACATTGAACCATGCGCTGCAGCAGAGCGCATATCCAGTTCCAGTGGTGCATCATTTATTACATTCTCTTGGCGGGGGCACAGTCTTCGCCAAATTGGACCTGGCCCAGACATATCAACAGTTAACAGTTGATGATGCAACTGCAGAGGCCCAAACCATTGTAACCCATAGAGGTGCTTTCAAATGCAAAAGGTTACAATTTGGAGTAAGTGTGGCACCAGGCATTTTCCAAAGCCTTATGGAAAGGATGCTACAAGGGTTGCCTGGGGTGGTGCCTCATTTTGATGACGTTTTAATCTCTGCTGAAAATGAGACTCAGTTACACGAGAAACTCAGAGAAGTCCTAACCAGATTCAAAAAAGCGGGGTTAAAAGTCAAAGAAGACAAATGCACACTTAGAACTGACAAAGTAGAATTCTTGGGTTACATGATTGATAAACATGGCATCCACCCCACAGAAGCCAAAATTCAGGCAATCAAAGAAGCCCCCAGGCCTAGATGCAAAACTGACTTGCAAGCATTCCTGGGACTTATTAACTTCTATCATATGTTTCTACCTCAGAAAGCAACCACTGCAGAACCCCTACATAGATTACTGGACAAAAAATCTGCATGGGTCTGGGGCAGAAAAGAACAAGCTGCATTTAACAATATTAAGAAACAAATCACTTCTGACTGTGTACTGATTCAGTTCTCTGAGAATTTGCCTGTTGTACTAACTTGTGATGCATCCCCTTTTGGAGTGGGGGAGTGTTGAGCCACGTGCTTTCCAGTGGAAGGGAAGCCCCTATTGCATTTTACTCTTGCACTTTGACTAAAGCAGAGAGAAACTACAGCCAACTGGACAAGGAAGCTTTGGCAATCGTGGCAGCTGTCAAAAAATTTCATGAGTATGTATATGGGAGAAGATTCACCATTGTCACAGATCACAAACCTCTTTTAGGCATTGTGGCAGGAGACAAACCAATGCCCACGATCCTGTCACCAAGAATGCTGAGATGGACTGAATTTCTTGCTGCTTATTCATACAAACTCATCCACAGGCCTGGAAAAGACATTGGGCATGCAGATGCTTTGAGTCGCTGCCCACTTCCTACACACACTGAGGACCCTGCTCCTGACACTTACACCTTTTTTCTAGAAACTGTTGCCAAGCTTCCAGTCCATGCTACTGAAATTGCCAGAGAGACTGCCAAAGACACTGTATTGGCTCCTGTTATAGGCTGGATTAAGAAAGGTTGGCCTCTTCAAGATCTACCTCAATTTGCCCAACCTTTTAAATCCAGGCAAACTGAATTATCTGTATTAAGAGGATGTATTTTGTGGGGTAACAGGGTGGTTACTCCTGCAAAACTACAGAAAGAGGTCTTGGAAATGTTGCATGAACGTCATCCAGGTATTGTCAGAATGAAGGGATTGGCCAGGAGTTATGTATGGTGGCCAGGTATTGACAAAATGGTTGAAAACTGGGTTGCATCCTATCCCAACTGTCAGGAAGTCAGGCCTGCCCCACCTCTTGCCCCCAAACAGGAATGGAAATGTCCTAGGGGCCCATGGTCCAGGATTCACATTGATTTTGCTGGCCCTACCAGAGGGCACACTTTCCTTATTATAGTAGATACATACTCCAAATGGTTAGAGGTTATCCCTATGGCATCCACCACTGCTGAAGCTGTCATCAAACAGCTTAAGAAACTTTTTGTAACTCATAGGTTGCCTGATGTGCTTGTTTCTGACAATGGTCCTCAATTTACATCCAACCTTTTTGAATCATATTTAGCACAGCAGGGTATCAGACATGCCCTTACAGCCCCTGGGCATCCTTCGGCTAACGGCCAGGCTAAATGCATGGTACGCTTTACCAAGGAGAAACTCCAACAATTTGGTCCAGGGGACATCACTGAGAAAGTTGAAAAACTACTCAGTATCCAGCACATCACTCCCAGCCCATCCACTAATCTAACTCCTGCTGAGCTTTTGATGGGCAGGAAACTAAGGTCCACTCTGGATCGCCTCCATCCCACTTACGCACCCAATGCTCCCTTAGATTCCACCAGCAAGACTCGTACATTCAATGTGAGTGATTCTTGTAGGTGAACCACTATGGATTCCTGCTGAGGTAACCCAGATCACAGGCCCCAGGTCTTACAGGGTTCAAACTGAAAATGATCTCTTGTGGAGTAGGCACATAGATCAGTTAAGGTCCAGACTGCCTCTGGAACATCGCCCTTGCTCCTCTCTGGATTCCATACCCACTCTTTTCTAGGGGAAAGGGGAGATAATGGAGGTAATCAGCAAGTAAGAACCAACCCCATGTGTAACGAGCTAACATGACAGGAACCATCCCAAAACCTGTCACAGTGCCAACAACCATTTTTACAAATGGAAGATTGCCATCACTACCAGACTTGGGTGCTGACCTTGGGTTGGAGTTGGACTGGGAGGAGAGACCAGGTTGTAGTAACCAAACAGGTTCTACCCTGACTAGTAGTCCAAGCATGGAGATGTTGACAGATACATTTCCTTTATCACAATGTGAGACTCCTAAAAACCTGAACCACGTAGGTCTCTACACACCAAGAGCCCCACCTATTTAAAAAGAATACATTAGATAGATGGGGTTTGAGTATGGACTAAACCTCGTGGGGAGGGGTGTTATGTATGCAGAGTTTGAATTGATTGGTTGTTCTTGTAAAGTGTTTGAAATCATTGGTTAAAAAGTGTGGGAAAACCCTGCACTCTGATTGGCTGTCAGCCGAGGCAGCCGGCTATATATAGCTGCCTCGGCTAAGCCAAATTGGGTCCGTTCTGAGCTGAAGTCACAATAAAACTTAAGAGCTGAAGCACTCTGTGTCTGCCTCTCTATGCAAACTTAACAATTAGGGGACTGGAGACCAAAACATGAAGAATGGTTACAGGAACTGGGCTTGACTAGTCTGTGAAGAGAAGGACCAGGGGAGACATGATAGCAGTCTTCCAATATTTGAGGGGCTGCCACAGAGAGGAAGGGTCAAGCTATTTTCTAAAGCACCTGTAGGCCACACAAGGAATAATGGATGGAAACTGAACAAGGAGAGATTTAACCTGGAAATAAGGAGAAACTTTCTGACAGTGAGAACAATCAACCAATGGAACAGCTTGCCCTCAGAAGTTGTGGGAGCGCCATCACTTGAGACCTTCAAGAAGAGATTGGACTGCCATCTGTCAGAAATGGTGTAGGGTCTCCCGCTTGGGTTGGGGTTGGACTAGATGACATACAAGGTCCCTTCCAACTCTGATTATCTGTTATCTGTTAAGTATAGTTTTCAGCTCAAAACACTAGGATTACAATTAATCAGAGGCCACATTCTCATTTCCTTTACCTAGCAGTAGTTTTTAAATGGAAGAACTTTCTGACCGTTACTTGAAGTTTCAAGAATTCAGCCAAGTCTCGGAGGTGCATGTTTTTTTTAATCTTTGGAGGCTGGAAGGAAAATGACCCTTTTTCTGAAAGTAATCATTATGGGTGGATGTCCCAAATTTCAAGGCAGAATGAATTGTCAGTTATCTTAATCAACCTTATACAGATGCAAAGAGAAAGAGATAGAGAAGGAGAGAGGAGGAGGGAGGGAGGGGGAGAAACGGAGAGACCTGTATACTTCCTACAATAATGGTTCTTTCCATAATAATCTTCTATGCATACCTCTTAGAATGTCTTGGAAATGACATCAAATTCAGTTATATTATATCGCTTTGCATCCAGACTGATGTGAGACTCCTGGTGAGGCTTCCTTGTATGTTGTGGAAGTGAACAAGGCAGCACAAGAATCTGATTTGAAAAGATGCAAAGGCAAATCCTTTTCTTTCTTTGCAGGCTTGCCTTTTTGCAGCTTCCTGTGCAATTGGCGGCTTTATTGGGAATGTTCAGTTTGTCAGAGCTGTTTTGCTTCTAAATGCCTTGTGTCAAGGAAAGACATAGTCCACTTTTGGAATGAGTGATTGTGGGAAAGATGATCTTAGTGAGCATTCTACCACTGCCAGCTGTGGTGGCTGCAAACTTCGATGTTAAAACTGTTATTTACTGCCATTGTGGTCAAATTACAGTGATGACATGGGCATACTGCTAGCCATGTTTCCCACAATGTCTTCTGAGGAACAACAAGAGATAGGCAGGAGCTTCAGAAAGCCCCTTCAGGAATCTTGCTCCTAATCATTTTCTTGGAACGACAAATACTGTGTTTCCCCGAAAATAAGACCTACCCCGAAAGTAAGACCTAGCACTATTTTCTAAACCTGCCCTAATATAAGACCTACCCCGAAAATAAGACCTAGTGTAAATCTCCAGTTCCAGGAAGACTTTTCAGGGAGCAACCGTGCACCCACGAAACACCCCCCTACACACTCACACCCACTATTTGGCACCATAAATATATAAGACCTACCCCGAAAATAAGACCTGGTGTGTTTTTGGGAGCCAAAAAAAATAAGACAGTGTCTTATTTTTGGGGAAACACGGTACCTACACAAATTGTAGGTACGCATGATTCAACAATTATTTTATTTTTCATCTAAACCATGTTGCTCTAGATGTTGGGCTCCACATAAAACCTGTTGTTAAAGTTGAAGGTCTGTCTGTGTGCATCCATGCCACAGATTAATGCAACTTTGCCTTTCCCTGGGGTTACACAGCTGCTTCCCTGGGGGAAAAAATGATGCAACTGGAATTTGAAGTGTGTGTGTGGGTTTATGTATGAGTACTAAAAACCATAAAACAAAATAGAATATCCTTGTATGCCTGAAAAAGTTTATTACAGCCCCTAAGTATCAGGGATATTTCTTTCCTCACCTGGAAATTATTAGAAAACCAAATATCTGTTCCACAAATAAGCAGGATAAATTTAAAGCAGGCATTTAAATATTTATTTTGAGAAAGGCACAAGCATACTAAACTACTTTTTTGGTTTTTATATCTAGAATAACACCAGACAAAATCAGATGCCTTGTCTCTCTCACTTTTTAAATCCTTGCTATGGGGTAATGGTAAACAGAATTGTGACCAGGATATGCAGAAAGGGAGTAACTCATTTCTTATTTTATTTGTATCTGGTATAGTCCTGGTGAAATTAATCCTGCTGCATACAATTAGATTCTCCATGTGTGAACACACAGCTCTGATGGTTCCAACTTGAATTGCCCAGTTTGGCTCTTAAAAACAGTGGTTTTTAAACTAAATTTGATAAATAAGGAATACTATGCAGTCTGTTCCATAGGTGAGTATGTTTCAGTTTGAGTTTATCTGTTTCCATGACACTTCATGCCCCAAACTAGAAATATTAAAAGAGAAAGGGGGCCTTGAATGGATCAACTTCTGATGGCCTTTAGACCAGTCCCAACCCCACCCTTTAAAAAAAAGAGAGATAAAGTATGATTTTGGATTTTATGTTTTTAAATTAGAAGAATTATTGCTGATTGATTTCAGCATTTTTAAGGCATTATCCTGACTCATAATTCAATTTCACTATGATTCCAATAATAATATTTTTGTTTGTTTTGTTTGGAATGCTATATTATTTTACTGATTGCTTTGTAAGTAATTTTAGTGTGTAAGAAATCAATCTAATGAATAAAAATGAAAGCATTATTTTAATATTCATCACCTTCTTTATACATAGATTGGGATGAATGGTCAAACAGTTTGTTAACTGAAAAACTGAAGAAGCAAGGAAAAAAGGAATGATGGAAAGGGAAAGTCAACAGCCCTCATTTTTCATGATGGCTATAACCATACAAAGCCACCAATTTGACACTGCACCCATCCCCTGAGAACACCCCTGTTTATGTACGGCTAATCTCTGAATTTTCACAACCAAGAACATATATTTATATATCAGTGCAAACTAGCTGACTTATGTATGACTCAGGTTATAGAATGGCAAACTTGTGCTTGACACATATTTGAATGTTGTGGTAGATGCACCTAATCATTTCCATTAGTGCCTTGAATGAACAGTCCTGGTGACCTGTTTTGGAAGGAAAAACAAGGTAATCAGTCCAAACCCCTTTCTGGAAGTAGTTCTGCAATCATGATTGGATAGTTGGCCTGAAACGCTAAACATTTATTTTGTACAATGCAAAGTTTTAGTAAAATATGATTTTATATTTTGAACTGGACAACAATAATTGAGTCCTGAAAATAGAGAATTTCTACCTGTCCCCACTGCTCTTCTTTGTACAATGGCTATTGGAAATCATTCTACATAATGACAGAATTATATTCTGCATTTTTGCCTTCCATTCTTATTTGTTTTCCCATTCAACTCATACTGCGTGACAAGTCACCATCAAGTCTCATTTTTAGATTTATATCTTGTTTCCTTTTAACTTCCTTTTTTTCCTCCCACTGTTTTTTTAATTGCATGCAGCATCAGTTCCTTGGCAATAGCTGACTCCATAGCTCCTCATCTGCAATGCTAAGATAACCAACACATGCAGAAAATGATAATAGGAAACCCTACATCAGTCTCATAAAATATTCACACAGAAGGGTGGCCCAGTCATTCCTGTGAGTTGCTTGATGTATTTATGGTGGAGATTCTCAATAGGGTTGGAAGACGGAACAGTAGCTGAGCCAATCTAGCTCTTGGCTTGTCATCATAACTTGGCTTTTCAGTTCCAACTTCAAAGGGCTTACAAAATGGAAGAAAAAATTGCATTGTTCTCTTGGTGGATGGAAATACCCTGGCCTTTTCCAAAGGAGAAGGCAAAGGGGACGGGGTGCTTATTTATGGACAAATAGGCAAATACGTCCCACTGAGTCATTAGCTTTTGTAGTCAGAGGAGTCAACAAAAGCAGTGGAACGATGGCTGTCAGGGATGTGTTTGCAAAGAAATCTTAATAAAATATATGTGACAGAAATAGCTTATCACTCTTATTTCCTAGGCAGGTGAAATCCCCAAAGATCTTTTTTGTAGCCGATGCATTGTATTTCCAGACAACTGGTTATGTTTCACCCATGGAGAAGGTTGCAAATCCAGCTGTTGAAAACACCTGCCTACTTGACAACTCAAAAGAATAATGAGTAAATTAAAGTCTGATTAAGATTGGGCAACTATCCAAACATGATACACAGTCTTTCAGAAGCAGAGCTCTCTCACAACAGCATATGAATTGTTCTGCTTACAAGAGCTAACCAAACCCGTTTTTTCTTTTTTTGCAAAATAAAACGATAAAGACTAAAAATGCCATAAATAAACAAATATAAGAAAGAAAAACAAAAAATAAAAACAATAGGTAGCACATTATGCACCTCAATGTATAATAGCGCTGTTCAAAGAACCAGCAGTATATAAAAGATCTCTTTAAAGCTGCTTCACAAATCAAGGATTCCCGTACTTCTAGGAATAATATTTTGTGGGTTTGAGTTGTACATTTTGCAGCCCTCCTTTCCACAGAAGAGGTTTTTGCACATATACAACACATGCACAGATGCCTTTCCTGCGCACAAGATGTTAAACTTGTTTAAAGTTTATATTAAGGGGAATCATGTCATCCCCATATTCAACAAAGGGAATCTTGATGCCTCCTCCATAGTGTGAAATGACCTGTTGCAGTAGGGTGACACAACCGCCTTGTGTAAGCTTAACTATTTCCTACGCTATCTTTAAAATTATAGAAACATTTTAAATATCCATATTCAACATTTCTGTTTAAAATGACATTTGTACAGGCAAATGGAAAAATACTATTAATAGAACAAATAAATATATCGCAGTGAAGAACAATCAAGTCCATTCATCTCTGCCTGGAGAAAGCCATAGCACGTTTCTCAATTTTTTCCCCATTATCACTTCTCTACTTTCACTGAGACTTCTGCCAAACAACCCAAACTCACCTAACAATGTCTCTCTCTCTCTCTCTCTTTCTTTCTCTCTCTCTCTCTCTCTCACACACACACACACTTACTTTCTACATTCGCACATGCTACCTAAACAGGAACAGTAATGGCATCTTTCCAATCAGCAGATACAGGTGCCATTTTCACACACATATTAAGCAAGGCATCCAACACCTCTACAAGCAATCCCTATATGTATTTTAACTTTTGCTCAGTTATATCATCTTCACTTGAAGCTTTATCCTCTCACTTCATTACACTTGTTATTTTCCCTTTATTTTTTGTATTTTATTGATTTCATTATAATTTCTTGGTTTGATTGGAGTGAGTTGTGCAGAGGACATAATATTTTAAGATAAACTTTATCTTTATTTCTTAATGTGGTGAGATTGGGATTTAATAATTAGGACTGCTGGATGGAGGAATAGAAGAGTCATGTTTTATAAATGCATTGATATAGTTTTTTGTGTGTTTGTTTAATTAGTTGGTTGGCTAAGGGGACTTGGTATTTATTTATTATCCTGGCAGAGGAATTCCAATGTGTTTTTTCTAACCAGAAGATAAATATGCACCAGAGCATTTTTTGAATCCATAATGTCCATGTTTTATCTAAATTAATTTGCTGTTTATGGCTTCATCATGTTTTATATTTTATTATAATTTATTATAATTATGATTGACACCTTAAAAAAGACACTAGGTTAGCGAATTTCTTTTTACAACAACTTTTGGAAATTGCTTATTTACTGCTTTTCATCTGCTAGGAATCTTTGGATCAACTAGTCTGATCAGCTAAGTTTCCTTCAATCCTTAGCAAAAGAAGTACAAGTTTGAGGATTGATTGATGAATAAACAACAAAAGGGTAATTAGAACTTTGAAAAGAGTTGTACCTGAGAAGATTAAGACTGATCTTCTCAGGTAAAGAAGATCAGTCTTTGAGACTGAAAGTGGATTGAAAAATGGCATGTTGTAAGAATGATATAGAAAGAGATGCTACACTGGACATGCAAAATAAATTGGATGATATCATAATAATTAAAAGGAATATGCAAACTGAGAGACTGGCCTGGATAATTTTCCTGTACTGGATTTACAAAAGAGACTTTCTAAGTTTTGAAGAATTCTGTAAGAAGGGACAAAGAAAAACAAACATAATTTGAAAAGACTAAAGATCAAGATTTTAAAAATAAAAAAAGGAATATAAATTTGGTTTGTTTTATCAAGATCAAAATAGATACATTGTTATCTCTGGTAACCTTTAATGATTAGGAATGAAATGGAGAGGTTTTAAGGATTTGTTTATGAATAAGAAATGGTATATTGGAATAAGGTCATTTGCTGTATTTCAAGAGAAAGTGATGTTATTAAAATTATTTATTTATACATTTTCTTTTCTCCTATCTTTATTATATTCTTATTTTTCTTTCATTTCTATTTCTTTTTTTCTTCTATTTTTCTTTTACTCAGTTATTTTTTATTTTATTATTTATTGTTGCAAGCTTTAATATAATTTTAATAGAATTATTATTAAAAAATAAAGGGGCTAAATGTGAATCATTCTTAGTTTTTTCTCTGTGTGTTTAATCTCTACATTTTTTATCTTCTACCTTTTATAATCTCCCCTTCTATTGTTTAATATAACTTGCCATATTTATCAAACCCCTTCTAATAATAATTTGCGTAGCTTCCTTTCAGGGTCTGCTTGATAATGATCATAGAATACTCAATCTCATTTTAAAAGTGTGAATATGAAGAGATAAAAGATAATGAGCTATAGACAAGAAGCATGAGTAGAAATTACTATTGTGCTTATTGCACATTTATTAATACATGAATCCAGCTGACTTTTTTTTCAAATTCCATGACTGAGTCCATTATTATGCACATTTAAATAATAATTAGCTATTAGTGTGTGATTTCTAACTGATATGCTGGAAGGAAAGCCTCAGAAAAGAGCATGGAATTTGCATTCACCAGATTATTAAGGATACTGTGGAACGAAGTCCAAATGTCAGTGGAAATTCTCAGTCATCCAGGACATGGTTGTCCCAATGGTTGAAATGTATTTAATATAAGTAGCTCGGGTTGGTAGTTGGGCTGTTGGTCTGAGCTGCAAGCTTGGCAATTTGGTTGCAAAATGTGTGCTTTGAATTGGGCCCCTCTCTCACAGCACTGACAGACGAGCACAATTCAAAGCACACTGACGATGCTGCCTTGAATGGTGACAAAACGTTTGCAAACCAATTGCCAAGCTCGGAGCTCAGACCAACAGCCCCTGTCCCAAAGGTGCTTTTCAAAAGTCGACTGGACTTTTTTGTTTTTTTTCCTTGAAGACATTTCACTTCAGTCAGAACTGAAGAAGCTTCTTGGATGAGAAGTGAAACATCTTCAAGGGAAAAAAGAAAGTCCAGTTGACTTTTGAAAAAAACTCCTTTGGGATAACGAAGTCCAAGAAGTCCTTTCCTGTCTCTTCCCAACTTTTCAGAAATGAATTTGAAAATAATGTTGCACCTATTTTTTAAAATGTGTGTGTGTGTTTTCCCTTTCCTTTTGTTGCTAGTGTGTCAATTACTGATAAGTTCTCTGTGATCAGAAAAAGTCTTCAGCCAAGGTGATAAGCAAGCTGCTACGTCTTATCTTTACAGAAATTAAGTGAGCTCTCTTCTTCTTTTCCAAGGAACTGCAACCATTCATATTCTTATTTGTATAAGTCATGGTCTAAAATCTGAAAGCCCTGTTATTAATCTCAAGCTGTGCTTAATGATGGTGGTGATCAGTGGTGGGATTCAAATTTTTTTACTACTGGTTCTGTGGGTGTGGCTTGGTTGGCGTGGCAGGGGAAGGATACTGCAAAATCTCCAATCAGAAGTGGTATTTGCCGGTTCCCTGAACTAGTCAAAATTTCTGCTACTGGTTCTCCAGAACTGGTCAGAACTTGCTGAATCCCACCTCTGGTGACGATGATGCATATAGTTATAAATATAATCACAATTTTGATTTCAATTGCAACCAAAGTATGTTTTCTGCTACAGATGTTCCAGAATTGTATCCTAAGGCTTAGATGCTTCCTGATAGACAAAGCTTTAGCCAATAAAAAGAAACACAAATAAATTAACAAGTCCTACTGCTTCTGTGCACCTGAACAGGAGCAGGGCTAGAGACATAGCTTTAAACAGAAAACCTGTTTCTTGATATCCACTGATGACATTTAGATGTAAGAAGTTGGCTGTCAGAGTATTAATCTCCAGATATCAGATCTGTCAGCTTGCTAAGTTCTGAATTGCATATTTCATACAGGTATTTCTAAATGCAGATTTATTTTTTCCACCCACACTTAAAACAGGCTGAAGTCTCAACCATCTAAAAGAAATAAAAATAAAGATGTAACAAACATGAGTTTTATTAAGAACAAATTTCTTATGATATGTGTAATGTATGCAAAGTTAATCTGATTGGTTGTTACAAATATGCAGAGTTCAATCTGATTGGTTGTAAAAAGGGCGGGAAATCCGAATACCGCCATTGGCTACAAGCCACGGCAGCCGGCTATATAAGCTGCCGAGACCAAGCCATTCTGGCATAGTTCTGAGCTATAGTCACACTATTAAAATGAGCTGAAGCACTTCACGTCCTGTCTTCTTCCAAACTTAACACTGGCGACGAAGGTGGGATCGTAATAGATAAGAAGACAGCGCAGAAGAAAAAGACAAGATGACTGGGCTGAACACGCCACCAGCCCAGTTCGATCCAAAGAATGAAGACTGGGAGTCTTATGCAGATAGATTCCAAATGTTCTTAGAAGGAAATGAAATGATCTAGTCCCACAGTGTTCAAGATGGCAAAGGCTCTGGCTGCACCAGCAACGTGAAAAAGCGGTTATTCCTAATTCTACCACCGTCAACAAGAAGAAGGTCCCAAACCTTGGTGGTGCCTGTGAATTCATCACACTAGAAGAAGCCATGCGTGATCGTTTTGTATTGGGGCTTAAGGACCAGACGTTACAAAGTAAACTACTCATGAAACCAAACATTACACTGAAAGAAGCCATCGATGAGGCAATAGCAGCAGAAGCCACAAAAACCTCAGCAGCCACAATGAGGAAGATGAACAGAATAACCAACCACCCAGAAGGTGAAAAAACCGCAACAATGCATTTTGACGAATTAGAGTCAGAATCAGAGCACAGCAGAGAAGAAGAAGAGATAAACAGACTCAGAATGGAGTGGAAATGGAACACCCAGGGCCAGAAGAAGCGAGGTTTCCGTTGCGCAGGATGTGGAGGAAACCACGCCCACACAGAATGCAGGTTCCTGGAAGCCATTTGCCTCCATTGCGAGAAGAAAGGGCACATCGCAAGAGTCTGCAAATCTTCCAGAACTCCACCAAACAGAAGGAAGTTCAATCCAAATAACAAGGACAAAGAAGTAAAACCCGGCAGCACAAGCGGAAAAAATGAAACACATCAAACAGTAACAATTGGTCATTCTTCTTCATTGAACAACAAGAAGGTGCATGTCAAGGTCTATATCGAGGGAAGACCGTGCCAGATGGAGGTAGACTCGGGATCATATCTATCCATGGTGTCATGGGACACTATACAGAAACTCATTCCAGAGATCCAGAAGAATCAATTCAATAAGCAAGCACTAACTCTCAAAGATTACCAAGGAAACAAGATTCCAGTAATCGGAACAAGAAAATTCAACGTGAAATTCAAGAAACACACTAAAATTCTACCATTGACCATCATTGATAAAGACCACCCAAGTCTTCTAGGGTTGGAATGGTTCCACCCCCTGGGCATCCAAGTAACCGGAATCAACCATGTAAGTGACTCAGAATGGGAAGAGTCATTGAAGAAAGAATTCCAAGAGGTCTTCAGCGACGGATTAGGCAAGTACTCGGGGACCCCTATTACTTTCAATTTAGACCCCAACATACAACCAATCCGTTTAAAAGCCAGATGAGTGCCGTTTGCACTCAAGGCTAAAATTGATGAACAGTTAGACAAACTGACAGCTCAAGGGGTACTAGAGCCCACAGACCAGTCCAGATGGGAAACACCCATAGTTACCCCGGTCAAACCTGAT
Organism: Naja naja; assembly: GCA_009733165.1. Taxonomy (NCBI): domain Eukaryota; kingdom Metazoa; phylum Chordata; class Lepidosauria; order Squamata; family Elapidae; genus Naja; species Naja naja. The sequence continues at coordinate 106,411,264 of CM019149.1, forward strand.
GGCTCTATAAGAATTTGTGGGGACTATAAGGGGACATTGAACCATGCACTGCAACAGAGCGCATATCCGGTTCCAGTGGTACATCATTTGTTACACTCCCTAGGTGGGGGTACTGTTTTCGCTAAATTAGACCTTGCCCAAGCATACCAGCAGTTAACAGTAGACGATACAACTGCAGAGGCACAAACTATTGTGACCCATCAGGGTGCTTTCAAATGCAAAAGGTTGCAATTCGGAGTAAGTGTGGCACCAGGCATATTCCAAAGCCTTATGGAAAGAATGTTACAAGGTTTAAAAGGGGTGGTACCATACTTTGATGACATCCTAATCTCTGCTAAAAATGACACTCAGCTACGTGAGAGACTCAGAGAAGTATTAATCAGATTCAAAAAAGCAGGACTAAAAGTCAAAAAAGAGAAATGTACACTAAGAACTGACAGAGTAGAATTCTTAGGTTACATGACTGACAGACATGGTATTCACCCCACAGAAACAAAAATTCAGGCAATCAAGGAAGCCCCCAGACCTAAATGCAAAGCTGACCTTCAAGCATTCCTGGGACTTATTAATTTCTACCATATGTTTTTGCCGCAGAAAGCAACAACTGAGGAACCCCTGCATAGACTGCTCGATAAAAAAGCTACGTGGGTCTGGGGCAAAAGAGAAGAAGCTGCTTTTAACAGTATTAAGCAACAAATCACATCTGATTGTGTATTAATACAGTTTAGTGAAAACCTACCCGTGGTATTAACTTGTGATGCTTCCCTTTGGAGTGGGGGTATTGAGCCACCAGCTACCAAGTGGCAGCTCCCATTGCGTGAAATTGAGGACATTGACAAAGAGCAGAGAAACTATAGTCATCTGGAGTAGCAGACCGTCCGGGAAGGAAAGGACATAGGGCATGCAGGCGCCCATTGCGTTCTATTCAAGGACATTGACAAAGCAGAGAAACTATAGTCATCTGGACAAGGAAGCGCTGGCAATAGTAGCAGCTGTCAAAATTCCCACGTTTATGGAAGAAAATTCACCATAATCACCAATCACACAGAATGGCTGGCGATAAACCAACGCTATCATCCTTTCACCCTGAATGATGAGATGGACCGAATCCTCAATACTTGGCCAGAACTCGTTCACCGTCTGGGAAAGGACATAGGGCATGCAGACGCATTGAGCCGCTGCCCAATACCTATGAACACTGTAGATCCAGCACCTGAGACTTACACCTTTTTCTTAGAAACAGTTGCTCAACTACCTGTGGATGCTGCAGAAATTGCAAGAGAAACAGCTAAAGACAGTTTATTGGCACCTGTTGTCGATTGGATAAAGAAGGGTTGGCCACAGCAAGGACTTATGGACATCTGCAAACCATTTAAGTCCAGACAAACTGAACTATCTGTGCTAAAGGGGTGTATTCTATGGGGAAATCGAGTGGTTATTCCTGAAAAGTTACAAAAAAAGGTATTGACTATGTTGCATGAGGGGCACCCGGGGATTGTCAGAATGAAGGGATTGGCTAGGAGCTATGTATGGTGGCTGGGGAAAACTGGGTTGCTTGCTGTATGAATTGTCAGGAACTGAGACCCACACCGCCTATTGCTCCCAAACAGAAGTGGGTTGTCAACCCTCGACCGCCTTCACCCCACTTGCAGCCGAGAAACCTGTGATTCTAGTAGCAAAACTCGCATTTTTCAAATAGGGTTGAGTTTATGCTAAGAACCTTGGGGTGAGCCTTTATGGATTCCTCGGAAATTACCCATGTAACAGGACCCAGGTCTTACAATTTACAAGAGGATGGGGTCACTTGGAAAAACATATAGACCAATTAAGGTCCAGAAAGTCCCTAGAAACTTACCCTGGCACATTTCAGGACTCATTACTCACAACCCAAACCATGGGGAAGGGGGAGACCTTTTGAATAATGAACAAGTAATAGTCAGCCCCCCTAAATGGAATAACATGACAAGAGCCATCCCAAGCCCTAACACAATCACAACAAATGCTAACTCCAGTAGAGGAAAGCACAAATTCACCTATTCAAGGGAATGACAATGGGCTGGGAGTGGACTGGGAGGAGAGACCAAGTTGGAGTAACAGAGCCGGATCACCCGCCAAAGGATTCCTAATATGGGGATTCCAAAAACTAACATTCCTTCAAAACAAATAGAAGTTCCTAGAACACCTGAACCACACAGGTCCAAACGTAACCGTAAAAACCCCACCTATTTACAAGAGTACATTAGGTAGATGGGGTTTGAGTATGGGCTGGACCAGGTGGGAGGGTGTAATGTATGCAGAGTTAATCTGATTGGTTGTTACAAATATGCAGAGTTAATCTGATTGGTTGTAAAAAGAGCGGGAAATCGAATACCGCCATTGGCTACAAGCCACGGCAGCCGGCTATATAAGCTGCCAAGACCAAGCCATTCTGGCGTAGTTCTGAGCTGTAGTCACACTATTAAAATGAGCTGAAGCACTTCGCGTCCTGTCTTCTTCCAAACTTAACAATATGGCCAGAGTGATCCAGTATGTAAACATGTTTTGCAGACAAATGGAAGGTGTCATTGATGCCTCTTTCATCAATGCTGTAATTAGATTATGTACATCACAATTTCATCTTCCTTCCTTCCTTCCTTCCCTCCCTCCCTCCAGTGGTGGGATTCAAATAATTTAACAACCAGCTCTCTGTCCTAATGATTTCTTCCAACAACCAGTTCACCAAACTACTCAGAAAATTAACAACTGGTTCTCCTGAACTGGTGCAAACTGGCTGACTCCCACCACTGCCTCCCTCCCTATTTCTCTCTCTCTCTCTCTCTCTCTCTCTCTCTCTCTCTCCCTCCCTCCTTCCCTCTTTCTTTCCTTCCTTCCTTCCTTCCTTCCTTCCTTCCTTCCTTCTTTCTTTCTTTCTTTCTTTCTTTCTTTCTTTCTTTCTTTCTTTCTTTCTTTCTCCTATGGCATATCATACCATATCATGGCGACACAGTGGTTAGCATGCAGTACTGTAGCTAACTCTGCCCACACCCAGGAGTTTGATTCTGACCCACTCAAGGTTGACTCAGCCTTCCATCCTTCTGAGGTTGGTAAAATGAGGACTCAGATTGTTGGGGCCAACATGCTGACTCTGTAGACTGCTTAGAGAAGGCTGTAAAGCACTGTGAAGCAGTATATAAGTTTAAGTGCTATTATTGTTATCATTATACATGGACTAGCAATATAAATTAACATTTCAACTAGATTAGTGAACCCAATGAAATATAACTCTCAAAAAAAATCTATGTTCAAATAACAATGTATGCCATCTAACATTGAAGAGTAGCATTATTTATATTTTAAAAAAATCAAATACTGGACTGGTATATCCCCTCATCTTACATCTGGTCACAATATGATTTGACATGGGGCTCTGCAGTCACATTGCAGGAAGATACTATCATCTTCATTTTTATTGTTTAACTGAAAACTTAGCATTAATAGTAGCCAGACCTGTCTTATTTTTTTCTTTACCTACCAACTTTTTAAAACCAGCCACACTATCACATCACAACATTCGAATAATAGCTGAAAAGAGAAATACCCTTCTAAACCCATAGTGAAGCATATTTCTTTTGGAGTTATAAAATGACCTGTCATTTCTGCAACTTCCCTACAGGGGTCTCCACTGTTTATTTTCACAGATTTTCTTTAGAAGTCCTAAATCAGAAGGAGTTGTAAACACCTGACAATAAAATTTTGGTAGTGGGAGGGGGAAGAAAAGGGTGGGGGAGGCTCAAACGTTGTGAACAGGAGCTTGAAAGGCTCATCAAATCCATGAAGTACATAATCAGAATCGTCATCTTCTTCTTCTTAATGTAATTTATGCTAATTATACTGAGCTGAATCATTGCAAAACAAAGTTGAGATGCCTCAGATGAAAATGCAGAACTTCTCGAACAACAGGAAAGAAAGGCAGCAGGTTATTCCATGTTGTAAAGCTTTTTGTCATCTCCAGTTGATTTTTGTGTGGAATTAAGAATACCTCTAAGCGTGTGATAAACTAGAATCTAGGCAGTTAATATTTGGCTTTTATAAGTGTAAACAGCAAAACTGAGCATTCCTTTAAAAGGTGAATAAAACTGTGGGAAAAGTGACTAATTCTAAAGGAAAGAATGAGTGAAAATGAAAGAAGAACATAGAAAAGAATTTTTTTCTTTTAACCAAAAGTCTTTATTGCACCTTCTCTCTTATTAAGACTGAAAGCCATTTAATTCATGCCTGATAACTACTACCTTGTATTTCCTTCAATATCAGGCTGGCAATACAGGACAGGGACCTATGTAGGACAGAAAAGCAAAGACATGTTGTGATGTTGCCATAGCAAAAGCAATCATGATGTCCATATGGAGAGATTTGATATCTCTTTGTTTGTCTCTCAAGCAGTATTTTCTTTTAAAATCTCTCTTCTTTTTTCCATTCTAAAAATCTCTCCTATTTAAAAAACTAGGAGGGTAATTAATTAGTCTATTTACTGGCTGATCTAATGTTTCCCCAGCCTTCCTGGAAAGGTGTAGCTGTGTTGAATATATAGTTATTGCATCTAGCTTTTTCCCAAAGTTAATTGTCCTATTCTCTATATTAAACATTTGACCTTCTTAGGTTTATATGCTGTAGGTCAGTGACCTTCTCTTTGACCTGCGTAGTGTACATCTGATCAGTTCTACTGCACTGGGATGTTGGCTTTGCTGCATCAGTGTTCTTACCTGAAAGAAAATACAGCACAGGGATGCCTTTTTTGATGACAATTCTGTGCTAGCCAGTGGTGGTATTCTACTGGTTCTGCTCAGTTCTGCTGAGCTGGTAGCAGCAATGAGCAGCAGAGACTGAACCAGTTCTCTCCACCATTCTGCTGTTGGGCCCACCCACCTGCCCAGGCTCCCATACTCACTGTTATCCTCTGCTTTTGAAGCGCAGCTGCTTTGCGCGGCACAGCAGAGTGCTGCGTGGCAGTTGCTGAAGCAACTGGGAGAGTGCGGGCTTGCAGGAGGTGAGTTGAAATGCCTCTGCACCTGTGCAAATGCCTCTGCGACTGTGCAAACACCTCTGAGCCTGCGCAAAGTGCACATTTGGCACATGCATGCACGCAAAGTGTGTACACGTGCACAAAGCACGCCCACCAAGCCACACCCACTGAACCTGTGGTAAAACTTTTTGAATCCCACCACTGATGCTGGCCGTATATTTTTATCCACTATATTCAAGAACATTTAATTATTTAGCCACTGACTATTTTTACATTAACAATTCTGAATCGTCTTATCTTCACTATGAAAAATACATAGAGTCATCCCATCAATTCCATTTTTTATTTTTCTGCAGAACAGTGGCAAAGCCAAAAACACTGCTAATAGCTGGGGAAGCATTAAAGATATTCATGATGACTTTGATCAGTTTGGAATAGACTCATTAAGAACCATTTAAGAGATAATCCAAACTTGTTACATTACTCTCCCTTTCTCATTAAACTTCTGTATTAAGAAGCAAAACATGTACTGTACATGGAGAGATGTACCCTGTTGATGCTATATAAATATTATTTAACTTGGAATTGTGATGGAAAGGTTTTTCTGATCCCCACCAGAAATTATCTTTCTCTCTACCCCTTTGAGGGGATAAAAACAGGAAGGAATTAATACAACAATGTCTTCTCCCCTCACATGGTACCACAGTTAAAATTAAGCAGTTGGCAAATGAGCATAGAGTTTTAATAACTATGAGCTGTCTGGAGGTCAGACCAGCAGGTTCAATGAAAATAATAGGAAATATAATTGTAATAACTCAAGGTATAAAATAAGGCTATACGAGGGCAATCAGAACATCAGCTTTGTGCTCTCCAGAGATGTTTCAAAATCTTAAAAGTTGCAGTTATCATATTCATTGGGCTTACACAAAAATCCTCATAACTGATAAAGGAAAACTGGAAAAAAAACAAAGTCTTTTCACCATGTATATTATACTCAAAACCAATACTATTTTGACCATAAACAAACACATATTACAGCTTAAGAAAGAATAGCAGTACCTGGGTCTGTAAACACTAGCAACAACAATAACTTATATATCATTTCATGGTGCTTTACAGCACTCTGAGCAGTTTACAAATGTCAGCATATTGTTCCCAACAATCTGGGTCCTCATTTTACTGAAGGCTAAGTCAACCTGAGCAGGTCAGAATCAAACTCCTGGCAGTGGGAATGCAGGGTTACCCTGCAATACTGCATTCTATCAACTGACCCACCCTGGCTCAGTTCAGTAGGAGAAATAGTATAACATGAAAGTACTAATAGTACTAAATATTTGTAACTTAGGGTTGACATGTTACAGTGTGGGAGTTTTCCTAGCATGGTTTTGGGCTGCACACAAACTCAGATAAGATAGCACCACTAGCTTATCAGTCAAATATTGTAAATAATTTACAGGATGATGATGATGATGATGATGATGATGATGATGATGACGATGATGATAATGATGATGCCATGAACAATGCATCAATCATTTTCACAACAACTTCCATCCTTAAGTCTCTCCCATCCAAACACATTCAAAGGTATATAACCCCTGGCAATCACTTCCTCCAACTTCTATGTTGGTGATGTTATCTAAAAGGGTAATTACCAACATGGATTTTCAGCGAATTCCAACACTGCAAAATGAGACATGCAAGAAAGTATTAAAGTATCAGGAAAGTTATGAAGCAGTGAAAAGCAAATATGTGTTTTTGATTATGTGCCATCAAGATGGTGCACTCTGACCTTTCTAGGTCTAAATACATCAGGGCATCCCAAAATCTTTTCTAAGCCATTCATGGCAGCTTTACCAAGTGCTAGTCTGTAACCTATTTCTTGACTGCTTGTTTCTTTACTGTTGATGATAGCAAATAAACATGACAGACATTGTTTATTTAGCAGGATAAATATTTCCATAAAACATGCAGTGCAGTTGTATCAGATGAAATGCAATGGGAGCAAGCTTTCTGCCAAATGTCAGCAGGTACAAAAATCCAATCAATTTCTCATTAAATAAGACAACCTCTCTTTAGCATTCTGCCAGATAAGTCTCAGACATTATTTTAAACAGTGCAGTTACTGATATGCTGTACACTTTGTCTAAAATTAGAGTACAACTGTGAATGAGATCAGAAATAACCTAAAATTCTAATTTTAATTTATGCATATGTATCCTGTGGGCTGGCCAATGGCAAGAAGAAATATCTATCTCACACATTTGCCTATTACTCCTTCACTATTCTATAAAGTACACAGATACTTCAGTATCCCTGAGGATCAAATTCTACTCACATTAACAGTTCTTACAGAAAGAACTTTAAAGCAATTATCTTCCATAGCATGAATTATTCACCTTGTAGATCTGGTTCAGATATAACAGTAGAGCAGGCTTTTCTGCAACTTGAATGAGTCAAGGCAAACTTTAGCTGCCAAAAATATCACCCTTCTTTCCACTTTTGTTCTTTTGACAAGATTGGAAACTTTTGCTGCTGATATTGAGCAAACCTACTTTTCCCAAGGAAATCAAAAGATAAGATAAAACAAGTTTTACTTAAGCTACAGAGGGATAGTCTTGGTTTTTCAAACCAAGAGTTCTATTCTCCAATAGGAGACCAAGACCAGGATCAAAAAAATTACTGCAGCCACACATTTGAAAATATATTTAAATTTAAATAAAATCACATTAAATTAATGAAACACTCTTGAACCCAGGGATGGGGAGTTTCCAGAAAACACCATCTGCCGTGATATCTTTTTAGAAGGAGGTGTTTCCTTATGCTCTTCGCCCATCTTTAGAAGGCCAGATCCTGAAGGTAAAACTCAAATACTTTGGTCACCTAATGAGAAGGAAGGACTCACTGGAGAAGAACCTAATGCTTGGAACGATTGAGGGCAAAAGAAGAAGGGAACGGCAGAGAATGAGTTGGCTGGATGGAGTCACTGAAGCAGTTGGTGTGAGCTTAAATGGACTCTGGAGGATTATAAAGGACAGGAAGGCCTGGAGGAATGTTGTCCATGGGGTCATGATGGACATGATTTCACGACTAACAACAACAACAAAGTGATCATCCAAATTTTTGCTGTCCAGATATGCCAGATTCATCTCAACTAAATAAAGATAGCTTATAGTTATCATCTAGTATATTTCCCAGAAACATTTTTAAAGAACTGTTTTAAAGCTTCACTTGGTAAAACCCAGCTGAATCAGAACAGAATATTTTAAAAGAACAGGATCTACATTCTTTACAATCATTAATAGAAGTTGAAGGACAGGCCAGATGCTACTTCTGGTTTGTTTTTATCTACCTTGCTGAAAGCCAATGGAAGAAAAATTCAGCAAATGGAAGAACTGACATTAAAGGTTTATTAATGTAATGACACTTTGTATTCATAGGATGATTTTCTTCTTAGGGAAATGCCAACGCTAAGTTTCATCAGCTGCTGATCAACATTTTATATACTTTTAAAGGACATTCTGCAGGTATATGTAGCCAGAGGGATTACAGTACATCTACAGTTGTTAATTGAGTCATTGATCAATTGAGCAAACTTATATTACACCCATCTCACCTTCTAAGCAACTCTGTAGAATGGATGAATATTAAAATAATGTAAAAATTTTAAGACATGGGTGGCTGAAATCCATACAAACATAAAAAATACTAGGTTATGTATAATTGTTTGCTACAGAATTAAATGTAGATGAATGCAGCCTCCTAACTTGGAGATATTCCAGACATCTGTATTAATTCACAGTAGAATGTGCCAACCTCTTCCCATTTGGATAATACAACATCTATTCCATCTGTACAGTCAGGGCTACAAAAATTCTCATCAATTGTTGATGGCAAAAAGAAAGCCAAAAAGTAACTCTTTGCTTTTATCTGTTGGTTGCCTAGTTGTTGAAGTCGAGATCTGATAGCTCTAATAGAATAATTTGTACATTTCTTCCTACTAATATATTGAATAATGTGGAAATACAATTTTACTTTAAATTTTGTTTTGTCCACTGAGACTATAAAGAAGTTCATAGTCTCTTTTGTGCACCACATGGGGTGACCTATTTCCCATGGAAGAAAATTCTCACTGTGCAGATCCTAAACTCAATTTAAATATTTCATTATCTACTAGGCAAATATAGCAACTGTGATAAACATACATATTGTTTGCTATTTATCTGCCTTCACATTATACCATGTTGGAACAATATGCAGCAGGAATTTAAAAATATATTCATAAATATATTAAATTGCATTATGTGTTTATAATATTATTTCTGTGTCTATTCGGACATTCTTAATCCAAAATTTCAGATATATCCCCTTCACAAGTTTTGATCTTAACACTGGGATACAAATAGGGAGGGAGGGAGAGAGAGAGGAGAGAGAGGGAGGGAGAAGAGAAGAGAAGAGAAGAGAAGAGAAGAGAAGAGAAGAGAAGAGAAGAGAAGAGAAGCAATGTCACTCATTCTTCCTGCAAACTACTAGCGAATATATGTAAATATTAGGTCTTTGTGAAAAATCAATTAACAGGCAATTCACTAGGATCTTTTCCCTGAAACATAATTCCAAAAAGAATTTTCAGAGCAATGTGAAGTGTTATATTGTATCAAATATGTGCCTTAAAATCACCTGGAGAAATTTGACTTGTTTCAATTGTTTAGTGAACTTTTTCTGGTGCTTCTCACTTTAGAAGAGTCTGCAGAGTGGTGTTTCTCCCCCTCCCCCACCCATCTATGGACAAAACCTGAGGGCTAAATGGCTGAATGAGGAGGAACCAAGAAGCTTCATCACCTCCATACCACTGAAATACTGGAGGGAGGGATCTACTATTAGTATAGCTGTTACTTCTGTCTTACTTTTCACATGAAATACGAATGGGCAGGTTTCTTTTGAAGAAAGAGAAATTCTCCTGCCTTTTGCTTGTGTGTGAGACCACATCTTTCATGCAACATGGTATCTTCTTAATCTAATCTTCAAATTATTTATTTTTCTTAGAAGAAGCCAGCTATATACACAGATAGTCCTTGACATGACTACAATTGAATCCCTTTTTTCAGTGCCATTGTAATTTCAAACAATCACTAAACACATGGTTATAGGTTGATAATACCTGTCCTGAACACATTCAACAAATTAATGGAACCCAGGTAGAGATTTACAGGTAGTCCTTGATTTACAACCGTTTGTTTAATGACCGTTCAAAGTTACAACGGCTCTGAAAAATATGATTTAGAATCGTTTTTCACAGTTACTACCTTTGCAGCCTCCCCATGATCATGTAATCAAAATTCAGATGCTTGGCAACTGGTTCATATTTATGACCGTTGCTGGGTTTAAAGGTCCTGTGATCCCCTTTTGTGACCTTCTCACAAGAAAAGTCAATGGGAAAGCCAGGTTCATTTAACCATCGGGCTGCTAATTTATCAACTGTGGTGATTCCCTTAACAATTGCTGCAAGAAAAGTTGTAAAATGGGGCAAAACTCACTTAACACCAGAGATTTTGGGCTCATTTGTGGTTGTAAGTCAAGGACTCACTGTATTCAGATACTCTTTCTTCATGCTTCAGCCTTCTGTTAAGTGTGTTAGCAGAGAGCATCCAGTGGTAGCCTTGGGGTTCTCTTCAGCCAGGGAAGGCAGCCACATTCCAGATGCACCTTCACATTTGAAGTTCAGGTTGATTTCAACTGCTGCCCGCCATGGTCAGGGGATGGGTCAGTGTGCCTCATCTAGTTAGGCCTTTGTGTGTTTCCTGCTTCTGCCAAAGACTGCCTTTCTTTCAACACTGAAAGTATGCATCAAAGAAAGTTAAAGAAGACATTACAATATTTACATTATGAAAACTTTTATCTAAAATGTATGCAAATGTCAGTTTTTTCCAGAAGTAAAAAAACATGGTTCAAAAATGATAGAAAAGATTGATAACCGAAACACTGTACTACTATCACTGATAAGCCTTTTGCATTGGGAATTTAGTGAATTTGGTCATACTCAGCTGGAAAAAAATGGTTCAAATATCTTCTCAGTAGGGGTGTAAATGCATTTGTAAAAAGAAAGGAAAAATTACACGAGTTTACCCATTTCCTTATGGTTTATTTTTTTCTGTCCGAAGCAATGAAAATATAGAAGCATAAATGCATGGATTTCTTTTGGTTTCTCTAATGTTTTTAGTGGGAGAGTTTCCAAGGTCTTGCAAAACATAGAATATTACTAATGTTAACGAAGACCATTTTACATCCAGAAGAATGTCTTATTGGGGTTGAATGCTCAGAAAATGAGAATCCTTAGAGTCTACCCAATTTGAATATAAAGCTGCAAGAAATTTAAGAAATGTGTACAACCCCTTTGGAGAGCATGTCTAAAACCAGGATTGTTTTGCCACTATCTCTGAAACTTGGCTAATAATCTCAGAGCATTGAGAATGTCTCTGAAAGGGCTATTGTAGCTATAACAGTGGAGAGTAGAAAGGAAATTCAAAATGAAAACAATAGAAGGCATTATGGATCACTTTCTTTATTTGCTAAAAATGGGGTCCTTTATGTAATCTCCCTGAATTTTAAAGATCTGATTTCTTAGACAAAAATATACTCTCAAAGACATCAAACCATAGATTGTTCCAGGTGAGAGAAACAGAAACTGACTCTAATGATGTTATCTAGTTGGGTAATGAAACATGTACAAGCAAACAACCAAGCTCAGGGAGCACCGAGAACTACACAGAATCTGTATATCCAAACTGCCCTGTAGACATATTTATATTTATTCTCTTTATTTTATTTTTATTTTATTTTATTGGACTTATATGCCGCCCCATCTCCGAAGACTCGGGGCGGCTCACAGTTAAAACATACAAATACAATAAATAATTAAAAAGAAATTAAATCACTATAAGGTCCAATAAAACCGAATTAAAAATTAAAACTGTCCCATGCCCCCGGTAAAGTAATCACAGCCCGACTTGGTCAAATAGCCAGGTCTTCAAATAGCGGTGGAAGGTGCGGAGGTCAGGGGCCAGGCGGAGGTCCAGAGGGAGTTGATTTCATAAGTCGGGGGCCGCCACAGAGTAGGCTCACCATTGGGGGACCGCCAGCTGACATTGGCTTGCCGACAGGACCCCGAGGAGCCCCTGCCTGTGTGCCCATACAGGGCAGTTGGTCCCCGATATCGGTAGGAGGTGCTCCCTTAAATATTGTGGACCCATGTCATGTAGGACTTTGAATGTTAAAGCCAAAACCTTGAACCTCACCCGGAACGCAACCAGCAACCAATGCAAGCCGCGCAGGAGGGGGGTAATATGGGAGAATCGGTAACTCCCATCACAACCCGCGCGGCAGCATTCTGCACCAGCTGCAACCTCCGGATGATGTGCAAGGGCAGTCCTAAATAGAGAGTGTTGCGGTAGTCGAGTCGTGAGGTAACAAGGGCATGAGTGACTGTACACAGGGCATCTCGGTCCAGAAACGGGCAAAGCTGGTGAACCAGCCAGACCTGGGCAAAGGCCCCCCTGGCGATGGCCCCCGCCTGCTCCTCCAATTGGAGCTGCGTGCCCAGGAGGACCCCCAGGTTCCGTGCCCTATCCACAGGGGGCAACACCACTCCCCCTATGGTCAACGATGGACACTCTTATTTATATTTATTTATTTATTTATTAGACTTGTATGCCGCTCGGTCTTGACTGGACCGAGATGCTGGTATGTACAGCCACTCAGTCTTGGCCGGGTTGAGCCGAAGCATGTTTCCATCCATCCAGATCCATACCACATCCAGACAGCGAGTCATCACGGGGAGGGCATCACTGATTTGGTTTGGGGTGGAGATGTATAACTGGATATCATCAGCATACTGGTGATACCTCACCCCAAAACCACAAATGATCTCACCCAGCGGTTTCATGTAGATATTAAATAAAAGGGGGGAGAGGACCGACCCCTGAGGGACCCCACAAGTGAGCGCCCTCGGGGCCAACCTCTGTCCCCCTTGACAACACCGATTGCGACCGCCCAGAGAGGTAGGAGGAGAGCCACCGAAGAACAGTGCCCCCACTCCCAGCCCCTTGAGGGTGCAAAGGATACCATGGTCGATGGTATCAAAAGCCGCTGAGAGGTCTAATAGGACCAGGACAGAGGAAAAACCCCTGTCCCAGGCCCTCCAGAGATCATCCATCAGTGCGATCAATGCCGTCTCCGTGCTGAAACCAGGCCGGAAGCCCGATTGGTACAGATCTAGGTAGTCTGCTTCATCCAGGAAAAGTGGAAACTGCTGAGCCACCACACTCTCAACAACCTTCGCCAAAAAACGAAGTTTGGAGACTGGACGGAAGTTGTCTAACACGGTTGGGTCCAGGGCAGGCTTCTTCAGGAGGGGTCTCACCACCGCCTCTTTCAAGGCAGAGGGAAAGACACCCTCCTTTAACGAAGCATTGACTACTGCCCGGAGCCAACCGCAGGTGACCTCCCTGGTGGCATAAGCCAGCCAGGAAGGGCACGGGTCCAACAAACATGTGGTGGAACTCAGACACCACATAATCCTGTCCACTTCATACTCAGAAACAGGGTCGAACTCAGCCCAGATCACATCAGCCAGACTACTTGCACCACGATCCTCAGACCACTGCAAGGTGGAGCACAACCCGCCCCGAATCCGCACGATCTTATCCGACAGATATTGATCAAATTCCTCAGCCCTTCCCTGGAGAGGGTCCACCACCTCCCCCGGATGTAAGAGGGAGCGGGTGGCCCTAAACAGGGCGGCTGAGTGGTTATCTGCAGACACTATGAGGGTGGAGAGATAAGACCTTCTTGCCACCCCCATAGCTACCAGGTAAGTCCTTATATGGGCTCTTAACTGGGCTCGATCAGCTCGATCGGCTTGGGAGCGGGTGGCCCTCCACCTGCTCTCTAAGCCCCTCCAACGGCGCTTCATCTCCCGGAGCTCCTTAGTATACCAAGGAGTGGTATCTAAGATCTGGAAAGAGAGAGAAGATTAGGGATGTGCAATACAATTTCTTCCAATTTCTGCCACATCTCCACCTGGGAAAACTTAACAAGCCTTCAGCTGGCCCAAAAAATATTTCTCAAGAGGATTTTACAAATCAAAATATACCTCCACATTTACTTTCTCTCCAGTCTGTTCTGTAAGAGTCTCTGCACTCTAAACTTCTCTGCCCTCGCTCAGCTTTATAATAACCACATGGGAACAGTTTCCCAAGGGTAACCATCGTACTCAGTTAATGTATATTACTAGTGTCCAAAGAGCACAAGATCAAGTCTTGCTGGGAGGATCCTGTGGTTAGTTTCTAAAATACTGTATATACAATGGCCCAACATTGAAATGAAAAGGTCTCTGTCAATCTAAATCAGTAAAAAGTGTCCAAGTGGATTTCTTTTAGTCTTCAATTTGGAAAAAAAATATTTTTTTAAAAGAACAATTTTTGCCATGCTATTTTATTCTCAACAACAGAACTCACATCAGTTTGCTTCCAAAGCATAAGGAGTTCTGATTATAAATGTCACAACAGTTTACTTAGCTATTGACATTCCTGCTCCATTAGACTATCATGTCCCTAAACACCTTGGCATTGTTCTTGACAATTTTAATTCAGTTATATGTACTAATCGTACATGATTATCATTTAAAATATTTTACAAGTTATACTTGTCATACTTAAAGGTCTGTTTCACTAAATAAAATAAAGGGGTTTCATTTGGCTGCTGGCCAAAGTTTAATTTTAAAAAATCTATCTTATTTTTATGACATTGAATGTTTTGATTCTTCTCAACTAAAACCATCTAGTTTAGGGAGACCTAGAAATAAACATGCATATAAATAGGGGGGGGGGAATCAATAAATGATTAATGCATTTGTTTGCATCACTTTGTGGATAGGGTTGGGTTTTATTAATTTTTTTGCTTCTGTTTCTTATCTTGAATTGGAAGGATTCATGTTATAGATGTGCATGCAGATGATTTTTCACAAATATTTGGTCAGAGATTTTTGCATCCTTTGTGAATGGGTCTCCAACACAAGCTTATTTGGTCAGTCACAGAACTTATCCAACTGTTGCCATAACAAGTGACTCTTGCTCTAATCCAACCAAAATAGTTGACTGGTTGATCTGAATGTAGATGAGATGCATCTGTTCCCCAAGCTGGAGTATGTCAGCTTCTCAGTAATTGCCAGTCCTTCTTCTAAAGTTGCACTGCTTCATGGAGCAAATGTAACCCAGTGATGATAGTAAAGTTTTCTAATAAATAAAACTGATAGGAGGTTACCAGCAGATATTAAGTGGGGTTGCTGGGAGTTAAGGATCTGGTTGTCACTAGACAAAAAAAGAAGAAAATTGAGGAGATAGGGTCTTCTGAGATAATAAGGTAAACAATAGAAATTAGGGGAAACAATAAGAAACTTCTTGTTAGATAGCTTGGTATCAATAAGGAAGTCAAAATTAGGGAATGTAAGAACAGAAGGGTTTTGTCCAACAGGGTATGGAAGCAAGAAATGAAACTTAGAGAAATCAGGAAAAATAGAAAAACTTGGATTGGTGAGTGCCAAGCCCAAATAGATATGTGGAAAAAGGAAGAACAGAAGTTTAGTTTGGGTATATGGCTAGGGATAAAAAGACAGGGAGGAATTAAACATTAAAATTGAACATTAATTTAGAAAGGGAGATAAAAAATAAAGGGGGAAAGAGACAAAGCTTTAAAGCTTTCTTAATGTGAGATCGACAGATCCCTTGGGGATCCTTGGATGAGGGGTTGAACTTTCCCCTGCAATTCAGAGATTTAGTAGCAGGTATGAAATTTCAAAAGATCTGAAAAAGTTTCTAGCTGAGACATTTTTGGGTAGGGCAAGATCTCTACAAATACTGCATTTCTCAAGGGACCTTTTACATTTCTTAAAGCAGAGCCAACATCTTGCCTTGGCTCAATGCCTGATCCCATATTTCCAAGATGTCTTTTTTTCTATCCTGAAAGAAGGGATCTGCATTCTGATCCATCACCTGTGTTCCTTTATCAGCAGAGATATCTGAAACTTTGAGAGATGGATTCCACAGATGGAACCTGCCCACAGTGTGCAATCAGGAAACATCTTGTTCAGAGAAAGAGAGATCATAAGACAATGCAGAGCTCAAACAGGAGAACAAATCATTTTTCAGATGTCTTTAGCTGATGCCCAGTTTCAATGAGTAAAACACTTCAGTAAAGGGAAGTTGTGGGAAGGTTGTATAAATAAGCATCAATTTAAAAATCCACCTATGTTTCTACCTACCAGAATCCTTGTCTTTATAGGAAATTGTTTGCTGACGGTGACAAAGGCAAAATGGATGTTACAACATAGTTTTGTGATGCTTCCATATCCATTTTTTTTGTAACCTTCCATCAACTAGGTCATCTCAAGAGAGATAAAGTATCATTGGATTGCACTGGTTATTTCTTTTTTGGGTTTGTTTAGTTCATGTTCTATGAAAGGCAGCCTAGATTTCAAAGCAGATAAGCATATTTTAAAATAAAATAAATACACAATAAGATTAAAGGTCTAGATATAAAATTGTGTAGTTCTTGATCTGCAGGGGAGAGGAGGACAGGCTACTTTTCCCAAGGCAATTTGTTCCATAGTCATTGATATAGGAGGTAAACTGACATGGGGCTGATATGTAAGCTTCTGAAAGCTGAGACAGCTTCAAAAGGCCTCTCTTGCAGATTTCTGTGTTCAGGCAAATTCATTGTGATGGTGTCAGAGTAGAGAAAAACAATAATGCCCATACTTGCAAAAAATAATAATAAGTTCAACAAGCATAAATATTGGAGTTCCTAACTTTTGCCCCTGCAAGTATAATAATGTAAGAATAATAATAATAGACTAGTGTAAGAATACTATAGTTTCATCTACATTGCAAATGAAATTGTGTGACAATTGACAGCATTTTTAAATAACTCAGTAGAACAAAGAATAATCCTATGGAATCAGCTCCCCACGGATCTTCGTTTGGCCCCTGATCTCCGCTCCTTTCATCGAGACCTGAAGACTTGGCTGTTTCAGCAGGCCAGCCTGGATTGACCCGGGGGTGGGTTGTTTTAATTGTATTGTTTTTACTGTCATAATTTTAATAGTCTTAATTTATTTTTAGTAATTTATAGACTTGTATTTGTTTAATATTTTTTATTGTAAATGTATTCTTTTTATATGTTTGCCGCCCTGAGTCCTTAGGGAGAAGGGTGGCATACAAGTCTAAATAAATAATAATAATGAACGTGACTGATGGTCTGAGCTTCGGAGTTGTTTTAAGCTTTTTGAAAGCTGGTGCTGTAGTTCTCTAAATGTTATTTATGGACTCAAAAAAACTTGCTTACCTAAATCATCATTTATGCAAGCAGAATCTTTTTTTATTAGAAACCTTATGGCAGTTTTATAATGACAAAACTACACAATTGGCTTTAGCTAATTAATTTATAAATCATCCTGGAAGTGAAATAAATTGGATGCCTTACTGTAACAAAATAGATAGAATAGATAGAATTCTTTATTGGCCAAGTGTGGTTGGACACACAAGGAATTTGTCTTGATGCAAATGCACTCAGTGTATATAAAAGAAAAGATACATTTGTCAAGAGTCAAGAATCATAAGGTACAACACTTAATGATAGTCATAGGGTACAATAAGCAATCAAATCATACTAGGAAACAGTCAATATAAATCGTAAGGATACAAGCGGCAAAATTACAGTCATACAGTCACAAGTGGGAGGGGATGGGTGATAAGGAGTGATGAGAAGACTAATAGCAGACTTTGTAAATAGTTGGACAGTGTTGAGGGAATTATTTGTTTAGCAGAGTGATGGCATTCATGAAAAAACTGTCATTGTGTCTAGTTGTTCTCGTGTGCAGTGTTCTATAGCGTCGTTTTGAGGGTAGGAGTTGAAACAGTTTATGTCCAGGATGTGAGGGGTCTGTAAATATTTTCACAGCCCTCTTTTTGACTTGTGCAGTATACAGGTCCTCAACTGAAGGCAGGTTGATAGTAATTGTTTTTTCTGCAGTCCTAATTATCCTCTGAAGTCTGTGTCTGTCCTGTTGGGTTGCAGAACCAAACCAGATGGTTATAGAGGTACAGATGACAGACTCAATAATTCCTATGTAGAACTGTATCAGCAGCTCCTTGGGCACTTTGAGCTTTCTGAGTTGGCACAGAAAGAACATTTTTTGTTATGCTTTTTTGATGATGTTTTTGATGTTAGGTCTTGTAATATGATAGAACCTAGAAATTTGAAGGTCTCTACTGTTGATACTGTGTTGTCTAGTATTGTAAGAGGTGGTAGTATGGGAGGGTTTCTTTTAAAGTCTACCACCATTTCTATGGTTTTGAGTGTGTTCAGTTACAGATTGTTCTGGTTACACCACGAGGCAAGTTGAACAACCTCCCATCTGTATGCAGATTCATTGTTGTCTTGAATGAGACCAATCACTGTTGTATCATCTGCAAACTTCAGTATTTTAACAGATGGATCATTTGAGATGCATTGGTATAAATGGAGAAGAGAAGTGGAGAAAGCACACAGCCTTGGTGGGGGGGACTGTGCAGGTATCAGATGTGATTCTGCCTAGCTTCACCTGCTGCTTCCTGTCTGTTAGAAAGCTTATGATCCACTTACAATGTGTTCAGGTACCGCTAGCTGATTTAGTTTAGTTAGAAGAATGTCTGGAATGATGGTATTGAATGCTGAACTGAAGTCTACAAAGATTTGCCTTGCGTAGGTATTTGGAGATTCAAGGTGTTGTAGGATGTAGTGCAGAGCCATATTAACAGCATCATCTGTCAATCTATTTGCTCGGTATGCAAACTGCATGGGATCTAACAGTGGATCCATGATGGTTTTCAGGTGGGACAGCACTAGCCTTTCAAAGGTTTTCATAACTACAGATGTTAGAGCAACTGCTCTGTAATCATTCAGTTCCCTGATGGAGGGCTTCTTTGGCACTGGGGTGATAGTAGAGCATTTGAAGCAAGAAGGAGCATAGCACATCTCTAGTGATTTATTGAAGATTTGGGTGAAGATGGGGGCCAATTGGTCAGCACAGACTTTTAAGCAAGAAGGAGTTATCTTGTCTGGCCCCGGTGCTTTTCTTGGCTTTTGTCTGTGAAATAGATCTTGCACTTCTTTTTCTGTGATCACCAGAGGTTGTGAACCCAATGGGTTGAGGCCAGTTGTAGGAGGCTTGGCTGTTGTTGGTGTGTTTGAGATGGGGGTTGTGGAGATAGGTGGCTGTAGTTTCCTTTCAAACCTCACTGATTTAATTGTTGATTTCATGGTTTTAAGTCTTTGTCTGTAGACAGGTACAAGGTGAATCATGCAGTGATCAGAGTGTCCCACAGCTGCTTGTGGTAAAGACCTATAAGCATCTTTTACTCATGTGTAGCAGTGGTCTAAAGTATTTTTGCCTCTGTGGGACAATTTACATGCTGGAAATATTTTGGGAGCTCTTTCCTTAAATTTGCTTGATTGAAATCTCCTAAAATGATGGGAAGGGAATCTGGGTGTTTGGCTTCAGCCTCCATAATTTGGTCAGCAAAAGTTCGTAATGCCTTGTTTACACAGGCTTGTGGAGGAACATACACAGCTATTAGGAGAAATGAGGAGAACTCACATGGAGAATAAAATGGCTTGCAGTTGATACATAAAGACTCTAAATTTTCATCACGGTATTATAGTTATAACCTGAGACCAGCTGTTGTTGATATATAAACATAATCCTCCACCCTTCATTTTCCCTGATGTCGGTTCAATTCTGTCTCTTCTAAATATCTGAAATCCTGGAATGTATATGCTGTTATCATGAATTTCTGCATTAAGCCAGGTTTCAGTAAAGCAGAGAACTCCTGATTTGTAAAAATCAGAATTGCATTTATTTAAAAGGAGAATTTCATCCATCTTGTTAGCAAGCGAGTGCTAATTAGTCAGAAAGATTGAAGGGAGTAGGTTTTTTCCCCCTATTCCTTAGTCTATTTAAAATTCCCGCTCCTTTACCTCGTTTCCTTTTTCGGCGCTGCCGCTTCTTTCCTTTGTTTGTTGTAATCCATAGTACCAGGAAATTAATTAGAATCTCTCCATGTTTGCAAAGACATGGGGGGTGGATGGGTAAGGAATCAGAAAGCTGCTCCATAAAGAAACATTGCCCAATTCTTAGCAGATGGTCTCGTGAGTATGAAATCCATAGTGAATTGCAGAGAATAATAAAGGATAAAGAAAGCATTAGAGAGCATTTCACTGAGGCAGCTGTCATCAGTGCCATCTTGGATCATCAAAAGCCTTTTTTTAGCATTGAAACTATTTTTAGAATTCCTAATATTTTGAAATAAATTGCCCCTCACTTATTATTCTTATGAATATACGTGCAGTTATATGCACTAAATATATGTTCAAATTGCTAACACAGGAGAACAAAGATGATGTTGTAGGCATTGCTAAAACTTGCAGGATGACACCTGCCTGGAACATAAACCTGGAAGGCTACTATTTATTTTACATATTATTAGGGAATAAATGCAATAAAAAACTACAGACAAACAAAACATATACCTGCAAAGAAATACATAAACTGGAAATCCCATTGAAAGTATTTCTGCAAGAAGAAAAGAAGCAAAAAGGGCATCACAGTGGGAATATATTTTAGCCTATCTTGACAGGTGAAAAATTTGGATGAAGTCTTTCTGTTTAAGGTGACCAAACTTTCAAAGAGAGGCACACTGCAGTGACAATGAAAAAAATTAACTTTCCTGATATTTGCTGGAAATCTAACCATGCTCAAAGTCAAAGTGCCAGAAAATTCCTGATTCATCTTGCTGAGAACTTCATTTGTCAGAAAGTGGAAAGAACAAGGTGTCCTGCTTAATCCTTACCAATAGAGAGAAACTGATTGAAGAAGTGAGAGTGATGGAAACTTTGGGGGGAAAGTGAACATTGTATTTGTGAGTTCATAATATCAAGAAGAGGAACAGAAAAAAAAACCCAGAACTGTATACTGGATTTCAGTGAACTCAGATAGAAGATAGATTAAAACCAATGGCTTGAAATTCTGACAGAGAAAAATCCAGGACAGATGGAAAATCCCATGGAGCAAGATACTGAAAGCACAATTGAAAACAATTTTACTAGAAGGAAAAATGGAAGATATCTAAAGAGATCCCCAGTGTGGATACACAGGGAGCTTTCTAAAATGCTGAAGCAGAAATAAAAGACATGTATAAGAAATGGCAGGAATGGCGTATGTGCAAAGAAAGAGATAAGGCAATAACTGTAAGAAGTGAATTAAAAAGGCTAAAGTGCAGAATAAACTGAAATTAGCAAAAAATGCCACAAACAAACAAAAGGAGTTTTTTTTGGGGGGGGGGTATGCCGTAAACAAAAACAAACCAAAAAAGTGAAGAGGCTGTAATTCTGTTGTCAGGAAAGAGGAAAGGGGTGAACGGGCAGTGGATAACTGCAGGAAGGCAGAAAGTCTTAATCCGTGTTTTATGACTTATCCCAAATGGAAAACAAAGTGCTAGTTGGCTTTTGTTTTGCCAATAGTGGTACAGCTGGCCTTGGATTGTCAGAGCCAGTTGTCCATTCTGAAATTAATATATGATTTGTTGCTTTTGTCTTCCATGTGATTGTGTATTACTTTATTTTCAGCAACTGCCAAACATCATTTCCCCCTCTCCTCCTAACACTGTGGGTGCCAGGGATAGCAAAGTCTAAGGTTGTTGTTTTTTAATTACTAGGCCTTCTTTTCTCAGGATTCATCTACTAATATTCCATTAATAAGTATCACTATAATGACCATTCCTTTTCTCCTTCCCATTTGGTGGTTGGAGGAATATACACATGTAAATAAGGGGAGGTGCTTTGATCACATCATTGTGCCTGCCTTTTCCCTTCCCCCTCACACCATCTCCCATGCATGGACATTGCTGGGATGTGTGCTTATTCTGGCAGATGGAACCAGTTCCTTCCAGGGGGAACTTGAAAGACCAAACAGTCAAAGCCTTGGTGGGACCAGTCATCTCATTGGAAAGAATCAGGCAACTTTCCTTGGAAGCAGGTCAGATTGATTGTGAATCAGAGTGAAGGCACTTGCTGCTTCCTGAAATTGCTCCCCAGAGCAACTGTTGCATTAGGTTGAAGGCCATGGTCATCACTCAGTCAATTCCTCTGAGGCCTCATGGTAAGTTGACTGATGTCACACTGCCCCAGTTCACATCATGTGGAGCTGGCAAAACCAAAAAAGCAAGAGCAACACAGATTTCAGGAAAGTAGTTTTCATGCTTATTGATGGTAATAAACTTTGGAAGCTTAAGTGGAATTTTCCAGTCTCAGTTATAGCAGATTAATTAAGGTAGAGTCTCTTTGAAGCACTTTTCCCAGGATTTTCATCATCCAGGATGAATTGTTTCTAATCATAAATGTCCCTAATTATTAATTCTATTTACAGCAGAAGGGGCTGGGCTTGTAAAGTATCATCCAGAAGCCCCACTCACTGGGTGGAGCTGGTCAGCTGATCCTTGGAAGCTCACCCCAAGGTTCTGAAAGGGGCAGGCCCAACAAAATGATCTCATAGATCACGGGTGTCAAACTCGTGGTGTTATGTTGCCATCACATGATTTTCCCATTTGTGGAGCTAGGGTGGGCATGGCATCAGGCTGGTGGGCCATCAGTTTGACACCTCTGTCTTAGATTACAATTCAGCCCAAACTGTTTTATCTTCTTTTCTTTCCCATTGATTTTTGCTACTCCCAAGAAACATTAATTGTTGTCTTGATGTAATTGAGGCTACTGCTTAAAGTAATAATCCAACTATTCAACTATTCTGCAACAGATTTTGCCCTCTGGCTGTTAAGATGTCTCAAGAGACCTTTTGACAATTTCTGCTGAAGAAGCTTTTTCTATATTAATAAAGCATCATTTTGTTTTTAGGCATTTTCTACTTGTGGTATGCCGGTTGCCAGTTAGCCATGAAGCCACTGTCAGTCTGTTCTCAAAAAGGGCCTTCACATTGCCAGAGCTACTATTGCTTCTTTAAAAAAACATGTCACCAATTCCACAGAGAACAGTGGTACCCAGGATAGCTCTTAATTTTCTGCAATTCTCAGCAATCTCCTATTGCACTGCATTGTCGAAGGGCTAGATATAATGCATCTTCAGCAAGACCAGGATAGCAACTGTTGCAGCTTTGTCTTATTCAGTGGTAGTATGCTTATCTGCAAGCTGATGGAAATAATTGAATCTCCCACAGAGAGTTAATGTGATGGAATGTCATGAGGAAGTGGATCCCTAGTAGGGAGCGGGTGCACTCCAGAGAAGTTACAGGCAACTCAGTCTACACATCATATGTGAGAAAAAGAAAGTAAAGATAGTCTCTTTCTAATAGTAGAGCTCTCTGTCTGACAAGTTTTTCTTCTATAGGTCTGCAACAACAGAGAACTAAGCCTGGAAGAACTTTCACACGACATTCTTGATTTTAGACCTGACAGCTAATGATGAATGTTCCCTGCTTCCCATGAGAAATCAGTTGCGGAAGTAGGAGTGAGGACTTCTACAATGTGCCCTTCAGACAGCTTTAGTAGCAGAGCTATGGTGTACACTAATCCAACTACAACAGGCAGAAGACCCACATGCCAGATGTGTCCTTCCAGAAATTGTACTTGGCTGAAGGGATGAACAGGTGCTACAGCAACTGTTGTCTGTGATCCTCAATGAAGACTGTGTGATGGAGGATGACAGCATAAATATCATTGTCATTTGCAATGTCATTTTCATGCACACAAACCACTGGATGCTCCTGAATAGGACCCTGCAACTCCAAGGACAAGATAGCATTGCTGCTGCTCACTTCTTCTTTATCAGGACAAAACCAGTGATTTGGTTCCTCCTCTGGGTCATCCTTGCATCCATCCCATTTTGCAGAAAACATTCTAGAAAAACAACACCCTAGAGTCATCATATTGAAATGAAAATCATCTAATATTAAAGTAAAAGCAAAACAACCACACATTACATAGAGATATACACAGAACCATAAGAAAACAAACTGCTCACTTGGTATTGGAAGAAGTGATCATATTCTTGCACATACCTGTCACAGGGTGAAAGAGGGTTTGGCATAAGAGACATTATTGTCACAAGCAGTGTTGTTTCCTGAAAGGTTTACTATCAGGCACGGCATATAATATGCATTGCTGGCTTCTTTCCTTAAGAAAGGTCTGCTATAAACCAAAGGAAGATAATCTAAGGAATCTCCAGGAATACCAGGAAGCCCCAATGTGATCTTGATTTACAGGTGTTATCTACTGTCACACCTCAAACCTTTTGCACTGAATGAGTAGGCAAACTAAAATTCTGTTATGTGATTTGCTTGTACATGCATACATAGAAGGATCTAGTCTCAGGAAAGAATCAATAGGGTGCACATGCACCTGTGATCCTAACACAAGCATATGTAGGGTGGAAGCAGACATTTTTCCAACTAGAAAATCAGAAAATTGTGGAAAGTGCTCTGTTCCTTGACATCAGCTTCCAGCAGTTTGAACTTTTCACTCAAGAGTTTTTCACTCAAACCATACCAGCCACCTTTTTACTGAAATCTGAAAATGAATGAAATGAAAATACATGTTTTTCCACTGCAAAAACAAAGCATGATATTTACGTGTGACTCCTGCACCACCCATGGACAAGAAAATCAGGACAATGCTGGAAAGTATTTGCTCTCTACCCAACGAGGCATCAGCTTTTTACCTCAAGAACTTTATCACCAAACCTGACGAGACCCCTTCTACAGATACAAGAGTCCTAGCTTCTCTGTGGCAGAACATTTAAAAGCAGGACAGAAAGAATTTTTTTCAATAAAAAACAAGGCTTATATAGAGCTGTGATGGCACAGTGGTTAGAATGCAGTACTGCAGGCTACTTCTGCTGACTGCCAACTGACTGCAATTTGGCAGATCGACTCTCACCAGGCTCAAGGTTGACTCAGACTTCCATCCTTCCAAAGTGGGTAAAATGAGGACCCAGATTGTTGGTGGCAATAGGCTGACTCTTAGAGAGGGCTGTAAAAGCACTGTGAAGCAGTATATAAGTCTGCTATTGCTACTGTAATGCATATTTAAAAAGCAAAGGGTTTCCCCTGTCCAGTTGTATCTAACTCTAGGAGGTAATACTCATGTCCATTTCCTAGCTCATGCACTTCAGTATATAATTATGCCTGCTACATGACCACAGAAATGTCTGATGACAAAACTTCAATGCATATATGGACCAACAACTAACAAGAAAGATATTGGGAGACAATCTCTCCACTAATTCAGCCCCACCTTTTGTATAGTTTTTTACATCCTGGAGATAGGAGAGGGATGCACAAGAAAATGTGTGTGGAAGGAAATGAGAAAATCCTCACTCTATTACAAATCTTTTTATAGTGCCAGACTCTGCTTCACTTTCTTCCTTTTTCATGCAGTAGATGCTCTCAGACTTGCACTGGCCACTTCCTCCTCCTAACTTACCCCTACAAGCTTGCTATCTCTCTTAGTTGGGCAATATTTTGGTGACACAGTATTTTCTTCCCTCTGTACAACAAAGATTGTGCTAAAAGGGTGGGGCAGAATTAGATTTATCATCACCAGATTAGCATCAGCAGGGCTGCAAGATAAATTTATACTTTTGTGATCCTGTTGTTTTCTATTAAATTCAGCCTCTTCACTGTGCAGAAATTCATAGTTGTAAAATCCTTGCCAGCTTCTCCAATATTAAACTCTATGGAGCCTTTGATTTGATTTCCTCAAGCTATTATTCAGATTGCCCATTCCTATTATTTTGTTGGCTTTAGGGATTTTGCTAGCCTGCTTGCTGACAGATTGCTACAACACAGCAACATCTAAATGCTGTATGATAACATTGACAGCCTAAGGAGCCAGGATGGCTCTTTCAAGTCAAAGTCTTCAATATTCTTGGAGAAAAATTTGACATTAGCATATTTCTTGCACAATTGACCTCAGCGTGGAGGGAGGCTATAGCAGCTGATATTGCACACCTTCCAACAGAAGTGAGGGCACTGGACTAACTGCAATATTTAAAGCATTGCCTCATTAACAAGGGGGAAGGGGGGTTAGCATAAAGAAGCCGCTTCTATGGCAATCTGGTGGTAGACATAATCCATTCATCCTGGATATGTTAATTTAACCTGGGCAGTTGCCTGTGATCTAGAAAGCATGGCTAATTCTAGTAGGTTACAACTCTGTATATCATTGACCATGTACATGAAAGAATTGTGAACATTTTTAGGCATAAAGCCATGTAGGCTGCTGGCTAGTGAACACAACTGCATTTTTGTCGTTCAGGGCATGAAAACTATAAAACATTTTTTTAAAATTACACATGTGTCATATCTCAAAGCAACTCCTATTCACTTCATTCTTTCTGCTTTGTTGCTTCTGCTCCAGCTGTTCCTGTGTCTTTTGATAAGCTGCAGAAGTCACAGGTAAGTCACAGTAATCTTTTTGTAACTGCCATCTTGTTTGCTATTTTTATTATTATAATAAGATGCTCTCCTGAAGTAGAAAAAAAGAGAGGCAACGATCAGAACCAATCCCCTGGCACCGTAGGTTGCCAGCAAAACCCACTTTGATGGAAACAGACATTGATTGAGTATGCAATCAATTGCGTTCCATGAACAGCTTCTATCCCAGAGCAGTAGCTCTTTTGAATTCTTTGTATAGTGCAGTGTTGGTGTGGTGTCTTCGCTCCTTTCGTCGAGACCTGAAGACCTGGCTGTTTCAGCAGGCCGGCCTGGATTGACCATGGGGTGGGTAGTTTTAACAATGTTTGCCTATTTGTAATTTTATTGTTTTCATTGTTTTGCAATTTGGACTTGTTTTTATTCATTTTTATTGTATATCTTTTTGTATGTTCGCCGCCCTGAGTCCTTCGGAAGTAGGGCGGCATACAAGTCTAAATAAATAATAATAATAATAATAATTTTAGGTTCAATGTGTGGAGGGTGAAGCATGTGTGTTTGTGTTTATTTTCTTGGTCATGATGTGCACTGAAGATGGCATTTGATTTCGTTATACGAGGTGCAATGACAATAAAGTAAAGTAAAGTAGACTAAACTGAATTCAAGCAATATTGGTACCAAGGTTTCTGATAGGTTGCTGTTTTAATGATGATTTCACTGTACTCATTTCCAGAAAGCAGCATGGATAAAAATTGTATCTCTAATGCAACTTTTGATCAATCAAGCAGAAATTATGCTCAATCAAGCAGAAAACAACTCTCTAATCAAGGAACTACCAAGGAGAAACACCACATCCCCATCAACATTGGCAGATCAAGATACTGCTTATGAACAGAGAGCAAATCCCAAACTCACTAGCACTCATGATGTTACCCAATTGGGTAATGAAACTTCTGCAAGCAAGCCAGCAACCAAGCTCAGACGGCACCAAGGACTCCACGGTTATACGTATCTCTCAATGCACACCTTTCCATTGTGCTGCATTCCATGCATATTGTCTGTTCCTTATCATTGAATATGATTCATACTAGCTTTGGAGGAAAATAAAGATAAATGGTTTCGTATTCCAACTTAGATGCCCTTATTTTCACTTACCGAATTCTATGCTGTTCAGAAGAGAGTGTTCTGTACCAAAATGAACTGCTTCAGTGAAACTCGATCCCTTTAGGGTGCTGATGATTGAGATATTTCTTCTTGCTTTCAATATTAGAAAAACCATTTAAAACTCATTAGCCTAAACAATGTCAAGAGATGCTTTACAAAATAATTTCAGAAAATGTACTAACAGCAATCAATTTTAAGTCTTAAATAATGGCAGTAAAATTTGTTCCTAATGATACTTGTTTGTATTAAAATGCTTCTGCAACTACATGGCTTCAACAAAAATCACTGTCTTATCTATGGTGTTCTATTTTCAAATCAAACTAGATCCATGAGAAATGATAAAGTATTCTACTTTATGTACCCAGATTCTTGAAGTGTTGGAACTTTCTATACTTTTGAAAGTCGCTTTAGAAAATTACATATCTATTGTGAATATTAATAGTGTGCATTACATAGCAAATGTTGAGTCTCAATCTACCAAATACAATTGTAACTTGTTCAAAATAGAACTTTGAATTTGCAATGTATTCTGAATGGGAATGATGACATAACTGGTTTGAAGTCGAGTCAGGGAAATGAAATATTAATTATTCTTATAGTCAATCCCTAATATGCCTGGAATCTCCACCGCAAATAAAACATTTGCAAACAAACGACCAAGTTCAGGGAGAATTCCACAGTTTAACTGTCCATGTAAACAACGGTTCTACGGTTGTTTACATGAAAAGAAGAAAATCTAAAATTTAAAATACCTACCCCAATAAGAATATATATTTAAAGAAAAGAAAAAAAGAAACACACACTACAAAGTACAGTGGAATTTCCCCACTTTTTCAAACTGCTGAAGAGAACTCCAATTAAAATTGATTCAGTAGATTTCTCCAGTCACCCATAAAAGTATATATGTAGTGTGTATTGGAAAAATTACTATGTGCAATTTCCAGCTTGTTTTGCCTGCAGCACACTCCCAGTCAATGCTTACATCTATATCAGAACAAGCACATAAAGTAGTTAGTTGGAAAACTGGAGCAAAAGACAGGCAAAAGGAATGAACAATTGCCAACAGTTGATTTGGTCTACACAGATACTGCCTGGGCTAAGAACATCTGCCCTTCCAAAATCTTTAATCCTAATAATTATTAAGTATTCAGAGTTCCTTGTGTATCTTTCAAGTGAGGTGAAGCATCATCCCATTTGGACTGTGATATTTTACATTACTCAGATTTGTTTCTGCAAACATACTTTTGATGGGACAAATTCATATATGGATACCCCTGTTCAACTGAAGCATAAGAACTAATTGTAATATTTGCGTAAATTTAGAGAATCATTTCTTCACTGCTTTCTGTCTCTACAAAGCTGATCTCACGTGGCCTCAAAAATCCAAAGAATGTCCTTATGAAAGAAGAAAACCAAGAATAAGATAATTTTAAACATTTGTCATATTTATCAGTTTTCTGAGAACTATTCATTCAGAACTGTTATGTATGCAGAGTTTGAAATGATTGGTTATTGAAGTAAAGTGTTTGAAATCATTGGTTGTAAAAGTGTGGGAAATCCCTGCACTCTGATTGGCTGGCAGCCGCGGCAGCCGGCTATAAATAGCTGCCGCGGCTGAGCCATTGGGGTCCGTTCTGAGCTGAAAGTCACAATAAATAAGAGCTGAAGCACTCCGCGTCTTGTCTCTCTATGCGAACTTAACAAGAACAATTAATATACTCACCTTAGAATGCAACAGAAATAGAAAAAGTAACCACACAAACAATGAAGATGCTTTGAATGTATGAACAAATGACAATAAAATGTCAAAAGTTTATTATTGTGAAGTTGTGAAGCCGTATGACTTAGCCATAAGTTTATTTTGTTCTATCAAAAGTTAATAGCTCGATTTAACTTTGTATTAGTCTCCAATTATTTTTCAGCTACATTCACATCCTTTTTTCTACCAGACAGAATTGGAGTCCACAGCCTCCACTAATGTGAAGTGATTAAACCTATAATGAGTGATTACTTTCATATAAACCTCCATGACACACATTAATTTAAGATTCCCTGAAGTATAGATAATGTTGTAAAATTTCTGTACTTCCTTAGAAGGAGCTGAGTCTGAGCTTAACTTTATTATGCTGTTAGATGTATACAGAGGGCACCACCAAAAATCAATGAATTTTTCTAGAAATGTTATCATTTACCCAAGAGCAGTAGCAACCTATAAATTACTCTCTCTAGATTGTTTAACTTTTGATTTCCCTGCATTTATAACAGCTAGGACATGATAGGAGGAATCGAAGCCAGGCCTTATAAAGACAGCAAAACTGAAAGAAGTGAACCTAATTTCTTATGTTTTTGTTTTAGTGATCCCAATTAAAAATACAGAGGTCTATCTAAAAGCAAAATTGTAACTTCTTAAATCCCACTCAGTTACTTTTATTAAACTTGTGAATTACACTGAGAATTCAGCAGGGTCATGCTAAGTTTGTTGATTAGCAAGTACTGCTATTTATCTGCAGTGAGAATCTGTCATTAGATTTTTACTCCATTAGAGAGTTGGTCTATTTATTTCCCCTAAAAATGTCAGTCACGGGGATTTACTTGAATCCCTGACACCAGTTTTAATTTGCAAAATCACTGTTTATTAAGAAGAGGGTTTTCAAGACAGCTTGGAATATCCAGGAGAACCTCAAAGTCCCCCTTGTTAAAGCCTTGTGCATCTCTTTATTAGAATAACTATTCATACCTGGGCAAAATAGTTTTATGGATGTGCTTCCACATTTAATTGATGAAGGTGTAAGAAGAATAAGGTCAACAGAGTTACATAATTTTGTTATATTTCCTAAGATTAGTTAATAAATCCTGCTTATTTTCCCCCATGCAACCAGTGTTTTTATTAATTTCCTCAGGCAATCATTTAAATGGGCCGAGTAGCTTGACTTGATATGGAAAAACCAGGTAATAACCACCATAAACTGAGATTGATTATGAGAGTTTGGCCATCTAAATTGTTCAATTCTATTTCTTTAAGGCTCTAAGTCTTTTGTTATAACCCAGGCCTGCATAACATTTTTTCAAACTATGGGTTGTATTTAATCTTTTGAGCTTCTTATATGAAGAATGTATTACTTAAAAATGTATTACTTAAATTTAGATAAATAATAGCATTTCTCCATTTATCTGTTTTTCCTCTCATAATAGATCAATTTGACAAGAGATTGAAAAGGTTTTATATAACCAGGTAAACTGCAGATAGAAAGCTGTATGTTCTTTTAAAAAGAACAAATTGCATAGCTTTTATTATTTTTCATTTTCTTGTTTTCTCCTATTTTACCATATTTTTCCAGCAAACCTTTCTCAGAAGATACTTTGTGTTCTATGAGTATTTGACTCATTTTATTTATTTATTTATTTATTATTTGGACTTGTATGCTGCCCCATCTCCGAAGACTCGGGGCGGCTCACAACTAAAACAACAACAACAATAAATAATTAAAAAGAGAATTAAACAAATCACAAGCCCAATAATAGCTAAACTAAAATTTAAAATTTAAAATAAGTTAAGAACCATTCCCCCCCCCCCGGGAAAGAGTCACAGCCCGGATTGGTCAAACAACCAGGTCTTCAGGTCGTGGCGGAAGGTGCGAAGGTCAGGGGCCAGACAGAGCCCCAGGGGTAGCTGGTTCCAAAGGTCAGGGACCGCCACAGAATAGGCTCGTCACTGGGGGACTGCCAGCTGACATTGGCTTGCCGATGGGACCCCGAGAAGCCCTTGCCTGTGTGCTCGCACAGGGCGATTGGCACTCAATATCGGCAGGAGTCGCTCCCTTAAATATTGCGGACCCATGTCGTGTAGGACTTTGAACGTTAAAACCAAAACCTTGAATCTCACCCGGAGTGCAACCGGCAACCAATGCAGGTCATGCAGGAGGGAGGTAATATGGGAGAATTGGGAAACTCCCATCACCACCCGCACGGCCACATTCTGCACCAGCTGCAATCTCCGGATGGTATGCAAGGGCAGTCCTAAATAGAGAGCATTGCAGTAGTTGAGTCTGGAGGTAACAAGGGCATGAGTGACTGTGCGCAGGGCATCTCAGTCCAGAAATGGGCAAAGCTGATGAATTAGGCGGACCTAGGCAAAGGCCCCCCTGGCAACAGCCCCCACCTGCTCCTCCAACCGGAGCCATGCATCCAGGAGGACCCCCAGATTCCACGTCCTATCCACAGGGTGCAACACCTCTCCCCCTGTGGCCAACGATGGACATTCCTGACTGGGCTGAGATGCTGGTATGCACAGCCACTCAGTCTTGGCCGGGTTGAGTCGAAGCATGTTTCCATTCATCCAGATCTCATCCAGATCGCATCCGCATCCAGACAATGGGTCATGGAGAGGGCATCACTGATCTGGTTTGGGGTGGAGATGTACAACTGGGTAACACCAGCATACTGATGGTACCTCACCCCAAAGCCACGGATGATCTCGCCCAGCGGCTTCATGTAGATATTAAATAAAAGAGGGGAGAGGACCGACCCCTGAGGGACCCCACAAGTGAGCAACCTCGGGTCCGGCCTCTGCCCCCCTACCAACACCAATTGCGACTGCCCCGAGTGGTAGGAGGTGAACCACCAGAGAACAGTGCCCCCCACTCCCAACTCCCGGTGCATAAAGGATACCATGGTCGATGGTATTGAAAGATGCTGAGAGATCTAATAGGACTAGGACAGAGGAAAAACCCTTGTCCCAAGCCCTCCAGAGATCATCCATCAGTGCAACCAATGCCATCTCCGTGCTGAAGCCGGGCCGGAAGCCTGATTGGTACGGATCCAGGTAGTCCGCTTCATCCAGGAAAAGTGGAAACTGCTGAGCCACCACACTCTCAACAACCTTCTCCAAAAAGTGAAGGTTGGAGGCTGGACGAAAGTTGTCTAACACGGTCGGGTCCAGGGCAGGCCTCTTCAGGAGGGGCCTCACCACCGCCTCCTTCAAGGCGGAGGGAAAACACCGAAGAAGTGTTGACCACTGCCCGGAGCCAACTGCAGGTGGTCTCCCTGGAGGCATAAGCCAACCAGGAAGGACATGGGTCCAACAAACATGTGGTGGAACTCAGATGCTGCATAATCCTGTCCACTTCATCCTCGGAAACAGGATCGAACTCAACCCAGGTCACATCAGCCAGACTGCTTGCACCACATTCCTCAGACCACTGCAAATCGGAGCACAATCCGCTCTGCATCCAGTCTGAGCCCAGGGGTCCCAGTTCCCATGCCCCCTAGGGAGGAGGCCATAGGGTCGGAATGTGTCACCGCCCGAAGGTGGCGGGGGCACGCTCCCAACACATGATATGGCCCTATGCCTCGTCATCTCCTGCCAATCCCAACCACCCTGGGAATCGCAGTCCCCACCTTGCACCCCGGGACCCCGCCGTCCCCTAACCCCCACCCCCCCTGCCATGAACCGGGCTGCAACCTGCATCCCTGGAATCATTACCCACCCTCCTCCCTAACCTTCTTAAAAATTTGGTTAAAAATTTGGCTAAAGGGGCCCTAGTAACCCTCTTTTTTATTCTCTTTTCATTTTGTTGAACATGTCCATCTGAAATGCCTTCTTTAATCTGGAATGGCTGCTCACATATCCTTACTACTATACAAGGGTATCCACAGCACATTCAGGTTTGTTGTTGCAATCATCCAATCAGATGTTGGCTCTTTTGTAAGTGTAACCTCCCACCTTACTGGCTCTGTTATTCCAGTTTCATGATTGAGCCCATTTGAGACAACCACCAAGTACTGTACCTACAGTAGGTGTGATGAAATGACTAAAAACCCTGGAAAAGTAGAGGATGGAACCCCACAGTAGGAGGTGGAGCAGGGCCATTAGAGAAAAGATTATTGAAATCAGGGAAGGAAGGAAATTTGAAAAAAGGGACTTGAATAATTTAATTACATTAGGTATAAGTTCTTTGGGAAGCCTTCGAGGTTCTGTTATATTCCTTTACTAGTACAGGTAGTTCTTGACTTGCAATTGAGCCCAACATTTCTGTTGCTAACTGAGACATTTGTTAAGTGAGTTTTGCCCCATTCTACAACTTTTATTTGCTGTAATTGTTAAGTGAATCACTGCAATTCTTAAATCAGTGACGTAGTTGTTAAGTGAATCTGGCTTTCCCATTGACTTTGCTTCTTAGAAGGTTGCAAAAGATGATCACATGACCCTGGGACCATGCAACCATCATAAACATGAGTCAGTTGCCAAACATCTGAATTTCGATCATGTTACCATGAGGATGCAGCAATGGTTGTAAGTGTGAAAAATGGTCATAAGTTACTTTTTTTCAGTGCCTTTCTTACTTTGAAAAGTCACTAAAGGTTAAACAAAGTGATAATGACTGCCCCATAGCCATGCAGTGTTCTTTCTGGTTGTTGAATCTGGATTCCCTGCTCACAATTCAATAATCCAGCCACTATTCCAGACAAGTTAATGTAGAGCTCTGCAAATTTTAGAAGAATTAATTAAGGGAGATATACAGTATGGTTTCAAATGAACAGAAGTTGTTGCAAGCAAAATACTGAAAGGCAAAACTATATTTAATGAAAGTTAGGAACAAACAGGGGGCTGTTATTCAGCTGTGCATTAGTGCTACAGGGAATAACAGGAAAAACACTCTGAAGCCTGTCATTAGGGGAACATTTTCAGTTGAATTTTTTTCTTTTTATTACTTTTAAGTTGCAGGGCCCTTTCTAAAATGGAAGAAGCCAGGTGTTACAGAGCCAAAAGAAAATAATGGTGGTGTGACTAGCTTTGAACTGAGATGAGAACATGACATTCACATTAGGGCATTTAAAAGCTGTGAAAGGCTTGAAATACCACCAAATATTCACCCGTACTGTGGATTTTTTCAGCATTTTAAGAGCATTATAATTGCTTTACTCCTAAAGTATGTTTAGCTAAAGTATTTAATATATGTGCATGACCATGCCAGGTCAATTGCTAAAAGGGGATCATCACATTTTAACTCACGCCTTTCCTAAGCTGAAGATACATTCCCGAATATTGAGTTTAATCTATGAATTTATTTTTCCATAGGACATTGGCAATCTGTTCTTCAGCAATCACATTGAATTTTGAACAGGTTGATTCATTTTGTTATTCATTTCACCTCTTTTTTAAGCAACCCAAGGTTTAATCAAGGATGTCCCCACCTCAAGTAGAAGGATTCTCCTTTCATTCATGGAAATTAGATCTTTCTGAAAAATGCTGGGGGGTACAATTTTTACTGGTTCCTTCCCTCCTCTTCATCTCCTGGGGTCACCTCCCTTATCCTTCAGCTCTTTGAATTATCTTAACAGGGACACAGGATGCTGGGGAACAAAGAAGTTAGTGAATTTTTCTCCTGTCCCTTCATCTGTGATGAAAATATTCTGGAACTGAAGTTCCCACTGATGAAACTTCTAGAAACATGCTGCTGGTGTCTGAAGCCATAATCTTCAATGTACTTCAGCAGTGAGGTGTAGCAATAGTCATTGCTAGTAAGGGCAGCGGTCAAAATCCTGTTAGAGCAAGAACACATTGTAATCTAAGACCTTTCTCCTGATATAAGAAAATCCAGGAGGGGCATTTGACATTAACATTCTGCATAAACACAGCCTCTTTCATTCTCAAAGGGATTTTAACTAGTCAGGAAGGTGGTTGGTTATTAATGTCTTTTCTTTTTTGAGGCTTCTTAGGAGCAGGAGTGGATGGCAGGAAGAAAAGCAGTGTCAATTTTGTGGTGTAGAATGATATACTTCCAGCATTCAGGGAAGAGCCACACTTGAAATCAATTAAGCTTTGTCCAATTCATTTCACTGTGATTTTCTTTTATGTTTTCATTTTAAATGTGCCAGTCTGTGGTTGCTTTAGTTATACAGATAACTATATAATACTGACTCTTTGAATCAATCCTTTTTGTTTAAGACAAACTCCCATCAAACTTTGCTACTATGTATTTTCTAAAGAAATAACAACTATTTTAAAGAGACATTGGGGGAGGGATCTAATATTATCAGCTCCCAAGACAACGTGTCAATGTGTCTTGCAAACTGACAATGAGTAGCTGGACTTAAACTACCCCTGTGTGTCACTTGTAGAAAAAGAAGGGAAGTAAACCTACTTTAGCCTTGCTCTGATCTCCATTTTGGAAGGAGTGGCAGAAAATGGTGGTGGGAATTCATCATGAAAACAAGATGCTGCATTCACCTTGAGCTCTTCTGCTTGGGTGGGGCAAACAGGCCCAGCTGTGGGTACATGAGAAACCTCTTACAAACTATATGTGGATGAGACATCTACATGTCAGTACTGTTCGCCAGTTTACTTTTATTCCCCCCCCCCGCTACATTATCAAGGAGATAACAAGAGCTTAAGGAACTATTTAATCACATATCAACCTTGTGAAAGCTTTGACAGTGCTGAGCAGTCACAATACCAGTGTTGTTTCCATGGTTCTCTTGATGTTGACTTAGGAATTTTCATCTTCATCAGAAAATTGTGTTAGAAATATGAATAAAACATCAGTATTTATAACTTTGCATAACAGTTAGTGAATCAACCTAAATTTGTTATTCTGCAGTTAAATTAAAATGCTAAGTGGCTCTAGTATACTAGTTAGCGAATCATCCTAAATTTATTATTCTGCAATTAAATGCTAAGTGGCTCTAGCATAATATTTAGCAAATCAACCTAAATTAATTATTTTGCAATTAAATTAAAATCCTAAATGGCTCTAGCACAATGGCTAGTGAATCAACCTAAATGTATTATTCTATGGATAAATTAAAATGCTGAGTGGCTCTAGCATTTTAACCATGCTGGAGTCATTTAACTAGCTAATATTAATTTTTAATGATTCACTTTTCCAGATTTTTTTTAAATGAACCTGAATAGATCCCAATGTCTTTTTACCAAAGGTATATGTAAGCAGGCACTCTTTTTCAAATATTCTTGCCCTTATGCCTATTTCCACTACCATTATATATTGAACACGAGTTTAAAGAGAACAAGCAAAAGGGCTCAGGTATTTTAATCCTCCCTCAGGGCACTTTAGATATAGACCAAAGCTTGGATTTTAAAACACTGTTACACATAAAGCCTTGCTTTATAACTGTTTTCAAGTTCGAAGATGATACTTTCAGCACAGACTCATACTATAAATATGCTTTTATATTGTTTTTATATAGGTTTTCTAATTTATTTTTCATATGTGTTGTGAACTGTTCAGAGTCAAGTATTTGAGATGGATGACTGCATAAATTGAATGAATGAGGGAAAGGAGGAAGGAAGGAAGGAAGGAAGGAAGGAAGGAAGGAAGGAAGGAAGGAAGGAAGGAAGGAAAATGCACATCATAAGTTGGAACATTCCCTTGTCTATATAGGATACCAAATTGGGGAAGGTTGAAAATAGAATGATCATTCTATTTTCAAGCAATTATTTCTCATTTTTCACAATCTTCAAAACAATCATCATTACAAAGGGAAAAATATACTCTTCCATTAGTGTATTTATTCAAATTTACAGGTAGCCCTCAACTTACAACCATTCATTTAGCAATCATAATCAAGTTACAAAAAATGACATATGACTGGTCCTTGCACTTACAATTGTTGCCGCATCCCCACAGTGATGTGATCAAAAGTTGAATGCTTGGCAACTAGCATGCATTTACCATTGCTACAGTGTCTTGGGGCTATGTGATCTCCATTTGTGACCTTCCCGGAAGGATTCTGACAAGCAATGACAATGGTGGATTCACTTAATGACTGTGCAATTCACTGAACAACTGCAGTGATTCTCTTAACAACTGTGGAAAAAAAGTTGCAAAATCAGGTACAACTCATTTAACTGTTGCCTTGCTTAGCCATGGAAATTCTGGTTGTAAGTCCTTGTAATTTCTAAAGCCTTATGACCATGAGGATAGAGAAAAATATATATGGGACAATAGGGAGGGAAAGAATAATTGATAAGGAAAGAAAGTCTAAAGGATGAATGGGGTATAGTGATGATAATAGTCTTGTCAGAGTATATTCATGAACTGGAATAGAGCTTAGTAACAAGGTCCGCCAATCAGAGCTGAACTGGGGGCTGAAACCTAAAGAATCTGGGCGTGGTTTATCTCTGTTCTGTGCTTGGCTCTAAAGTGAAAGAGAAACTAACTTGCTTGCTTGCTGAAACTGAGTTCTGCCCTGATCTGCAGCTGTAACATGTCTGCTGCTGTTTGTTACGTTATGTTGAAAAAGTCTACAAATGGTATTGTAAACTTTACTCATCTTATTATGTTTATAAAGAAGTTAATGATCCTGCTAAATCAGTCATCTGTGTGCTTTCTGGATTTGAATTTATGCTGCAAGCTCTAACAAGTCTACCTGTCTTTGGCTCTTGTCCTACCCATACAGTATTTGGTTTGGAACATCCCACTGCTGTCAGAGTTATTTAAAAGAAATTTCTGCAAGGTTTAAAATATTCATTTTGCTCCTCTATTCTATTAGTGATTTTTTGCTGTTGCTTACCTACCTCAGGAGATACAGGAATCTATCAGTGGGATGCTGAGAGTCACTTATAGCACAAGGGTTGTTCACCTTATAGTAGACTCATCTAAGGCATAATAAGAAGCAGCTTTCTTTATTGTATGACTTTTTGGAAAAGAAGCTTACTCAACTTTCATGTCATTTTAATTTGCTGAAAGGACATAGAGAACATTCACTGCAGGATGGTCTCATTTTGAGAGAGCTCTGTCCAAATCATCACCAGCAGAATCAAAAGAGGCTGATGCAGAACCCAGCATAACCTCCATCACCTGTTAACCTTTGCCTCTTTTCCACAGTCAAAACAAACACCCCTTCATTAGTAGAAGATGAGATGAGAAACAGTAGATAACAGGCTTTAATAAGGAAAGGCTCAGAAAATGGATGGGAACACAATTCTTTATCCAAGAACAGATATAACTACCCTCCTTATTGCTGAAGGAAGTGATGGAAATTATAAGCCCCTTCCATCATAGCTTGTAAGAAAATATTATTGTGGCTTCAATCTTCATCTAATCAGCCACTCCTTTCATCACTGGGAACCTCCTTGGCCTATTTACAGCTCCCCTTCCCGAAGCTGAAATCATTCCTTAATCCTTGATGGATGTGTAGTGAAAAGAAGAAAGACAATTTTCAAGTCTTTAAGCATCAAGTGAAACAATCAGAGAACTCCCTTGGGGACTTCTATGTATTCAACCATGCTCAAATAATGCCATCAGGTTTAAGGGTGAACACACAGCTGCCTGCATCCTTTCTTTGGGTGCTTCAGAGTGAGTTATAGAAAAGTGACCTAAATGCCACTCCACTGATCCTAAGGGTTGGTACCCTTCCTCCCCTCACCATCACAAAAAAGCTGGATTTGGGGACATTTTCTCATATCACCTCAACCAAGAGCCTGCCTCCTTATGATCAATATCTTCAATGTAATACCATTCCTAGAGAAGTCTTAGAGAAACCCCACTGAGCTACATAGGAGACCTAGTCTTCTTCATCTTTCTCTTGTGGGGACACTGAAATTAATTGTTACAGTACATTCATGAGATAAGCTATTTTTAATGAACAATTGTCATCCTGATAAAATTAACTAAATTAATGCAAAATGTCCCCACAGATTGTGAAAAAAATATTAACTCCTTGCAAGGGAAGTGACATCGTATTACATATCTGGGAAATAATTGTATCTGTGTTGGATTATAAAGACATAAAGATTGTATCCCTGAATTTACTTCCCATTGCATGCCCTTCCGTATTTTGAACAATTTACTCTGATTTGCCAAATCACACCTTAGATTATAGTAAGCAAGATTATTGACACTTTAAAGCTGTGTTTTATTACTAATCAGGTTTGTTGGATTCCCTTCAAAGGAAAGCAGGTATTGTATTTCTCATAATATAAATTAATTGGATTTTAGCCTCCTAATTTTTAAGATTCAGCATTGCCTTAAGAAACTTTAAATATAAAACTACATCTGTTTGTTCTCTAGTTTGAGTTTGATATTTTTGCAGCGTTGATTACACTTTTATATTCAAAGGGGAAAAACTCATTACAGTAAAATAGCAAGAGAGAGGCTCATTCTGAGGTTGATTAATTGAATTTCATTTTAGGTGGATTTGTGGTGAACTATTATGTGCTGCAAAATAACCAGACAAATAGTTCTGAATGCATTTATTCATTATTACAGATATGCACGGAGAGCAATAGTTATAAGACCTGGGGTGGAAATCAGCAATCATCGCTAGCAACCAAATACTTCAGTACCTCTTTTACTCAGTGGCCTTTATTTGTTCATTTTACATTCCATTAGAATAGTCCCTTCCAAAATTAAACAACCAAGACAGTCAGTCTGTATCTCTCTGCACTGCATTAACAGTTCATAGATCCATGGTGAATGACTAAGTACTGCAAGCAAGCATTGTTGGCTTTTTTAAGCAAATAGAGTACATTATAGCATACTCTTTGTTCTTCCACAGCTGCAATTTGATTTAATTATTGATGATTGTTCCCCAGTATGTGAGCAAATATACTGCAGTATGTTTTGCAAAAATGATGAGGCTTCAGTAACTGTAGACTGTGGGCAAGGTTTCATTCTGTTAAAGAATGAAATGTGGCCAGAAGATGTTTACTACAGTAAACATCTTCCAACATCCCTCCAAGATGTTTACTACAGTATTGACTTTGGTACTTTCCATGTAGCTCCCCTCTTTTTTTTTCTTTTTCATTGTCTTGATGGAATAAGAGCCTGTTCTTGAATTAGAAAGTTAGGTCCTGTAAGTATGAACTGAGATCTAAGCCTGTTCCCTGACTGGTTACAGAATAACCTTTTTTAAGTAAAAAATATAAGATGTATTTTATGTTATTTATTTGTATCCTGCCTTTATTATTTTTACAAATAACCCAGGATGGTAAACATATCCAATACATCTTCCTTTGCCTATGAGGTGAGTTGGGATGAGAGAGAGTAACTGGCCCAATGTCACCCAGCTAGCTTTCATAGCTAAGGTGGGACTTGAAATCCCAGTCTCCAGCTTTCTTGTCTGATGCTTTAACCCAGGGCTCTCAAACTCCTGGCTCACGGGCTGGATGCATCATGTGCTGGCCAAACCAAGCCTGGTTCAGCAAAGGGGGAGGAAGTCCTGATATGTCGTGTGACATTGCCATGATGGTGTGAGTTTCACAATCCTGATTTAACCACTAGACCAAACTGTCTCTAGAATGAAGATTTTGAAACATAATCACATGGTAGTATCAGTCAAATTTTAATTTCTGTCAAGAATACTTGTTTCTTCTTCTGATATACCTGGATTTTGTTAGTAACAAAGAAAACGTAAAGATAATTTTTAGGTGAGTCTGTCTTCAGGAAACATACACACCCCATCCAATCAAGTCCACTTTAATCATTAGTAGTTTGATGCACCCCTTGGGGCCATAGTTTCTGAGTAGGATCAAAATACCTTTCCACCAGCAGCCTAATCTCCAGGTTTAATTAATCTGGGGTATATGAAATGCCTAGGATAGAAAACTTGCCAGCTTCTTAAGAGAGAATTTTTAAGATGATCAGTGCTCTATTTATCATTGTGTTTGGCAAATTTGCTGGAACTAAACAAGAAAATATGAAAACTTTATCAATGCAGAACATTAACAGCCTGTAATAAATAGCTCACACATAGCTCTAGATAAATCATGAAATCAGGATGATAAGATCAATTTACATTCCCAGAGTAAGTAATCCTTCCTCCTGAGCTATGCGCATCCCCATCCTAAGCAAACACCAACTTTAAGATAAAGCTTAAACAAGATGGGGTAAATGCAAAAGTTATTTCACAGAGACACAATATCAGGCCCAACAACAGGTTTAATCAATTATACCTGCATTTATGTTCCAAAATAAAGCATATTAATAATCAATGGTCTAGATTCAGTCAAATAGCTAATCAAATATCTCCTCAGTACACAATTGTCTTCTGTGGGACATTTATTAAGCATCTTCTTCATTTGCTTACAGCTTTCAATCTTAATATATTAAAAGGCTGTGGAAAATGGAATAATCAGGGCTTTTCTTTCCTGAGCTTGTTTACTTGAGGTTGCCCTTGTATTACAGGTTTATTTCATTTTGCACAGCCTGTCCTTGGTCAAAAATAGTGCTTACCGTACAACAAATACTTCTGTACCCTCTCCTCTGCCAGGAAAAGAAATTTTGTTGAACACAAATTGAAACATGCTGTCAAGAAATGTCCTTCACAAGAGCACAAATACTTGTGTTCAGAAATGGTCTGCAAGTAACAGGGAAGAAAAGGAATTGCGAGGACCATCAGGAGAGTGGCGTCTCATTTACTCCATGCTGCCATCTTGACAGATGCTAACCTTACTCCTGAGAAGCATCTGTCTGCACTCATTCTACCTACACCATAGACCAGGGCTTTCAAACTCCTGGCCCATGGGCTGTATGTGTCATGCATTGGCCATGCCCACCCCCAGTTTAGAGAAGGGGGGGGGGAAAGTCCCGATACGCCACATTTCAGTTTAGACTCTAGTTTGTAACTGGTAATTTCTTCAGAGAATGGATCATTAAATTTGCTCTCATACGGTTGTTGTCCCAGTACTGCTGGCTCCACACTTCTACTTCCAATGTCATGTTAAGTTGCTGAGGGTTCACTACTAATATACGCTTGCTTTAGTAACTCATAAAGCAATTGTTTTTCTCATCTTGAGATTATCACTATTATCACTGCTTGGCAAGTATAAGACATTTAATACCAAGCAAAGCAACCAAGAAGGTCAGATCCTAGATCCACCATCACCTTAAAATAAATCTGTAGCTCTTCCCCATCCCTTGCATAACAGCTTTTAAGTTTAGATGAAGCATAGTGGTAAATCAATATCCTGAAGAAAAAGATTCACTGTCCTGGAAACCTCAACTATAAAGACAATGGCATTTTCCATTTGCACTTCAAAAATTGCTCTCTTCAAATAACTATTCCTTATTTTGTCCTAAATAAACATGTGTACCTCTTAACGTTTTCTACATGTCTTCTCTGGAGAATATTTTGTAAAATGAAATGAGGATTTATCTCTCACAAAGAATAACGAACTCTGAAGAGCATGACAAACTTTCTTTTTTAAAAAAAAATCCCCTGCAACAAAGCAACATTTCTCCATTAATTCCAGTATACTAAAGTGTCATATGTCACCTTCTATCCAGGACTGGGGAACTATGGCCCATTATGACTTGTGGATTTCAACTCCCAGATTTCCTGAGCTGAGCCATGCTGGTTCAGGAATTTTGGGAATTGAAGTCCACAAGTCATAAAGGGGCCATAGTTCCCCACCTCTATTTCAAGGCAGGCTCAGAGTGACAATTAAATAGTAACCCAGTTTCCACATTCTAAAGCCAGCTTGCAGCATTATTTATTCATGCTTCAGCACTGCTGGTCAATATCTGCCACCCAACCACAGAAAAGTAACAATTAAGAACTGCTAGATGGAGTGTACAACACCTTCCCTTGATCTCACAGTTTGCCACAGTTTGAGACAGCCTCATACTTTACTATGAGTGAAAATATCCTATATAAAGGGTGCCCTCTTTCCTGCATTGTGCTCTCTTAGTATGCTGTATTTCTCATCTCCTACACTGAGAACATCTGAAGGAGGAACACTAAACTGTTAATGGTTTTTTTCTCTTATTTTAATTTTTTTGATCCTTGGTTGTATAAATGGAGAGATAGACTCAAAATAATCTGAAGTACCACTTTATAAAACCTTAGTAAGACCACACCGGGAATATTGCATCCATTTGTAATGTATTGCACACATTACAAAACAGATGTTGAGATGGTGATCAAGGGCTTGGAGACTAAAACATATAAAGAAGATTTGGGTTTGGCTAGTCTAGAGAAAAGAAGGACTAGGGTGACATGTTAGCAGTATTCCAGTATTTGAGGGACTACCACAAAGAAGAGGGGTCAACTTATTTTCCAAAGTACCAGAGAGCAGGACAAGAAACAAGGATGAAAATGAAATGAAAACTAATCAGGGAAAGATGCAACCTGGAATTAAATGAAATTTCCCAAGTGAGCATAGTGAGCATAATTAACCAGTAGAACAGCTTACCTTTAGAAGTTGTGGGTGCTTCATCACTGGAGATTTTTATAAAAAGGAGGGCAGCAGAGGTGGTATTCAACTGGTTCGTACTGGCTTCGGGTGAACTGGTAGCAGTGATTTGGTGTGGGTCACCAAACCAGTGGCAACCCCTGGCTGGCCATGCCCTGACCAAGTCGCCCAGTTGCTCACTTGCCCCGATCGCTCTCCTAGTTTTCCCTACCATGTGGTGGCCACGGCACAGCTCAGGCAGATGTTCTGTGGCTGCTGCACATGTGCACTGCATGTGCAGCCACTACACATGCAGTGCACATGTGCAGCAGCTCTGGGACATCCACCCACCTGCCTGCCCTCTCAGAGCACACTTTCTCCCTTCTCCCGGCAGATGCGCCTCTTCCAGCCTGGCCTGGCCTGGCCTGGCCCATCCAGACAGTTGGTGGCCACATGTCCAGCCTCCCCTTTTTTAGCACAAGAAGCCTCCCCAACTGGATGGCTTCTCTCCTCCTCCTTGGCCATACAGAACAAACAGGTGGAGAAGGAGTAGAATAGCTAGCCAGTTGCACTGAAAAAGGGGTGGCTGGAGACTGAAAAAAGTTGCCTCCAGTTGCCTCTTTCAGAGTGGTGCACCACTGCACTCAGATGTGCTTGGGCAAGTCCCTTTGGTGCAGCAGGCTCAATGGGGTGGACCTGCATGGCTGGTGCCTAGAACGCGGTGGTGGTGCATTGAAGATGCACAGCAAAGCCACTGTAAGAAGCCTATAGCTGCCACATGGTTTTTTGGTGCGGGAGGAAGGTACGTAAGGTTTCAGACAGTCGGGAAACCTGCCTCGCCAAGAGCTGCTGGCGGGGAGAGGGGGGCAACAGCAAGGCTGCAGCACATGCCTCGCTTGAATTTCCCAGCCCCAAAAGCAGGAGGGGAGGAAATCCTACCCGTCACCCCTTTGTTGGACTCGGAAGCCTTTCCTGCCAGCTTTTTCAGGCAATGCAGGACCAGAGACTGGCCAGGAAGAACCCTTGTAACAAGTGATGCTGCCGGGCGATT
Organism: Naja naja; assembly: GCA_009733165.1. Taxonomy (NCBI): domain Eukaryota; kingdom Metazoa; phylum Chordata; class Lepidosauria; order Squamata; family Elapidae; genus Naja; species Naja naja. The sequence goes on from CM019149.1 coordinate 106,456,142, forward strand.
AGAAGCATGTGTGTGTGCATGTGTGTGTTTGTTTCAGGTGGGTCTCCTCTCCTACCTTTATTTTCCCAGCACTTTCCCCAAAAGCGGGAGGGGAGGAAGTCCTGCCCTGAACCCCTTTGTTGGACCTGGAAGCCTTGCCTGCCCAGAGACTGGCCAGGAAGAACCCTCATAATGAGCAATGCTGCTGGGCACTTAGAAGTGTGTGTGACCCTCTGTGTGTGTGTGTGTGTGTGTGTGTGTGTGTGTGTGTGTGTGTTTCAGGTGGGTGCTTGGAAGCCTGTGTGTGTTTCAGGTGGGTCTTCTCTCCTAGCTTTAGAAGGAGAGAGGGAAGAAGGAAGGAAAGGGATAGAAAGAGAGGGAAAGAGAGGGATGGAGGAAAAGAGAGAGAGGAAGAGAGGGAAAGAGAGAGACAGAGATAGAGAGAGAGAGAAGAGAGAGGGAAAGAGAGAGGGAGAGAGACAGAGAGAGAGAGAGGAGAGAAAAGAAAGAAAAGGAAGGGAAAAGGGAAAGAAAGAAAAAGAGAGAAAGGAAGAAAAGGGATAGACAAAAAATGGGATGGAAGGAAGGAGAAGAAAGAAAAAGCAGAAGAAGGGAAGGAAGGGAAGGTTCAGCAAAGGATAGGATCTCAACTCCCAGAATTCCTGAGCTAACATAACTGGAATTCTGTGAGTTGAAGTCCACAAGTCTTAAAGCTGTCAAGTTTGAAGACCCCTGTTCTAGTCCAACACCCTGTAAGGAGATCCTTACAGAATCATAGAACAGCAGAGTTAGAAGGAACCTTGGAAGCCATCTAGTCCAACCCCCTGCTCCAGCAGGAGACCTTATATCATCTGGAATCTGGATTATCATTGCCAGAGAGAGAATTGTCTTTTGCAGGAAAGATGTAAATCTAAGTTAGAGAGTTTTATAATGCAGTTACTCCACTTCTAAGAATCTTAAAGGTACAGGGCATCTTTCTGTATTTTGTAGAATTTTCCTCCCATGTCTCTTGTGATGTGCTAGGAACTTCTTCCCAGATCTTTAACTTTGATCAAAGAATAAAAGTCTGCTTTCTTTGATTTGCAAGCCTCCGTCTAAATCTTTGTTTTGGTTCATTTTTGGCTTAAGCATACTGCCAGACCTTACAGTGCCTCTAACAGAGAGGAAAATTGGCAGAGGAGTTTACTAGGACAATGCTGCCATGCAGAGGAAAGCAGAGATAGTCCTTCACTTATGACCACAATTGAGCCCAAAATTTTTTGCTAAGCAAGAGCATTGTTAAGTGAGTTTCACCACATTTTACTCAATCCATGACATCTCCTGGGTCTAACGGTCATGTGCAGGCTAGGGAAGTAAATCTGAAGGTGTGTGCAATGTTCTAATGTATAGAAGTTATAGATAAATGGGTGGCAGACAGTGGACTATGGGTGTGTTTTTCCAAACGCAGTGAGGTTGAATGTGAATAGTTTTGGAAGAGCTCTGTGTGTGTGTGTGTGTGTGTGTGTGTGTGTGTACATACACATACAGAATATATAGTAGATAATGTATCTTTTTGTGTGCCTATATACACACTTTACTTTGTAATATGTATGTACACATGTGGCATATATGCATAGGATTAAATAGTGGGTTTTGGATGTTCAGTAGTAGTAAATAAATAGAGAGGGAAATTGTATCTCCTTGAGGCGAGGCCAGGCCGGGCAAGACACCCCTTGATGTGAGTGAAGTCAAATTGGCCACTCCCACCCAATCACATGACCACCCAGCACACCCATCAAGCCACACCCATCCAGTCACATGACCACCAAGCCACGCCCACCAATAAGCCATGCCCACAGAACCGGTAGTAAAAATTTTTGAATCCCACAACTGCTGGACAGCCACTTGTCTGAAATGGTATAGGGTCTCCTGCTTGAGCAGTGGGATGGACTAGAATCCTTCCAGCTGTAATTCTACTCTATTATTCTATTTAATAAACAGTGTTGTGATAATAACAACTTTTAATCACAACATTTTGATACAGCAGTGACACCTGAGCAAGGAGAAAAAAAATGAATTCTTGCCGTGGTTTATCATCTTTTTTATTGATTTCCAGCATGGCTGCTACACCACCTTAAAAGACATGCATGGCACAAGACTAAGTAGCTTGGAGGCCCACCTGTCTCCAGTAGTTTTAGCCCATCCTGTAAGAGACAGCAGCTTGTTTATTTATTTATTTATTTATTTATTTATTTATTAACTTATTTTAAATTTTAATTTTAGTTTAGCTATTATTGGGCTTGTGATTTGTTTAATTCTCTTTTTAATTATTTATTGTTGTTGTTTGTTTTAGTTGTGAGCTGCCCCGAGTCTTTGGAGATGGGGCAGCATACAAGTCCAAATAATAAATAAATAAATAAATTAATTAATTAAATTTACATCCCACCTCACTTGCCCCAATGGGGAACTCGAGGCGGCATACAAAAGATAAAACAATTTCTATACAATATAAAAACAAAAACTCATTCATGCCAATCCAAAACATTCACGGGGGAAGAACAAGGTCTCAATGCCATGCCCTCTGACAAAGCCAGGTCTTAACAGCTTTGCGGAAGGCAAGTAGATTTGGGATGGTTCTAATCTCCGTGGGGAGCATATTCCAAAGGGACGGCACCGCTACAGAGAAGGCCCTAGCCCGTGCACCCGCCAGCCGACATTGCCTGGCCGACGGTATCCAGAGCAAGCCCTCCCTGTGAGATCTAACTGGGCACTGGGAGGCATAAGGTCGCAGAAGGCGGTCTCGCAGGTATCCCGCTCCTAAGCCATGAAGGGCTTTAAAAGTTGTCACTAGCACCTTGAATAGCACCCAGAAGACCACTGGTAACCAGTGCAGCTCACGGAGGATAGATGTTATATGGGCATGTCTAGGTGCACCCATGATCACTCGCGCGGCCGCATTTTTCACCAGCTGAAGTCTCTGAGTGCTCTTCAAGGGCAGCCCCATGTAGAGCGTGTTGCAGTAGTCCAATCGAGAGGTGATAGAGCCCCCCCGGTCCATGAAGGGTCGCAACTGGCGTAACAGGCGAACCTGTGCAAAGGTCCCTCTGGTCACAGCCGTAAGATGGTGGTCAAATTGTAGCTGTGGATCCAGAAGGACTCCCAAGTTGTGGACTCGTTCTGAGGGGATCAATTTCTCTCCCCCCAGTACCAAAGTTGGATAATCAACTGAACCCCAAGGGGGCAAGACCCATAGCCACTTGGTCTTGTCAGGGTTGAGTCTGAGCCGATTAGTCCCCATCCAGATTCTTACATCCTCCAGGCACCAGGACATCACCTCAACGGCCTCACTTGATTGACCGGGGACAGAGATGTACAACTGGGTATCATCAGCGTACTGGTGCTACCCGACCCCGTGTCGACGGATGATCTCACCCAGCGGTTTCATGTAGATATTAAAGAGGAGGGGGGAGAGGATGGAACCCTGAGGAACCCCGCATGGCAGGGCCCTAGGGCTCGATCTCTGCCCCCCCAACACCAATTGAGTCCGGTCAGACAGGTAGGAGGAGAACCACTGTAAAACAGTGCCTCCCACTCCCAGCCCCCTGAGCCGGCTCAGAAGGATACCATGATCGATGGTATCGAAAGCCGCTGAGAGGTCAAGAAGCACCAGAATGGAGGAAGACCCCCCACCCCGGCCCGCCAGAGATCATCCACTAGTGCGATCAAAGCCGTCTCCGTGCTGTACCCGGCCTGAAACCAGACTGCAAGGGATCCAGATAATCCGCTTCATTCAAGGCCTGAAGGAGCTGGAGCGCCACCACCTTCTCAACAACCTTCCCCAAAAAGGGAAGGTTGGAGACAGGACGAAAGTTATTTAACACAGCGGGTCCAGGGAAGGCTTCTTGAGGAGGGGCCTAACCACAGCCTCTTTCAAGGCATGGAACACACCCCTCACCCAAAGAAGCATTTATAATCTCCTGGAGCCAGCCACATGTCATCTCCCGCCTGCCAAACAAGCCAGGAGGGACAAGGGTCCAATAAACAGGTGGTGGCATTCACTGCTCCCAGGGCCTTGTCCACATCCTCAGGGCCAACAGGAACAAACTCATCCCAGATAACCAGACTAAGACCTGCTCCTACCATCTCAGTGGACTCTGCCCAGCCAGAGTCCAAGTCCAACCGGATCTGAGCGACTTTATCTGCCAAAAACTGAACAAATTCCTCGGCCCTGCCCTGCAGGGGTTTCTCCGCCTCCTCAGATCTTAAGAGGGAATGTGTCACCCCAAACAGGGCGACCGGGTGACAGTCTGCAGACGCGATAAGACTGGCCCATTGTGCCACTCTTATCACCACTAGATAGGCGTCAATATGATGTCCTAACAGTGTCTGGTCAGATTCAGCCCGACTTTTCTTCCAGCGGCGCTCTAGGAGTCTCTTCCACCGTTTCATCCCCCGGAGTTCCTCAGTAAACCAAGGAGATCTCCGAGGTCCACAAGCGGAGAGAGTCCACATAGGCGCAACCCGATCTATGGCCCCGGTGGCCACACTATTCCAGGCTTCCACCAGGGCCTCAGTCGAGCTGTGGGCGAGGGAAGCCGGAAACTCCCCAAGCTGCCTCTGAAACCCAATTGGGTCCATTAGGTGCCTGGGGTGGAACCACCTAGTCGGTCCCGCCTCCCTGCAACATGGAATGGTCATCAGGAAGTCCAATCTTACAAGGGAATGATCTGGCCATGACAAGGGCTGGATGACTATTTCCCCCAGTTTCAGATCACGGCACCATTGTTCTGATATAAAAACCAGATCGAGCGTGTGTCCCCCCTGATGAGTCAGACCCTGAACTACTTGGGTCAGGTCCATGGTTGTCATGGAGACCATGAACTCCTGGGCCACACCTGAGGGTTCGCCAAGGGATGGCAAATTGAAGTCCCCAAGCACCATCAGCCTGGGGAACTCAACCACCAACCCGGCTACTAACTCGAGCAGCCCAGGCAGGGCCATTGCAATGCAGCTGGGAGGCAGGTACATTAGCAACAGGCCCACCTGAGCCCCTAGGTCCAGCTTCAGAAGGAGGGACTCACACCCGTCTATCACCAGAACAGGGCCTTCCCGTGGACATAATTCCAGACGAGCAATTACTGCCACTCCACCGCCTCTGCCCTGGGGTCGGCTGGTGCACCACTTGAAACCCGGAAGGGCACATCTCAATGAGGGGAACGCCCCCCTCCGGCCCCAACCAGGTCTCAGTGATGCACGCCAGGTCAGCCCTCTCCTCCAGGATTAAATCCTGGATTAGAGGAGCTCTCCTTACCACCGACCTGACATTCAAAAGCAACAGCCTGAGCCCAGAGCCTGGTCTTCCCTGGCCAGTGGGTCCCCAAGATGAGCACAAGGGGTCGGAACGCAGTACAGCCACCAATTGGTGAACACGCATTCCCCGATGATGGCTAACCCCACGGCTCCTGCCATATCTGCCTCTCCCAGTCACCACTGAAATCGGCTGTCCCTTAAGCTCCTCCATGGTTGTGGTCCATCTCACACTACCATCAACCACCATCTCCAGCCGGTGAGAGTCTTCACCCCAAAAACACTCTCTCACTCACTACACTCACTCACTACACTCACCCAAATTTATCTAAAAAATAATTAAACCAAAAGAGTGTATAAAAAAACACGTAAAAAGGTTACACCACAATACAAAAAAGGGAAATAAAAAAGGGGGATAAATGGCAGAATGGTATAAAATATAATGTCCAGGTATATAAAGATCTTAAAAGATGTTAAAAAACACATGGCTACGTCCTGACATCCGCCCGTGGGGACGGGTCCAGATTCAAGTCCAGGTTGCCCTCTCACTGCAACCCTGAGGCTGATGGCAAGAGTCACGAATAGGGCCAACACCATGCTCTCACCGCGGGTACCCTCACAGACCAGTCAGACAGCTAACATAAAGGGCAGGGACAAAAAAGAAAGGGGGGGTGCACCCACCAAAATGCACTCCCACTGCAATGGTTGGGTGTATCCCAGTCCCTCGCACCAGTAGCTGAGTATGGAGTGGGGGGAAGGCTCAACGAATAGAGAGCCAAAGCCATTGGGCACAGTTCGATGGGCACAACCCCCACCCCCGCAGCCAGCGTAGATAAAAGAACCATGATTGGGCAAAGTCATAAAGCTTCAAAAGATGGTGGGGGAGAAAACGACCCCCAGACATTCCGGCAGCCACAAGTAGGGCGATAGATGACCAAGTCAGCAGCAGCCACCGACCAGCCTCCTCCGAGTTGGACAAGGCTGCCAGCCGATCCGCCGCTCGCCCCCACCGCCACCGCCATCAGCTCTGGCCTCCCGGCTGCTCTCACCAAGATTTGTCCCCCTCAGCGTCCACAGCATCCTCAGCATCCGTGGCTGTAATTTTGAGCATACCCCAGATCCTCTCCCTGAAATAGTGTCATCTGGTGGGACCCAGTCAATGTCCCTTCTTTGTTACAGCACTGTCCCTTCATCTTGAGATGTAGATGACCTTGATCTTATTATTCTTCCAGAAGACAAGAAGCCCCAGCTCTTTCCTCCCATTAGAGCCAGGATATTAGTGGTGCCTGATGTGCCTTTTTGATATAAGAGTTGCTTTGAAGCACCTTGATGATTATTCCTATTATTTTTTATTTCATTCTGTTTTGTTCTTATTGGCTTTTTAGTTACACAACTTTTATATATTATTTGTAGCTACCCAGAATTATTAAGCCACCTAAAATGGGTGGCTGTATACATTTTTTTAAAACCTGAAGCAGGTGTATTGGTTAATGTTCTCTTTCTCTCTTTGATTTATGGGTATAAATTTATTGTATCTATCTATATTGTACACTGACATCTTGAAATGGCTTGCACACAACTTACTTGGCACTCACAGCTAGAAGATAGCAGAGGTTGCTTCAAAATAACATCAGCTGCCATAAGTCATTCAAGCAATATATACTTCTACTATGCAGGTGCAGACAGAGCAAGCACTAAAATGCAATGCATCTCACACTTCCCACGACTTCTACAAAATGTAGCCTTAGACTTCTGTAGTTTCACTCCTTGAACCAGAAAGAAATTTCTAGCAGTTGAATACTTTATGCACTTGCCTCATACCAGTTTTGCTATCACAGTAGCTCTTACTTTGTCCATTCCAGAGCTATGATCAAATCCTGCCAAAACTACATGCACACATACACACGGTGGTTTTTGCATTTGCAACAGTAGCTGTTTTAGACACATGACATGTTTGAAACTTATCTAACTAATATTTTTGTCAGGGCATGTCATTCATTTTGATGTGCTTGCATTGATTTTTAGACTTGAGTCATGTACAAAAGGCACATTAATTCAGGAAAATTTAATGGAGAAATTGTTATCGATTTAGAAATTATCATGGCATATCATCTGCAGTTGTTTAACAATCACACTATTGCATCTTCTTGGAGAATACCCAAGCTTCATTTGATCAATATTATTGTATTCCTTTCATTTTTCTTGATATTTTAGCATTCATCCTTTTGTGCATCCTTAAACTTTTCAAAGATTATAGCCAGATGTTGGTATATTTTATCTCATTAAATGTTGTCGATGAGATTAAATTGTTGATATCCTTGCTAACTTTGCCAGATTAGTTTAGCTTTTAGTAGCTCTAGCACATATTAATAAATGTTAAAAGCTTCACTGAGTCTTCTCTAAATTCCTTTAAGGACTGATGCTATCTTGACTGATTATTTACAATATTGTTTTATGAAATGAAATTGTCTTATAAAGTGACAACAATTAATCAGTGGAACAGCTTGCCTTCAGAAGTTATGGGTGTTCCATTACTGGCAGCTTTTAAGAAGACTCTGAATAACCACTTGTCTGGAAAGGTATAGGCTCCAACCTGCCTTCAATCGAGCACCTGTATACTGCACAAGTCAAAAAGAGGGCTATGAAAATATTTACAGTCCCCTCACATCCTGGACGTAAACTGTTTCAACTCCTTCTCTCAAAATGACGCTATAGAGCACTGCACAACAGAACAACTAGACACAAGAACAGTTTTTTTCCCAAAAGACATCACTCTGCTAAACAAATAATTCCCCCAACACTGTTCAACTATTTACAAAGTTTGCACTACTGTTACTGTTAATCTTCTCATCACTCCTTATCACCCATCCCCTCCCACTTGTGACTGTATGACTGTAACTTTGTTGCTGGTATCCTTACGATTTATATTGACTGTTTCCTAGTATGATTTGATTGCTTATTGTACCCTAAGACTATTATTAAATGTTGTACCTGATATTCTTGACTCTAGATAAATGTATCTAGATAAATGTATACTGAGAGTATTTGCACCGAAGACAACTTCCTTGTGTGTCCAACCACACTTGGCCAATAAAGTATTCTGTTCTATTCTATTCTTGACTAAGGGATTGGACTAGAAGACCTCTTAGATCCCTTCCAACAGAATCATTCTATTTCTGTTCTGTTAAATTATAATTTTATTCAATAAGCCACGTAGAATGAGGGGCACTAGAGTTTTCAATAAATTGAAACACAGTGTGTTATTTGTTTGCATTTTTCCTAAGAGCAGACCATTTAAGAATCATCTATCAGCAAAGCAAGAAGGAAAATATTTTTCCCATTTCAAATATTCACTGGATTTCTGTACATTTATCTACTGTACATTTATCTACTGTACATTTATCTACAATCAAAGCAAAGTGAAATAAATGCTTCTTTTCAATAGAGACAGATACTGGTAGGAAATCTAGTGGACAATCCAACCTCATTAAATGCCACCATTCAGGTTGATTTGATGAAGTAGCATTAAGATTGCAAGGTCCAATGGTTTTTCTTCAACTCAACTGTAAGGTTTAAAAGAATGAAAATTTCCCATTTTAGAAGTTCACCCACACCATAATAAGAATGAATTATGTGGGTATAATGATATGTTTGTGTCACTCTCTTTACATGTATTATTATTAAGAGCTAATAATCAATGTTTTGGAAGGAGGACAAATGTGGATAAGATTTGATTCCCACTTATGAGAAGCCCTGATATTGTCATCCTTATAGTTATGTTTTTCTTTCTACTCATTCTCTGCTTATTTCCTTGCCCCCACACACACCCCATGCCCAAACAAAATGCATTGCCAATTCTGGGAGAATGAAAGAAAAAGCAAGAATATGCCTTTGTGTTCTCATTGCTTGCATGCTTAGAGCAGAGAGAACTGGTAGCTACCATAAGGAACAGAAATGTCTCTTCTAGGAAGACACTGGATTAAACAGTGGTCTCCCTACTTTTGGGTGATGCCGAATGATAACAGCATTCATCGTGTATATTCTTGATAAACTGAATGCCTAATTGGATACAAATATATTTGGTATATTGATGATGCAATGGTGCAACTGTTTTGCTTGTTTTATGATTTCTGATATGAAATCATTCTGCAACTGTACTATTTTGAAAAATGGCATAAATAAGGTAGGGGTAATCCAATAGCTAGCCTGCTTACTATGTGAAATTGTCAACCCTAAATATGGTAATGTATCTCTTAAAAGGAGCAAGAATAAAAGCACCTAGAACAGATTGCTTTTATTTCACCTATTAGTTTTGGAAGTTAGACCAAAGCAGATTAGTTATATTGCCTTAAAGTGTCTATTTCCTTAAATAAGTTTGTAAAAAGATAGTGCACATGAGTAATTGGAAAGGAGAGCAACTGAGTTATGCAAGGGGCAGAGAACATTGAGTGGATTGCAGAAAATCAGACTACATATGGTTGAGGTGAACATTTTTATGAAAGATTCTCAGATTTGTTATAAAACCTGTCCAATACCTATTGGAAATTTCTTTTGCTTGCACTTCTGACTCTTTAACGTTTCTCTTGATATAATTGACCCAAGGTAAAATGATTCATAACAATAAAGACTGAAATGCAACTATGAAGGAGAAAGGGGATAGAAAGTGAATGAGAAAGAAAATTATATTGGGGGATGAAGTTATGATCTATTACATCACACATACTTATCCATGGCAGATGATCAACTTACTGGCTATTAATTGCACTTATTGCACATAGTGGCAAAGTTAATGCAGAAAATCCATGATAAAATGCTATTTACATCTCAGTGAAACAGGCTTTATGCTTGATGATTGCCCAATTATGAAAATGAAAGTGTGAAATGTTATGAAAGTTCAAGTTTTGAACCCATGCTGATGAAAATAATATTTCATCTGCTTGGGCAGGAGGCATATGCTTATATAGCTCTTCCATTTGCTTCCATGATACAAGGAACACAGCTATTGGCATAATATGCTTCCATACCCTGTAACTTCATTCAAAGTATTTTTCTTCAACTACTTCTGCTGGAAATTAGGAAGGTGGGCTGCTTTGATTTCCATCCCACCCACCAGAATTTATGTATTTGTTTAGGTACTATCCAACCACCAAATAACTCTAAGTGGTTCATCCTATACAGCATAGTAAGAAGTGGAGCTTTTTAAACTGATCTGATTTCTGTAAGAGGGTGGGGAAAATCCCCAAACAAAGAGCACATCTATGAAACAATTACTGTTACAATCAAATAGGCTTATGCTGTGAACTGTCAAGAGTCCTTCTGGAGTTTCAATGACAGCTACATGCCAACCGAATAGTTTGGATGAGAATTTTCATCTTAAAAGAGAAAGCATGTGGGTAGGAAGTATGTGCTTGAAAACTCTGGGAGAAACTTTAACAGCAAACTTGCTTGGCTCTTGGGACAGAGCAAAAATTGTCAACACGTTGTTATTACCTGCAGAGATGCTATAATTCTTAAACTTCACAATCGTCCTAATTTTTATTAGAAAAAAAAACCATAAACAAAGGCTTCTGTTGTGGTTTGCTGGCAGCCGGTGCAGACAGCAGTGGAATCGGACAGTGGGGAAGAATCAGTCAGGGAGTCAGGGAGTCAGGGAGTCTGGAGAGGACTCAGACGAGGGTCCTGCATCTGATGCAGAGATGGGGCAAGGACCATCTGAGAGTGGGGTGCTGCCTTCAGAGCCTTTGGAGCCTGGCAGCAGCAAGGCAGAGGACACAGGGAGCCTGTTCCCAGTACGCGTGTGTGCATAGCTGCTAGAAGGCAAGAGCAGCTGAAACAAAAGGGGTGACTCAGGAGTAAAGCTGGTAGGTGATTGCCCCTCTCATAAGGTAGGCCCAGATGACGAGACTTTTTCAGGAAGCAAAGTAGTTCGATCAGTTCAAAGTCACTCTGGAAGCTCTTCATACTTCAGTTGGTTTCTTTTATATTTCGGTTGGTTTTGTTTCTAATTCATTTGATACTTCTGTTATTGGCAACACTTCACAGAAAAGAAAAGGTGTGTGCTTATCTTGGGGGACTGTTTGAGATTAATTCCGGCTGGGAATGAAAACAATTCCCAGCATTGTAATAAATTAATTCTTGATTTTAAAATAAGTGTGTGTGTGGTTATGGTTCAGGAAGTCTTGGTCACAACAGCTTCCTATATAAGTTTGTCAGTCAATAAGAGTCCAGCTTATCAAGTATTTAGGAGGTGAGGGCTTGGCAGCACAATGAAACAATAGCCAATGACTCAATAGCCAACCTCAACACCCAATCAATATCTAAAAAGCCACACACAACAGGCACCATATGAATTCAGATACAGAATAACCCAAACCACACACCCTGTTAGAGAGAAGTTCCCTCAGGATGGGCTTCAGTAGAAGTCCAAAAGCTTGGAAGACTAAACCTTTGGTCCCAATGCTCAACCCAGATTGGATCCTGCAACATTATCTTGGGACACATATATTTGTCTTAATTCGGTTCCTACATGGTTTGCAACTGAAACAAATATTTCTGTTTCACCCAGTGTCTCAGACAATTGTCTTATAGAGAGAACAAGAAGTCATTAGAAGAACCAAGTGACCAAGCATAGCTTGGCTTCTTTTTCAGCTTAGGCTTCTCACTATGAAGACAAGATGGCTTTCCTCACTGAAGAGAAGAGGCAATATGAGTTGCCATAAGGAGACAGGTTCATATTGCTTGAATGGCAGTTCCAAATGCTGCACAAGCTCAGAAGCTCTTCTGTTTATTTAAATTGCAGAAAGAAGCCTCCGAAGTAAGAAAAGTAAGACATTTCTGGCTGCTTTGCTGCATTTTAAGAAACAAGAGAGCTCTATTCCTTCATTGAAGGTCTAGAACAGAGGTCTCCAAACTTGGCAACTTTAAGACTTGTGGACTTCAACTCCCAGAATTCTATGCTATGCTATGCTATGCTATGCTATGCTATGCTATGCTATGCTATGCTATGCTATGCTATGCTATGCTGGCTGGAGAATTCTGGGAGTTGAAGTCCACAAGTCTTTAAAGTTGCCAAGTTTGGGGACCCCTTGTCTAGAAACTGGCAGAAATAGGAACCAAGTTCAAATTTCTAAGAATATGCTTAGGTATACGTATTAATTAAAATTAATTAAAATCTAAGGTTCATGAAGATTTTTTAAAAATTAGCTCTTACCAGGTTGATCTGCCTCATACTGATATAATCAAAGGGTGCACATTGGGATTCAGCCCAAGCCAGAATCATAAATTAATGAGGTAACACTTCTCATTTATTGGTCAGCTGATCATTTTCTTACTCTGTTTCCAGGTTTCCACAAAACTCCATTTCCAGTTCATTTCTCCAGAACTAAGCTGTGCTATGAAAGGTGGCATTAGAGCATCCAAGCTAAGAAATAATTAATATTTGATTAAAAAGTGATGTTGGATTAAAAAAAGAGTATTATGCTCAGATCAGAATGACTTTTGTGATTAGGTCAGCACTGACTGCTTCTGTCACAGTATCCTGCTGGGTTCCTTAGTTCTACAGCATAACTAAATTAATCATCTTTAGTATGTCAACCTAGCTATCTGAAATTAGATTATAACACAGCTGTTATTGCTGTAAATTTTAGCACATTCTAGCTACAAGCAGCATTATGTATATATTTTTTTAAAAGTCAAGATTTCAACAAAGCACGGTTCTATCGTGATTTTTCTAAAATTAGACATACTTTATTCTCCTGTTCTCACAAATCCAGGGTTCCTGTAAATTTCTATTATTGTGAAAAACAGATGTGCTTTTTCCTGTTTTATATATAGCAGTAGGAAATATTTGTATCACTGCCAAGATGACCTTATTTTTGTTTTAGATTCATATCTCAATTTTATGTCTATACAACACTTGGAGCAGAAAATCTTTAAGAATTGTAAAAGCTGAAAGGTGGATTTATTGTTAAATAAAATGAAAAATATTTAGCAAAAAAGGATTGTAAAAGCTATTACTAACAGTTTTAAGAATATTTTTTAACATGGCTATTACTGTCAGAGAGCTAGCTATACGTCAGCCAGAAGAAAATTTCATAATTGTATAGCCACCACTGAAAAGAGCCTCTTTTTCATATAAAAATATTCATATAATCACAACAGAGTTGGGGAACCTTGGAGGTCTTCTATTCCAACCCCTGCTAAAGAAGGAGACCCTATACCATTTCAGACAAATGCTTGTCCAATCTCTTCTTACAAACTTCCAGTGTTGGAGCACCCACAACTTCTGGAGGTAAGCAGCTTCCACTGATAAATTGCTCTAATTGTCAGGAGATTTCTCCTTAGTTCTAGTATGCTCCTTTCCATCCATTATTTCTTGTCCCACCTTCAAGTGCTTTGGAGAGTAGATTGACTCCCTCTTCTTTGAGGCATCCCTTAGATATTGGAACACTACTATCATGTCACCCCTAGTCCTTCTTTTCATTAAACTAGACATACCCAATTCCAGCAACCGTTCTTTATATGCTTTAGCCTCCAGTCCCCTAATCATCTTTATTGCTCTTCTCTGTACTTGGCAATGTACAGTAACTAATTTTAGTACTATTCATAACCACCAATTCTGAAATTGTTCTCAATATACAGACTGGACACTGGCTGATAATTAATGGTGCACATAACATATAAAATATATTTTGTATCAATGTTTAAACAAAAGATCCCCCACTCAGAATGTTTTATCAGAATGCTTCCAATTGAGATGTTCTGAATGTGTTATACTGGAATGCTGTGAAGTAGTCTCTATTCCACCAGGAGAAAAAAGTAGTAAATGTTTCAAGTATCCTACCCACAGGAAATAAGGTCAACTTGGTATGATCTGCTTATTACCTTTTTTTAATGTATGCTACAAGATTGGATGGATATTGTACGATGTCATAAGCTTATAAATTAGGATAGGGTGAGGCATCCTACCAGCCAGCTTACATGAAAACCTGCCAGAAAGATTACTTTAGAAATATTAAATTAAATTCTTTCATAAAATTATGAAAGGAAGATCTCCTTTAAAATCATGGAAACAAATTGTTTTTATAAGCTAGTGATGCACCCTTACACTAGGAACTCCATGAAATATGAGGAAATTGGGCTTTCTGTTCTTTTTACAGAGCACACCAATTACATTTCTGTCCATTTTCTTCCGGACATGTTGCCTGAATGAGTAACAGCCAGGACAATATAAATAGGGTTTATTTTGTTGTGTTTTTTTAAAAACATGCAATTCCTCCTATTTAAACATAAGTTACCTTACAAATGGTAATTAGATATTCCAGTTCTCTGAAGATTCAATAGCATTTTTAACATGATTTTTATGAGGTTGTGACGATGGTTGTGAAAAACTGGAGGGGTGAAGAACAAGGCTGAAGACGGCTGTGGTATGCTTGAATGATTAAACAACAGAATGACAATATAAGTTGCTCTCAGTCCTTACAGGCTCTACAACAGGGGTGTCAAACTCAAGTTGTTATGATGTTGTCATGTGATGTATTGGAACCTTTTTTCCCTTTGCTAAATTGGGCATGGGCGTGGCCAGCACATAACGCATCTGGCCCACAGGGAAGGACTTTGATAGCCCTGCTCTACAAGATCTCCCTGCATTTCTTTTCTAAATCTTCCATTTATAACAAAAAAGAGCTATCATGAATCATGCACAGGTTCATTTCCATCCTTTTATTATTGAAACACTCCTATGCAGTAGGTCAAATCAATAGCATGTCTCGGCAGCAAAGGGCATCATGAAATGCACTCATGAAGCACGAAAGCTCTAAAGAGACTATATTAAGAACCAAGGCAATATTTCCAATATATCATACAAAATAGTGCAAGACACAGTATTCAACCCGTGTCACTTGAAATAGGTTGTAGATGCAAAACCTGAGTGTCCTTCGAAGTACGAAACATTGTAAGTGGCTGTTTTGAAATCAAAATGGCTCATCATAAAACTGTCTTCTACACTGCTTGTAATAATAAAATTTCTTATGACAAGAAGAATCAAATATTTAAAGTACCAGTCTTTCTAGTGGTAATATATGCATATGAAAACTGAACACTGAGAAGAAAAGAAAGAAGATAAAGATCTTTAAACATTGATTTGTGATTGGAGATGGTTCCTGAAAGTACTACAGAGTGGAAGAAGACCCAATTTATTAGACATAGATTAAATAAATGCTGACTGATGTTTTAAGATTATGATCAAAAACTTCAGGCAGGCTATTCCTAGAGTATAGAATAAATCTAAGATTCTACCTGAAAACACCTTTGTGCAGTTTATAGATGAGAAGTGATAACTGAACACAAACACAAAGGCTTAGCTTATTATGATGTATTAGAATTGTCTCAAAGGGATTATCAAGTGAAATCAAGAGAAGATTTGACAACAAAGGATATTCTTGTCAATGATATTCTTATATACAATTAAAAATAAACTGTAAAGAGGATAAAAGATGTTATGGTTTTCAACAAAGTTAAGACTTAGCTTGAAATAGAATTATGCACTAATGATGAACATGATATTGCTAAAATGTAGAAATCTTTGCTGAAATACAGTTGAGGCAGAGGAAGAACAGGTAAAAGAATGTAAGATAAAATGGGCTAGAAGTTTTGACTACAAATGGACAACTATATGGTTGAAAGGAACAACATTTTATTTACATTCTATTCTTAAAGAGAATTTTTACAAAATGATGTATAGTTGGTATTTGTCACCAGAGAAATTGACCAGAATGCGTAAAGGCACCTGAAATGTTTGCTGAAATTGTGAACAAAGGACATTTTATCTTGCTTGGTGGACACGAAAAGTGCCAAAAAAATTCAATACATTATACACATTAATCCAGAAGATTTTAAAGATAAAAGTACAATTGAAACCAGAGCATTTTCTTTTGGGACTAATGGACAAGCAACTAGAAAAAAAGTCACAGAACTTTGTTTTTATATGTGACAGCTGAAGCAAGATTTATATGCTCAAAAGTGGAAAGGTT
This sequence comes from Naja naja, assembly GCA_009733165.1. NCBI lineage: Eukaryota > Metazoa > Chordata > Lepidosauria > Squamata > Elapidae > Naja > Naja naja. The sequence goes on from CM019149.1 coordinate 106,472,437, forward strand.
TAACACCACCCACAATGGAGGAATGGTTAGGGGAGATGATAGAACTTGTGGAAATAACTACATTCAGTTCTTTTCCCTATTAGAGAAAAATAGTGTCTCCTTTTATGCTTGACTGGGAACCTTTTATAGATTTTGTACCTAAAATGAAAAAAAATGCACTTGTAAGTTGTGGTTTTGATGATTAGAAAAATACTGAATAATAGAAAAGAGTAAACATTCTTTTGTAATCATAGAGGAAGAGATAATTTTATAATTGTATTGATATTTGTTGCAAAGGAAATCAGAAGCTTGTTTTATTTGTTTTTATTCTTTCATTCTGTACTTTTGCTTTTTAATTTTTCTTCCTTTTTTACTGCTTTCACTCTTTATTAGCTTGTATGGGTTTTTATATTCTTTGTAAAACTTTCAATAAACATTATTTTAAAAAGGATTATAATCAGAAACCAAAAACACATTATACTATGGGCATGTGATACAAGGAGAAGAGCAACTAAAAATAACTTTGGTTTGTAAAATTGACAGAAACAGAATTAAAGGACATAAGATATGGTGACTTGATTAGGAGATAGCAGAAAAAGTTCCAACTGGTTACTCAATTATTCTTGAGATGCAGGGCATTTTTCTATATAGTTGCCAAGAGCGAAGTCAAAACTTCATGGCAACCGGTGTCCCTCTTAGAATATGTATATATCTGTCTATGCATGTGTATCTATTCCTGTGCAGGAATTCTGTCTATTTCTTTCTGCATTTGACTGACAATTATGATTAGCATGCATGATCATGACGATAAGATGTCTTCTGAAAGGGTCAGAAGTGTGTCTCATCTAGAGATTGTTTTATTTTATCTTAAGATGCTTGTAGGAACTCCAGGTTCCAAGTTATAAAGAGGCATGCTCAGAAACATTATTAAGATACATCATTAGATACGTTATTATTAAGATGACATCTCAGCTGTAGCTGATGCAAAGTAGTTTATGAGTTGTTCTTTTAGTGTGCTTCATATCTGGCTGAATTAAGAAAGCCTGACAGTATGCACTCTCAAATGGTATACATGATTGATATTGTTATGTATGCAGGTTTGAATGTCATTGGTTTAGTTTGAACTGTTCTTGTAAAATGTCAGAAATGATTGGTTTAAAAAGTGTGGGAAAATCCTGCACTCTGATTGGCTGGCAACTGCGGCTGCTGGCTATAAGTAGCAGCCGCAGCCCAGCCAAACCGGGTCTGTTATGAGCTGTAGTCACTAATAAACTCTTCACTGAAGCACTCCGCGTCTGACTCTTCATGCAAACTTAACACTGGCGACGAAGGTGGGATCCTTCCTGAAGAGAAGACGACGCGGAAAACAAGCTGAGAGAGATGGCTGCACTGAACACACACACCCAGCCCCTTTCGATCCGATGGCAGATGACTGGGACTCATATGCGGATCATTTCCAAATGTATTTGAGGAAACGATCTCACCGACATTTCCAAGAAGCAGAAGAGGGCGGTCTTTCTTACGCACTGAGGTCTGGCAGTTTTTAAGATGGCGAAGGCATTGGCGGAGCTGCAGACGGAAGGTAATGGACTGGCCCGACGAAAAGAAAGAGCCCATTATGCCCCACAAGTATCGTGCCTCATTAAGAGACACAAGTTTTACCGTCAGGATCAAGGGGAAAGCGAAAATGTTAATGACGTGGCAAGTTTAAGAGACATTGGGGGTGCATGCAGTTTAACAACTTGGAAGAGGCCATGCAATCGATTTGTTCTAGGCCTCAAAGACAAGGTGCTTCAGAGCAAATTATTATTAAAACCTAAGATCACGTTGAAAGAAGCCATAGAAGAGGCCTCCTGAGCAGAAGCCACCAAGTCCTCAGCAGCAGCCATGAAGAAAATTAACAAGGCCTCAAGCCATCCTGATGTGGAAAAATCCACAACAACCCATTATGAGCAAATAGATTCTGAGTCAGACTGTAGTGAGGGGGAGGAAGGAATTTATAGACTCAGAATGGAGAGGAAAAAGAAAGACCTGGGAAGAAAGAGGCAAGATTTTTACTGCAGAGGTTGTGGGGGAGCCACCCCTGCACTGAATGCAAGTTTCTTGATACCATCTGCCTCTGTGAAAAAAAGAGGTCATCTAGCAAGAGTCTGCAAATCATTCAGAACTCCACCCCATAGAAGAAAGTTTCCTGACAAAGAATTCAAGCCTAACAACTTCAGTGAGAAAATGGAACACAGAAGCAAATGGGAAGAATGAAACTCATCAAACAGTCACCATTGGTCATTTTTCACCCTTAAGAAGCAGAAAAGTACATGTGAAGGTACTAATTGAAGGAAGGCCTTGCCAAATGGAAGTGGACTCAGGCTCTATTTATCTATGGTGTCATGGGACACTATTCACAGACTACTCCCAAACATTCAGAAGAAGCATTTCCAGAAGCAAGCACTGACTCTTAAAGACTACCAAGGGAACAAGATTCCAGTAGTTGGAACAAGAGAATTCAACGTGAAGTTCAAAGGCCACACCAAACGTTTGCCTCTGACCATCGTGGACAAGGATCGCCCAAGCTTGCTGGGACTTGAGTGGTTCAAGCCACCAGGCATTGAGGTGACTGGCATCAATCACGTGAGCAACTCTGAATGGGAGGAGGCCTTGAAGTCTGAGTTTCCAGAGGTCTTCAGCAATGGATTGGGCAAGTATATGGGGACCCCTATCACTTTCAACCTAGATCCCAAGGTGTTTAAAGCCCAGAAGGGTCCCATTTGCCTTAAAGGAAAAAATTGATGCACAATTAGATAAACTAATATGGGAGAGCCCACTGACCACTCCAGATGGGAGACACCCATAGTCATACCAGTTAAGACTGATGGGTCAGTAAGAATCTGTGGAGACTATAAGGGGACATTGAACCATGCGCTTCAACAGAGCGATATCCAGTTCCAGTGGTGCATCATTTATTACATTCACTTGGCAGGGTACAGTCTTTGCCAAATTGGATCTGGCCCAGGCATATCAACAACTAACAGTTGATGATGCCACTGCAGAGGCCCAAACCATTGTGACTCATAGAGGTGCCTTCAAATGTAAAAGGTTACAGTTTGGAGTAAGCGGCACCAGGCATCTTCCAAAGCCTTATGGAAAGGATGCTCCAAGGACTGCCAGGGGTAGTGCCTTACTTTGATGATGTGTTAATCTCTGCTGAAAATGACACTCAATTACAAGAGAGACTCAGAGAAGTCCTTACCAGATTCAAGAAAGCGGGGTTAAAAGTCAAGGAAGAAAAATGCACTCTTAGAACTGACAAGGTTGAGTTCTTCTACATGATTGACAAGCATGGCATCCACCCTACAGATGCCAAGGTTCAAGCAATCAAAGAAGCCCCTAGACCAAAATGCAAAACAGATTTGCAAGCCTTCCTTGGACTTATTAACTTTTATCACATGTTCCTACCTCAGAAGGCAACCATTGCAGAACCATTACACAGACTACTGGACAAAAAATCTGTTTGGGTCTGGGGCAGGAAGGAACAATCAGCATTTAACAATATTAAAAGACTAATCACATCTGATGCTGTACTGATACAGTTCTCTGAGAATTTGCCTGTTGTACTGACTTGTGATGCATCCCCTTTTGGAGTGGGGGAGTTTTTTGAGCCACATGCTTCCCAGCGGGAGGGAAGCCCCTATTGCATTTTACTCTCGCACTTTGACCAAAGCAGAGAGGAATTACAGCCAATTGGACAAGGAAGCCTTGGCAATTGTTGCAGCTGTCAAGAAATTCCATGAGTATATGGGAGAACATTTACCATTGTCACAGATCACAAACCTTTGTTAGGCATTGTGGCAGGAGACAAACCTACACCCACTGTCACCTGTCACCAAGAATGCTGAGGTGGACTGAATTTCTTGCTGCTTATTCATACAAACTCATCCACAAGCCTGGCAAAGACATTGGCAATGCTGATGCCTTGAGTCGCTGCCCACTTCCGTTTCACACTGAGGACGTTGAACTTGAGGCACACACCTTTTTCCTAGAAACTGTTGCCAAGCTTCCAGTACACGCTGCTGAAATTGCCAGAGAGACTGCCAAAGACACTTTATTGGCTCCTGTTATGGGCTGGATTAAGAAAAGTTGGCCTTTTCAAGATCTACCTCACCTTGCCCAACCTTTTAAATCCAGGCAAACTGAATTATCTGTATTAAGAGGATGTATTTTGTGGGGTAACAGGGTGGTTATTCCTGCAAAACTGCAAAGGGAGGTTTTGGAAACATTACATGAGGGTCATCCAGGTATTGTAAGGATGAAGGGATTGGCCAGGAGTTATGTATGGTGGCCAGGTATTGACAAAATAGTTGAAAACTGGGTTTCATCTTGTCCCAACTGTCAGGTAGTCAGGCCTGCCCCACCTCTCGCCCCCACACAGGAATGGGAATGTCCTAGGGGCCCATGATCTAGGATTCACATTGATTTCACTGGCCCTACCAGAGGGCACACCTTCCTTATTATAGTAGATGCATATTCCAAATGGCTAGAGGTCATCACTATAGCATTCACCACAACTGATGCTGTCATCAAGCAGCTCAAAAAGCTTTTTGTAACCCACGGGTTACCTGATGTTCTTGTCTCTGACAATGGCCCTCAATTTACATCCAACCTTTTTAAATCCTATCTAGCACAACAGGGTATCAGACATGCCCTGACTGCCCCTGGGCACCCTTCGGCTAATGGCCGGGCTGAATGCCTGGCACGTTTTACCAAGGAAAAGCTTCAGCAGTTGGGTCCTGGGGACATCACTGAGAAAGTTGAAAAACTTCTTAGTGTTCAGCACATCACTCCTAACTCATCAACTAACTTATCCCCAGCAGAGTTCTTGATGGATAGGAAACTTAGGTCTCCCCTTGACCGCCTTCATCCCACTTACGCACCCAACGCACCACCAGATTCCACTAGCAAAGTTCACACATTCAGTGTGGGTGATTCTGTTTATGCTAAGAACCTTATGGGTGAGCCTTCATGGATTCCTGCTGAAATAACTCAAATCACAGACCCTCATTCTTACAGGGTACAAACAGAGGATGGTGTCCTCTGGAGCAGGCACATTGATCAGCTTAGATCCAGATTACTTCAGGAACATCGCAATTGTTCCTCTCTAGTTCCCATACCTAATGCCTTTTCTAGGGGGGAAGGGGAGGAGCATGAGGATAATCAGCAAGCAAGAATCAACTCCATGTGTAATGAGCCATTACGACAGGAACCACCCCAAAACCTGTCACAATGCCAAAATCCATCCTTACAAGTGGAAGAGTGCACATCACTACCTGACTTGGGTGCTGACATTGGGTTGGAGATGGGTTGGGAGGAGACACCAGATTGTAACAATCAAACAGGGTCTTCTTTCACAGGAAGTCCAACTAGGGAAATGTCAACAGACACATTTCCCCTCTCACTGGGTGAGAACGTTAAAACTTCTGAACCACGAAGGTCTCAACGTACAAGTAAGAGCCCCACCTATTTAAAAGAATACATTAGATAGGTTGGGGTTTGAGTATGGAGTGAACCTAGTGGGGAGGGGTGTTATGTATGCAGGTTTGAATGTTATTGGTTTAGTTTGAACTGTTCTTGTAAAATGTCAGAAATGATTGGTTTAAAAAGTGTGGGAAAATCCTGCACTCTGATTGGCTGGCAACTGCGGCTGCTGGCTATAAGTAGCAGCCGCAGCCCAGCCAAATTGGGTCTGTTATGAGCTGTAGTCACTAATAAACTCTTCACTGAAGCACTCCGCGTCTGACTCTTCATGCAAACTTAACAGATATGGTGGAAGATTATACTTGCAATTATGACTGTTTCCCTAGTTGTATAGCATTGTGTAGAGATTACTATTATGAGGTGAGGTAAATAGGACATTAATGTCATTCATCTCAATTTGTTTTTCTTTAATTGTTCATCCAATTACTTTTCATTTTATCAGACTTTTTGGTGTGTCATTTAATCTAGTTAGTTGTTAAAATAAAGTTTAACATAAAGTAGTCTGTTTTCCTCAATGGTCGACCAGATGTTGACCAGTGGGAATTCCCCAAGCAGAACATGATTATTGTTATTATTTTGCAGAAATCCAAAAGAAAACTCTGTAATAACAACATGGCTCAGAACTAGCATCAAAAAAGCAAGCACAGTGGATAAAGAAAGGAAAATGTCCATTGAGAAATGCAGAATCTAGCAAAAATATTTTCATAGGGGACAGAGAAGTTTACATTTAAACCAAAAGGATGGTTGTTATTTTTGTTTGGTTTTGCTTTGGACATTCAATAGTGTCTTGTAATCTACCATGTATTTTGCTTACAGAAGGAAAAAAGAGAAAATATTTTTTAATCTTCTCCATGCCAGCAACAATGTCTTCCTTGCCTTCCAAAATCAAGAGATTCTTCAAATCATTTTAGATTAAACAAAACACAGAACTGGTTGTTAAAAAATTTGAATCCCACCCCTGACCTTGGCAACTGAGGTAAAGTCATCCAAGATCTTTCAGTCCAATCTGACTCATAGAGTTGATGTGGTGAGTGAGGACTGATGATAAACTTATCTGTAACTGCTATAAAGAAGTTTGGAAGCTGCTTCTTTTTCTTTATCTTTTTGTCACTTTTCTTTATTCTTTTCTCTTTTTCTTCAGTTGTTATAGTTCTTAATATTGATTAAAATTCTTCACTAAAAATTAATAACAAAAAAGAGTTGATTTGTGGGAATAAAGTTGGAGAAAGGAATACTATATAAAGTTGGAGGAAAGAATACTAATTCCTGAAGGAAAAGTGAGATGTATATCTAATAATAAAATAAAAATGAGATCTGATCGCTTTATCCCACTGCTGAAGAGAATAGAAAATCACAAGAGCAATTTTAAGAATTGACCAAGCAATTAGCATCTGTGAAAATGCATAAGTAAAAGGAAAAAGAAATAAAAAAGCAAGCTAGAAAAAGTTACATTCCCACTCTGTCAGTGAAATTATGAACTTTTCTAAGTTTAATAGTAGAAATGAAATTCAGAGACCAGCCCAGGCATATGCTTAAAAATGGATAGTTATTTGATAATAGATTAATATCCAGATTAATGGGAAAAGAATATAAGATGCTGGATCAAGGATTGCTGACACAATCAATACTGGAGTATTATAATCTCATCCATTTGCAAAAATATCATGATCTTGAAGGGAAGGGCACATAGAACAGAACACATGTAAACAAATCAAAGTTGACAGAAACAAAAACTTCTGAGAAAAGACATTTTGAGAATTATTGTAAAATAATTCACAACGTTTTCATTCCAAAGTGCAGTTACAGCAAAAAACAAAGTATAAATATTATTGTTACACAAAATACTGCATCAATCAAAGTAGGAAAGTTTTTCCTTAAATATAAGACATTATTCAAACTGTCTTCATATAGCTTATGTGAGTTCCCAGGATGTGAATACCCAAAGTATTCCTCAAATAACCCAACTCTGCAGAAATTCAATGAAGCTGATATCATTGTTCCCAGAAATTAAAGTTCATTCTTCTTCAAACGATCAGGAAGAAAATCAAAGATATAATAAACATCATGATATATTCAAGGTGTTGGTGATTACATACAAAGCCCTGCATGGCTTGGGTCCGGGGTACTTGTGGGAGCGTCTCCTGCCAACATCAGTTTCCCATCGCCCGGTGCGCTCTCATAGGCAGGGCCTCCTTGGGGTGCCATCGGCTAGACAGTGTCGGCTGGCGACCCCCAGGGGCAGGGCCTTCTCTGTGGGAGCCCCCACCCTGTGGAATCAGTTGCCCTGGGGGCTCCAGTTGGCCCCTGACCTCTGCTCCTTCCGCCGCAACCTGAAGATGTGGTGTTTTTCAGCAGGCTTGCCTGGACTGAGGTGGGGCGGGTTTTTAATTTGTTTTAATATCCAGTTTTATCTGTTTTAAATTTTGTTTGGCTTGGGTTTCATTCAATGTTTAGTATTTTTAACTTTTGTATTGTATGATTTTTATGATGTGAGCCATGCTGAGTCCTTCGGGAGATAGGGCGGCATACAAGTCCAAACAAATTAAATTAAATTAAATATATGAGTCACATGCAAACATTCCCAGGCAATACCTCCATAAGGTCATCTAGAAGTTCATTAGATCTTTGCTCCAGAATGGAGACAACACTCTTTTTAAGAATAGCAAGGGAAGATTTTACAATGGCACACTAATATATTTGTGTTTTAGATACAGTATGTCACTCATTAAAGACATAGTAAGAGCAAACCAGACAGTTCTTCTGTAGAGAGTGAATCACAGGCAAGTGATAAAAGTAATCCTTCCTTGAACTAAACCAAGGAAGGATTAATTTTATCAATTAATCTACTTGTTTCTCATATTTTAAAAATATGTGAGTATTTCAAAAATTTAAAGAATTTTTGTAATGCTCAAATATTTATTTTATTTACTGATCACTAGCTTTACTGGGCTTATATGCTGCTGCAATCATTCCGGATTCTAAATTACCTATATATCTGCTCTGTAATTAAGAATTTAAAATTCTTAATGCATGACATTCCCATGAAAATAAAATTACTGTGCCAAGGCAGTATCATATGTTTAAACTCTGTTCTAGCATGGGGTGCCTAAGAAAGATCTTTTTAGTTGTTTTATGAACATGGGTGGAAATCACTGACCAAACCCCAGTCAGGACAGATGCTGGCTGAAATTGAATTTCCTCTTTTAAACTACGTATTTTGGCTGAGTAAACTGCTAAATGGATTTTGATTCTCAGTAACATAGGTTGCAATCAGCAAGCATGATCCAAATTTCTTACCACTGTGCTTCTATGTTATTTCTCAGCAAATTTTAGTGCATATTTCCTACAAATTCATGCATGTGATTTGAATATGCAACTGAAATTTGAGTTGTATATTATAATCCATGATGTAAATTGCCAGCAGAAAGGTGAGAAACAAATCATTATGTTCCTCCAGAGTGTAATATTTAGCTTTAGCTAGACCAATAAGAGTCTTAGCAAGTGAGCTTCCTCTCTGATGTCTTTCTTTAAATTGAAAAGTCCGGGTTGTTAGTTGAGCAGCTGAGGATTCAGTACAGTGAGAGCAGGCCATTTTCCTTCCTAACAGAATTACTCAATTTTGTACGTGTTAGTCATTTCTAACCCTGAAAGGAAAACCCGTTTTTTGTGCCTCAGTTCAGGCTGAAATGACAAGGCAGTGAATCTTTACCAAGAAGGAGCAAATTGGTAAAAACCTCACTGTTTTACCATCAGCATTCATAATAGCATTTAGGTTCAATCTTTGTTTCCTGTATTGTTTTCCAATTTTTACCATTTACTTTTGTAACATCTCCCTGCATAAAAAATGTTTTACAAATCTTCTCTTATTTTGTGCCTTCATTAAAAATTGCTTCAGAATTTTTTATGCAAATCGGTCCTTTTCATTCTCTGAATATCACAGATGAAGGCTTTTAAAATGGAAATTTCCAAATTGTAGGTTTTCTTTTTCAATCATTAGCTGTTATTATTTGCACACTATTTTTAGTATTTAGTATTGTATCTTTTTTCCTGGTCTGTCTGTCTATCAGCCTGTCTGTCTATTTATCTATCATCTATCCATATCTATCCAAGTTATATGGTTCATTCAGTTACATTCTCACACACTCTCCATTCCTCTGGATGCCTTTAGAGTTCTCACCAGATTGGCAACTTTTAGCTTTAAAACATTTCACACCCTGTTTGGCATGAGTTTCATTTTCTTACTGTCTTTTTTATTCTCCAAAATTAAAGCAGAACCCAATTAAGTCTGCTTTAAGATCTCTAAAGAATCTGTGGGTTTCAAAATTCTTGTTTTCTCCTTTCTTTTATTTATTTATTTTGACTTGTATGCCGCCACTCTCCAAAAAGGACTCGGGGCGGCTCACAGATAAAAACACAGAACAATAAATTATTTAAAAAGAAATTAAACTAAACAAGCCAAAATACAACTATAAAACTGGATTAAAATCGAATTTAAAACCCACCCTCTCCCCCAGGCGATCAGTCCAGCCCAGCCTGTAAAAACAACCAGGTTTTTAGATCACACCGGAAAGAGGAGAGATCGGGAGCCAGCCGGAGCTCAACGGGTAGCTGATTCCATAAGGCGGGGGCCGATACAGAATAGGCCCTTCCCTGGGTCACCACCAGCCGACATTGTTGTGCGGACGGCAACCCGAGGAGTCCCAACCTCTGTGCTCGCACAGGGCGACTGGTATTTGATATCGGCAGGAGACGCTCCCGCAAGTACCCCGGACCCATGCCATGAAGGACTTTGAATGTTAACGTCAAAGCCTTGAATCGCACCTGGAGGACAACCGGCAACCAATGCAGCTCGCACAGGAGAGGCGTTACATGGGAGTATCGGGAAACTCCCATCATAACCCGCGTGGCTGCATTCTGCACCAGCTGGAGCCTCCGGATGGTATGCAAGGGCAGTCCTACATAGAGAGCGTTGCAGTAGTCGAGGCAGGATGTAACAAGTGCGTGGGTGACTGTGCGAAGGGCATCTCGGTTCAGATAAGGGCGGAGCTGGCGAACCAGCCAAACCTTTACATCTTTATGTCTCTGAAATAAAGTATCTAGATAGAATATGGGGGTAATATAAGTCATTTTGTTATGAGCTTTGATTTTTTCTCTCTTCAGTTTTATTTCTGCTCTTTTTCGCCTTCAGAAAAGACTCCCTCACCTAAGTGTCTTCACTGCAATTCAAGTTTCTGATTATTACCCATAAAGCCCTGTACTATGGCAGAGGACCTACATATCTGAGAGGTTGGTTGCCTCAGATCATTTTTGCCCACCCAATGTGTTCAAGGTACCATCCATTAAATGCTGCCATTTTGCAGCACTGAGGAAGTGTGCCTTCTCTGTTGCAACTCCTACCTTCTGGAGCAGAATCCCTCTGATGATAAGGATGACATCTGCCTTAGAGTTCCAGAAACCTCTGAAATGGGATCTGTCTATCTGAGGGACTGTCTCTCCCTGGTTATTTCAGCCCAACTATTAGATTGGGCAGAGAAGGCATGCTGCGAGTACCATCAGCTAGGGATCTACATTTGGTGAGTCCCAGGAGATATGCCTTTTCTGCTCTGGCACCTGCTGTAAGGAACACTCCCTCACCTTCCCACCCCTATGACTAGGTCCATCCCTTTTGTCATTCTGGAAGCCCCTCAAGACCTGGCTATGCCATCAGGCCTGGTGCTCCCAGGGAACTGGAAATGTGGCTCCATTGTTGAGGAGGCCATTTTTAATTTCTCTTTGCTTAGGGTTTATATATTTGTCTTTTTCTACTGTTTATTTCCTAAAGTAGATTTTTAAATTTTTTATATGTCATTTTTTAGATTTGTAGTTTTTAATCTGATTGCTTTGGGTTGCCCAGAGTCACTTTTGGTGAGATAGGCAGCTATACAAATTCAATTAACAGCCTGCACCTTGGTGGTGCAGGCTGTTAATAGCCTAGCACTTAGTTCCAGCTGCCTGTAATTATTGCAAGCTCGAATCCCACCAGGCTCAAGGTTGACTCAGCCTTCCATCCTCTCGGGGTAGGTAAACTGAGGACCCAAGATTGTTGGAGGCAATAAGCTGACTTTGTAAAAATGCCACTTAGTAATAAGCAGGCATATACAATGGAAGGAAGGCTATTGCTGAGCGCATTGGGTTGTATCCCAAAAATTGTAAGCTGCCCTGAGTCTCCGGAGAAGGGCGGGATATAAATATGAATTTTTTAAAAAATTAATAAATAAATAAAATAAAATAAACAAAACCTAGCTTTGATCCCAGCCCGGGGATTGATGGTCTTATTTATTTAAGATCCCTGTTTTGTTTTTGCATGATTTTGATGTCTTTAAGTTTATTTTAGTCTGAGTGATTTGATTTGCTGCCAAAAGTCCATTGGAGTTAGCTGATTAATAAATTCAAATAAATAAATTGCTTTGGGTTCTTTGTCGTGTCACAGACTGTCAAATTCTAATCACAAATGTGGAGTAGCATGAGGCTTGGATATCTCATCCTTATGAAAAGGCATAATGATGAAAACATTGTTTCCAGGATGAGTTAGGATTGCCTTGATGCAAAGTACTCTAATGTCATGTCTTCAAAGAGGCAATGTAAAGGTCACGATATGAAATGAAGAGAAATTACATAGACTTAGGCTTTATGAAAGAAAATATCTTGGACTGAAAAGTAGAAACATTATTCAGTACTAGCTGAAGGAAACTAGAGGGAGGAAGAGGAGGAGGAGGAGGCTGAGAAAGAATAAAATGCCTGAATAGCATATTTGATGACAGGAGCTTACAATAATTCACATAAGAAGTTGATGACATAGAACCTTAACTGACGAACATCCATCAGGGCATAAATAATTAGAAGTGACTGAATGACTGAAAAACAATATTTACTTTATCAGCACTGAGCAATGTAAGGCTTAGATTTCTTTACAGGGGCAAATGATGAATCAGTAAATGATTTCATATAAAGAGCCTACCCAAGTTATGTCTCGGAATCTTCTACCATGTATGGCTATAATTGAATAATGGAGTAAGCATCTGGAGATCAGAGATTAACTCTGGTGTGAATGGAAGACTGACATAACGTATATTGTGAGACAGACCAGAAACAAAATTTCCATTTCATGAACCTGAATCAGAAATTGATTAAAACCAGTTGAAGGTGGCTGCTTAGGACTCCAAATCATTGCTTTCATATCTGCCAAGGACTAGAGATGTAAACTTGTTCTGCCACCAATTCAATCTACTGAACTTCACAGTGAAACAATATTGGGCACATGTAATACCACTCCTCTTTGGACTGCATTGGTTGCACCTCAAGTGCAGCTCAAGGTACCAGTTGCACCTTTAATGCCCTCCATGGCTTAGGACTGGGTTATTCAGGAGACTATCTCTTTTTAGTTGTTTCTACCTGTCCAACCCAGTCATGCAGAATGGATATGCTTTGGGTCCTGTCAGCTAAACAATGCCAGTGGATTTTTGCCATTATGCCCACTTTGTTATTGTTTACATTCTAGTTTAATTATGTTTGCTGCTCAGAGTCATTTGTTGAGATGAGGAACACTGGGAAAGAGAAGTTGCAACCTCCTTAGGAGAAGCCCCCCGGACAAGAAAGGGATTCACCATGTTGACATGTAAGGAAGTTGATTGTAGGTAAAACTTTGAACAATTAAAAGATAGCAAATCTATTTAGAAGCCCCAGGTTGGCTTCTAATGAGTTTGAGTTTCCTAGAGAGGACCTGAAAACTGATTTCACCAACCAGAGTGGAAATATCATATAAGTGCTGGCTTTATGAATCATAAGAAGTCTAGAGGAAATGGGAAAAGTTTAGTGGCATTTTTGGATAGCCAATTCTTCAGTTCTAGAGCCCCCAGATTAATAAGGGATTATATTCATTTCAAAGAACCAGAAGCAGGATAACCAAGCACAGCCATGTTACTATCAGACCAGTCAATTATATTTGATTTATCTAAAGAAGAAAGACAAAACCAGGAGCCACCTCATCAAGTTGTAAACAGCTCCCCATCCAAAACTGATATAATTGCTACCTGCTCCTGCAAAATTTCTGTATTTTCCTTAAAGCTACCAGTACCTTCAAGGAAATATTGGAAAGTTGAAGTGTAGAATTCTGTTTGGCTTTAGTTCATTCTAATCATACCACCAGGTGGAATAAAGAAGGATAACTAGGTCTCCAGATTTCAAAAGAAATGCAAGATGCCCTAACACAATGGGAGAGGGATATAAAAATGTCTCTACATTTGGCCTTCAGTTAATGTATTTTACGTAATCTTCATCAAACCACAGCAATCCTACTACTGTTTGGGACATAAAACTCAATAGACAAGTTTGTTGGGGGATGATTTCAGTCTTTATTTCTTGCTAAAGTGAATTATATACAGAAAATTGTATGGAAGAAATTTTCCTTCTTATCATAGGAAGGAAATTTTCTGCTGCACAGGATTATTAGTTTCTTTCCCTTTCTTTGGTTAAATATTGAAGCCTAACACTGTTTCCATTTATTTTACTATAAAACTTTTCATCTAGTGCTTGATACCTAACAATTTCTTTTTTACAACCTCACTATTCTGTAAACGACATTTTTTCATCCACTAGAAGAGTAACATGAATCATGATTTGGTGCAAGAGTCACAGATTTTATTAGGTGTCACCAATTTATCTTATTAAAATTGTAAAGACACTATAGTGAACAATCACAAATGCAAAGAGCTTCTCATGCAATTCAGGTAGCTGATAGCCACCAGCATCTCTTGTGGAAAATTTTGCTCTGGTTCTAGGAACTGAGCTGAATGTATCCTAGATTGATTCATATCATTGCATTCCTATCTTGAAGAGAAGAAGGAAGAGAAGGGAAGGGAAGGGAAGGGAAGGGAAGAGAAGAGAAGAGAAGAGAAGAGAAGAGAAGAGAAGAGAAGAGAAGAGAAGAGAAGAGAAGAGAAGAGAAGAGGACAAGACAAGAGCCTTGGTAGCTCAGGCTGTTAAATGCCTGCTCTTAAGATCCAGATGCCTACAATTATTGTAGGCTCGAATCCCACCAGGCTCAAGGTTGACTCAGCCTTCCATCCTCTCCGGGTAGGTAAATTGAGGACCCAAGATTGTTGGGGGCAATTAGCTGACCTTGTAAAAATGCCGCTTAGTAATAAGCAGGCATATACAATGGAATGAAGGCTATTGCTGAGCACATTGGGTTGTGCTCCAAAAATTGTAAGCCGCCCTGAGTCTTCGGAGAAGGGCGGCATATAAATGTAATTAAAAAAAAAAAAGACAAGACAAGACAAGACAAGACCCTGGTCCAGGGTGTTGCCAAAGTCCAAGAGTGGCTTCTGCTCCCTCTCCACAAATCTGTTGTCAATGAAATGTCAACATGCATAATGATTCTCACCTTCAAGTGTTCCAGGGTCCTTAGCAAATAAATAACTAATCTGCCCAGGTTGCCCACCATAGTGTGGTGAAATCAATCTAGACATGATCACTCGCATCTCAGAATCCAAGGTTCAGTTCAACGATCAATGCAGATTCCCAAGATATAAAACATTGTGGCTAAATATTTGAAGCAGATAGTAGTTCAGATACAACTACAAACAATTGCACAAAGTAAAATAGCTGTGTAACAAATATAATGATCTATCCTTTCACATGAACTCAAAGCATTCAAGCACAAACATACATCCAGGTTAGCTCATATCAATTATAATTCAAAATGTTCTAAACTGTGATCAGTTAAAAAAAAACCCAAACCCAATCCTGCCTCTGAATGCCATTGATAAGCAATTCACTGATATCCCATGGCAAGGGGTTGTCCAAGATAAAGACCTAAATGCACATAACCGGATATTTAAATGAAAAAGTACAGTAATAATAAAGTAATGAAGTGAAATGAAGTAAAAGAAGACATCTTATCTGATGATAGGAAGGGAGGGAGGGAGGGAGGGAGGAAGGAAAGATGGAAGGAAGGAAGGAAGGAAGGAAGGAAGGAAGGAAGGAAGGAAGGAAGGAAGGAAGGAAGGAAGGAAAGAAAGAAGGAAGGAAGGGACAACTTTGCTTGAAATATAGAAGATAAGAATGGACCAGACAGACAGACACTATGTACTATTCATGATATCACAAAATCATCCCCCCTCCCCACATACAAAGTTTAATTACTACAAATAGTGATTAAACTTTAAACAAAATCTACACAATTGGCTACTTTAAGGCAAGAAGTTTTCCTTCAAGGCAGCTGAAACAGTTAGCTTTTCCTTCTGATATTTTAAAGAAGTGTTCCTAGAAGGTTGAAGCTCTGGTACAAAATATTGTTTCCTTAGATGTGTGGGGTTAGTGAGTTGAAAGCTCTTTGCAACTGAAATAACAAGGGTTTTATTTTACTAGTACCCAGAGTAAATATCAGAAAATGTGATGCATTTCAAGAAGCGGCAGAAGGGGAACCAGGTGTCAGACCCACTGATGAGGTTGGTGTCAAGAGTCAAGGGAGCTGCTGCAGCTTGAGTTTGGCCTAACAAGAACAGAAAGCTTTCTTGATCTTATTATACAGAAGAAGAATATGGCTAGACTGCCTGGTGGGAAAACCAAGGAAGGCTTTCAAGCTGCACAGGTGATAGTAAAGAGAAGTAACATGGCAAGCTTATTTTCAACTGTTCAGTCACTACATTGTTTGCCTTAACAATGTAGTAGTGCTCCCTCAAAATTGAGTTGTTTTAGTTAAATAATAATAATACAATCCTTCTTATCTGTGTTGTACAATCTCATTAGAACTTATTTCACGCTGGCTATGCAGAGACAGCGTGTAACTAAAAGTTTCTGTTTTCTGTTAAAGACCCTACTTCATCACGACCATTGAAGATAGCATCAGCCTAATAGTCTCATTATACAGGTCAAATGTTTATTGGCTTCTAAAATCTTCAGTAAGTTAAAATCCCTTCCTTCCCTTTGCTTTTCTGCTATCTACCTCTATTCTACCCTTAATGGTGGGGGAGGATGTTTTGGAAGAGTTACTCATATTTATTTAAATAATAATTATCATTTAGCTAGCTGTTTTTAGTCAAGACATTATTAAATTACATTCATATACTGAGTGAACAGGAATGACTTTCAGAGATCTACAAATTGTGAGCTTAAGAACCAACCAGCTCTTTATTATAATATCATTCTCATAAGAAATGGAGTGCCTTTGGAGAAGGATAATAACATGGAACACTTCTTGGCCTGCTGTTTAGAATTCTGTCCCAATCTCTTATACAAATGTTTGACAAAACATTTATTTAGAAACTACTGGTAATGACATTTATTTTCACTTAACATTGGAGTCTACTCTAGTCCAATTGGTATAGTTTCTATGTAGATTAAGTAATGCCATACTTGGCAATTTTACCTCCCACTAGGCCTCTGATTTATGTAAAGTGTATTAAACATTTGAGGAAAAGATGCAGAATTATACCATGGTAAAATATTTTACGGAGGCAGTTAGATCAGGTTCTAGCTAAATGTTGTTTTTCCATCAAATAATTGTTTGTAAGGTATTCTAAAGACTCATGCAAAGCATAAATAAACATTAACTGTACAATACCTATAGGTTTTTTTTTACTAAGTTGAAGTTTTATGAACAGTTGTAATCCAGTGTTTTTATTTCATGAAGTGATGAATATGGATTTGTATCTGTCTGCAGGGTCAAACCCAAATTCATCCAAACATTTTGTGTTCCATCAAAGGCTTTCATCATAAAAAAGGAAAACCCATAAAAAGCATATTTCTTTCCCTAACATATGCATCATATGTTCATTTTGTATTCAGGCCTCCAAGTATACACACTGATGTTTGCAGCAATATTTATTTAGAGAGGATGAGCCAAGGAATCATTTGATACAGATTTTTGTTGAATGTCTGGATTACAGAGTTATTTGCTTCACAATGCATTCTTTTTGAGAAGGCCATCTCATTTCATTTGACAGATTTCATCATCATGCTTCATCAATAGATAACATTATTTTTATTTTCCAGATTTGCTGGGAATATTGAGGCAAAGGGTGCCCACCAATAGAACAGATGAAAGTACTGACAATCTGTTTGACAGTAACATCTCCAGAACCTTTTGTATACACAATTCTTGAAAGGATCTTGTAATTTTTTCCTCATTTTTATTTGTAGATGCATTTACAAGCACATCTTAAATCCTCTAAGGTACATGAAAAAAGTCTGGACATCCTCTGGAATCTCCAAGCTCTCTTACTTTATATAGGAGCTTCTAAATGATGGGAAGAGTTACTTCTACACTTTTTCTTGGGTAACAACCAGTCAAAACAGATGATTTTTTTAGTAAGAAAAAACATTGGGGAAGCAGAAATTCTTAATTCTCTTATGTGACCCCCTAAGCTCTATGAGATTACTCTTTTTTTCTTACAAGTATTTGTGGTGCAAAGTACAAACTATTTATTAAAACATATGAAAATATTACAATTTAGGGAGTCCTTGGTGTCTTGGTGCTATTCAAAATATTAGAATTTAACTGAAAAGGTTATAATTCATTGGTAACTAGGGACACATGGGCTTGAAGATGGCATATCACAGCAAAGTATCAACATTCAGAGAGCATTGGCTGATAATGAGTATCCATCTGGACTGAGAAGCTACATCCAGATGATCATTAATTGCTATGAAATACTTTAATCTTTCTGTCATTATTGCCTAATCAACACACACAAGATTAATGGCAGAAAGCCAGTCTTGTTGCATAAAAATAACAGCAATGGGAGGATTCACCATGGGATGATTAGTATAATACAGAGCTTTTGACAGAGCTTTTGACATTACTGTATGATGGGTATTTCCAATGATTGCTATAGAAAGCTATAATTCTTAGTAGGAAAGTATGCTGTTGGCAGGAGACAGAGATCTAAGGCATATCAAAGCAAAACCACATTTTCCCCAGTGGCCAATGCCATATATTTATAATTTAGATCATTCACTGAGTATCTTCTGACATGGCACTGATTCTGCTTCATTAGCTTTCCATATGAAGAGTGGCAGACTACTTCCTAATTGTCATTTCCATCATGTGTAGTTAACATTTTCCATCGTCCCCTGAATTAACAAAAGGATTCTCAGCTAAGCAAGTCTTTTTGTTGTTTTTTAGCCATGCTACCATCCCACAGAGTGGCTTGGTGCTTTCACTTGATTGCAGATCAGATAATAATTAAGCTCCCTGGAGTAATGCAACAATGGCATGTAAATAAGCACCACCGATTCTGTGGTAAGAAAGGCTTCATATTAGTAGCAAATGGCAGGAAAAGTCATTGTTTCCTTGCTTTTCTTATCTAGCCCTTGTCTCACACTCTGAAAAAGTATTTGATTAACTATTTAGTGGTGGCTCCTTAAAAATTAAAGATACACTCATCTTGCTTAATATACTAATGATAGTTCTCTGCACATTGTTTTAAGCTCACTCAGAACAATAGCACCTACAATTAATATATCAAAGAAAAGATTTAAGGACACATGATTAATACTGAAAGTTAAGATATTCTTCAGCAAGCTGGGAAAAAAGGGGACCTCCAGTCATACAAGGTATTTTCTACCACATCCCATTTTTAGGAGCTGAGCATGAAAGGCTGTTTGAAAATGTCCTGAGAGGATAGGACATGAATGGCTTATGTCAATTAAGACGTATAATTCTCCATCCTATGCATATGATCTATTTTTTCCAGGCATTAAGCAAAGAGATACTTTGCTTAATACCTGGGACTGGGAGCAGAAGTAAGCAACCAAAGTTCCTTTAGAATGCCAGATGCAACCTTTAGTTTTCTTTGTTGTACATGTTGACATGTCCTGTCCTCTTTTACACTGTCAAATTTCATTAACAGATTAACAAACTTTTGATATTTTCCCCATTATTTGTTGATAAGCAGCAAAATAGATAAAATACTTTAAGATGTGAGACACTCTTAGCACAGGTACACTTGCAAACCCAACCCAATCAAAGTAACCTTGAAATGTTCAACTTTCATGCTAACTATGAATACATATAGAACTTGAAAGGATTTTGAAACTCATCTAGGAAGATTCTTGGCTGTATGATCTACACTGCAGCAAGAAAATGTAGCATACTCTTTGGGAATGATAAATGTGCATTTGAATGCTGAAGTAGACAGGCTATCATCAACATCGATTTTACAGAAAACAATGTTGAAAAAGCACTATGCAACCTAAAACCATCTCTATCTACTGGGCCGGATGGAATATGTGCCTACTTCTTAAAAAAGCTATCCACTGCCATAGCTGAACCTTTAAGCATAATCTCTGAAAAATCTTTCAGGACCAGCTCCTTGCCAAACCTATGGTCACAAGCCAAGGTCATCCCCATCTTCAAAAAGGGAAACCCCAGTCTAGTTGAAAATTACAGACCAATCTCTTTCTGCTGCATCACCTGTAAAGTCATGGAATCAATTATTAACCAATCCATTATCCTCCACTTAGACAACCTACTCTCAAATAAACAATTTGGTTTCAGAAAAAAACTATCCTGTAATCTGCAACTCTTACACTGCAAAAACATATGGA
This sequence comes from Naja naja, assembly GCA_009733165.1. Taxonomy (NCBI): domain Eukaryota; kingdom Metazoa; phylum Chordata; class Lepidosauria; order Squamata; family Elapidae; genus Naja; species Naja naja. The sequence goes on from CM019149.1 coordinate 106,492,534, forward strand.
CTACACAACTCGATCAGGGCAAAACAATAGACGCAATCTACATTGACTTCTGTAAAGCCTTCGATTCAGTGGTGCATGACAAACTACTATTAAAACTAAGATCTTATGGCATCTCTGGACAACTGCACAACTGGATAGAAGCATTTCTGTCAAACAGACAACAAATGGTCAAAATTGGGAGCGTCCTATCAAATTCTGTACCTGTCAACAGTGGTGTCCCCCAAGGCAGTGTTCTAGCACCTACTCTCTTCATACTTTACATAAATGACCTCTGTGATCATATTAAGAGCAACTGCGTTCTCTTTGCTGATGATGTAAAGCTATTCAACACCACAGACAATACTGATACCCTTCAAAAAAAAAAAGACCTCGACTATGTATCTGAATGGTCAAACAAATGGCAACTTCAAATCTCAACAAATAAATGCTCAGTCTTACATATTGGCAAAAAAATCAGAAAATAAAATACAAGCTGAATAGTAAAGACCTTGTTGATGATCCAAACTCCGTCAAGGACTTTGGAATATTCATATCTAATGATCTAAGTACTAGAGTCCAATGTAACTAACTAGAGCATACAAAACATTTGCCAGACCAATACTCGAATACAGCTCATCAGTCAGGAACCTATATCACGTATCTGATATTAACACAGTTGAGAAAGTCCAAAAATACTTCACAATAAGAGTTCTACACTCCTCTACTTGTTGCAGTATACCTTATGCCACTAGACTTGAAATTCTAGACCTAGAAAACCTAGAACTATGTCGTCTTCGGTCCGATCTAAGTACAGTATATAAAATCATACATTGCAATGTCCTACCAGTCAATGAATACTTTAGCTTCAACCATAACAATACAAGAGCATACAATAGATACAAATGAAAGGTTAACCGCACCAAACTTGATTGCAGGAAATACGACTTCAGTAACAGAGTGATCAATGTCTGGAATACTCTACCTGACTCTGTGGTTTCTTCCCCAAACCCCAAAAACTTTAACCTTAGACTTTCTACTATTGACCTCACCCCTTTCCTAAGAGGTCTGTAGGGGTGTGCATAAACGCACCAACATGCCTACCGTCCCTGTCCTATTGTTTATTTTATTGTTTCTTTTATTTTTCTTATATGTATTCATTTCATGTATTCATAACTATGTTTACCCTTATACTTATTATCTTGTAAGCAATTGACCAATCAGATAAATAAATAAATAAATAAATAAACATCTTCATCATCATCATCATCATCATCATCATTCTAGCCATGTCTATCCACTGCAGGATAAAGGCCTCTACTGCAAGTTTCCAACCAATGAGGTCTCGAGCTTCCTTTTGTCAATTGGTCCCACAATACTTGCTGATGTCATCGATCCATCTTGTTTTAGGTCTCTTTTGTGGATGCTTTTTATCAAGTGGGATCGATTCTATGACTGCCTTAGTCCACCTGCCATCAGTTCTTCAGGCTATGTGACCAGCCCATTTCCATTTCAATTCTTTTATTCTCTTGATGATATTGTGTACTTTTGTTTGTCCTCTAATCCATGTGCAGGCCTTTCTATCTTACATTTGCAGATATAGGCTATACATTTTCTATAAACCAACACATAAATGTATTCTGTTATGTATGTAGGTTTGAATGTCATTGGTTTAGTTTGAATTGTTCTTGTAAAATGTCAAATATGATTGGTTTAAAAAGTATGGGAAAACCCTGCACTCTGATTGGCTGGCAACTATGGCTGCTGGCTATAAGTAGCAGCCGTAGCCCAGCCAAGTTAGGTCCATTCGAGCTGTAGTCACTAAATAAACTCTTCACTGAAGCTCTTCGCGTCTGACTCTTCATGCAAACTTAACATATTCCTGACCTATAATAAAAGTAAAGGTGAAGGTAAAAGTTCCCCTCGCATATATGTGATAGTCATTCCTGGCTCTAGGGGGCGGTGCTCATCTCCATTACACAGCTGAAGAAGAGCCAGCACTAAAGATGTCTCCATGGTCATGTGGCCAGCATGACTAAATGCTGAAGGTGCATGGAATGCTGTTACCTTCCCACCAAAGTGGTCCCTATTTTTCTACTTGCATTTTTTACGTGCTTTCAAACTGCTAGGTTGGCAAAGCTGGGACAAGTAACGGGAGCTCATTCTGTTATGCGGCACTCGGGATTCAAACTGCCAAACTGCTGACCTTTCTGATTGACAAGCTCAGAATCTTAGCCACTGAGCCACTGTGTCCCTCTAATAAAAGTAAAGGGCTCCCTCAAATTGAGCTTTAGGGAAATGTCCATGAAAGCTTTATGGTTGCTTCATTTTTTGGAAATGAGATGGATATAGTTTTGACTTTGCAGGCTGGGCTTTCTAAGTGGCCTCCCATTTAACATGTCAGCTTCAACTCTGGTTAACTTTTTCGGATCAGGCAGTCGAGCAGGTGTTGTGACCTGCTGAGATTAGCCATAAGACTTCCAGAAAACTGAAGAGCCACCACCTCTGGACTCTATCCATGTCACCTTGTTGTTGTTAAGAAGCTGTCCTCTGCTGGAAATAAGCAAAGAAACTAATAGTAATTCTGAACACAACAACCTTTTAGGTGGTTCTATATGCCACTCACCTAGCAATATTTCAGTATAATAGATCAAGGGATCTAAAGGGGCAAGGATTTAAGGACAAAAATGCCTGTTTGTTCCAAGGGACCAATGTTGCATTTGTAACATATGGGCAGGGCTGCCCTCTGTTAAGAGTTATTTTCACTGAATTATTTTCTTTGAGCACCTTTCCACCCCCATCCCATTATCCTCTCCAAGCTACACAGGAGCATGCCAATTGGCTGCTAAATTGCGCAGATATGTCAAGAGTGAGCAGAAATGAGAAAAATAACATTTACTGGGTTTTTGCTCACCACGAGAAACCTCTAAATCAAAAGGCTGCGTATGAAGCAGGGACGGTTTTAATCACCCTGACCCTGCTGTGATTTCTGGATTTTCTTCCCTCTCTAAATCAAAAGTAGCTGATGGAAGTATTAATGCCATCGGCAATTGTTAAACTTTCTGTACCCTTGCATGTAGTCCTGGCATAAATCCAGTTCTTCACCCTGGAAGGGGAAAGAAGAATGCCAAAATGCCACCAGCTTTTAGAAACAGAAAATGATATGCCAAAAGTGGAGGAAAGCTAAGCAACGGTGGGGAAGCTTCAAATATTAACCGGATCAAGTTTTTGCACCAAATATTTCAAAGGAGATATTCTCTCTATCACACCAGAAGGGAACCTGCACCCAGGGGATAGCAAATATCCTGACAACAAAGACCTTACACTGCCTGGGCAAGTTAGCATCAGGAAGAAATTCAGGGTTTCTTTACATATGTACTAGGTTTAGAAAGAAACACATTCATCCCATCAAAAGTGATGTTAACTATAATGCCCACTAATAAAATTACAAAACAATATTTATTTAAATTTTTTCTTCTTTTTCTGTGCCTAGATCAAACTTTAAACTGCCAAAATGGAGCCACCTTCTTGGCTTTGTCATTGGCCAAAAATAAGCCACTATTGGTTCCCCTTTGGGGGAAGTGAGGTGGGATATAAATCTAATAAATCTAATCTAATCTACTAATTGACATACCAGCTGATTTGTCAAGCTCTGCTTCTCTCCACATCCACATAACATGTTGTTATCTACTAAGAGCCTCCACTTGAGCATATTGGTTTTACATTTAGGCACCCCAACACCAGTATTTCATAAATATCCAACTCCAGTATAACATGAATATCCAACTCCAATATATTATCATCTACCAAAAATAGTGTTAAGAATATAAACAAGATTATAATTAAAGGCTCAAAGTACATGCAATAGAAATACAATTAGATGGCAAATATTAGTTTAAATGTTCTTTAGCAAAGAGATCATTAAAATCATATTTCTTAAAGGTGATTTGAATAAAAATGGTTTTGCCTGCTAGTTAAAAGGCAGAAATGGTCCTAGGATACCTTCTTGTGACAAGGTGTTCCATTCAGCAGTCAACTTTTGCATTTCCACCAAACATCTCTCCAGTGCTGGTGGACCAAAGAAAATTCTCTCCCAAAGAGAGAATCCTAATATGGAAGAATCTAATTTTTCAAACAAACCCCGAGGGAGCTACTGATCATAACACCCATTTAAGTTGAGCCCTCCCTCCAACCCCCAACAAAACAAACCCCAAAAACATGTTTGTAGTTATGAAGTGCACCTAGCAAACAATTGACTCATTCTGTAGTTTGGTGTAACATCCTGAGCCAGCTAAGACAGCCCTATGTAGAGCATGTGATAGGAATCCATAGATCAAGAGTCTTCAAACTTGGTAAGATTTAAGACTTGTGGACTTCCTTTCTTTGTTGTCAGAATTCCCGAGCTAACATGACTGGAGGAGAAATTCTGGGAGTTGAAGTCCACAAGTCTTAAAACTGTCAAGTTTGAAAACCCCTGCCATAGGAGGTATAACAAAGACATGTGTCAGTTTTGAATTTCCCAGGATTGGTAACTATTGTATAAATGGAATGGATTCCTTGCCATCACCAAAATCTCCCTGGAGAATATGGGGAATTGGATGGGAAGGATATGCCAAAACTGAATCGCAACAATATGTAGGGATTATTTGTCCATAAACTATCTAACTCCTATTTGCCACTAGTTGATATTCTGGAGAGTGTTGCATTTCTCCTGAAGAAAGCAGGAGTCTGTAAGTTGGAGGCAGGGGTGGGATTCTACCAATTCGCACCTATTTGCTACAACCGGTTGTTAACATTCAAAGCAGTCCGGAGAACCAGTTGTTAGAAGAAATTACCTGACTAATCCTGTAAGGAAGGCAGGAAGGAAACATTCTGGTGTTGCTTACAGAAACTGCCTCTCCGTTAACCCTTATTACATTCTTGGCAGGACTAGACTTCCTGTCTCAGGAACTTCTCTGGAATTTTTTTTCCTTCCTTTGCTGGTACTTTGCTTGTGTGGAGTGACCATTCAAAGTTATATGGCACTGAAAAAAGTGACATGACCATTTTTCACACTTACAACTGTTGCAGCATCCCCACAGTCATGAGAGGCCAGGCGAGGAGATGCGTGCCTTGATGTGAGTGATATTGAGTTGGCCACACCCAGCCAATAACATGACCACCAAGCCATGTCCATCCAGTCACATGACCACCAAGCCACGCCCACCACCTAAGCCACACCCACAGAACCAATTGTTAAAAATTTGAATCCCACCCCTGGTTGGAGGTTACTACCAATTCACAGGCTATAACTGGATGGACTTTGCCCAGCTAAGCTGGTGCACTAGTTGCCACACCAGTAAGATTAGGAGCCAAACAAACAATGATCTATGCCCTAATCACTTCTAGGATGGACTACAGCCTATATGGGACTGCCTTTAGAGATCACTTAGAAGCTGAAATTGACTCAGAATGCAGTGGTTCATTTCCTGGTAAGTAGAACTGCCAGGCTATTATAACAAAGTTATATCAGGCACTGTGTTCGTTACCAGAACTCCAACATTATATATTACATTACATTATATATTTATTTCCTCCCATTTTGCTGCTACTTCTACTTCTTCAACTAACTCTTCCTGAATAAATAGCTTGAATGTACATTATATGATATGCATGCAACACATTATTTTCCTCAACATACATATTTGTAAAATTTCATAAGATTCAGGAAAGTGTATATCTTATGCTTCAGTCTGGGTACAGTGAATAAGGAAATGCCTTAAAGTATAATCTGGAGAAATTTCTTTCTCATTTTTAAAGATACTACAAATATGCTGAGGACTACAGCTATAACACATTTTCTTGATTATAGGACCTCTAAATAAATAACCATCATTATTTATTAATTTTCAGCTAGGACTGAAGGGTGGGAAAAAAGGAACAACCTACAGTCCCTGGATAGCACACATCTCCTTTGGATTGTCTATCATTATAGGCATGGTCTACAATCACACTTAGCTTCTCTCTTTAGCTATTTAGTTCCAAGCTAATATCATACCATTTTAGTGGCATTTTCCCCCACCAGCTAAAAGCCAGACATCACTGTGTCTTGGGTTGCATCATTCCCCATTTACATCAAATCTCCCATTTTTTAGAATTCTCTGGAGGCTGTTTCTTTGTCTACTTTTGGCTTTCTTGAATTGTAAAGATGCTCCTTTTTATCATTTAGTTAGTTTTAACTTAACATAGTGACAAACAATTTCTTTTTGGCAAGGCAACATAAAGATTCCCAGCACCAGCCATTTTAAAGTAAGTGTTGATAATAATAATGAAGATAACAATAGTAATAATTGTGACAGTAATCTGGTAATGATGAAGAAGATAATAATAGCACTGATGAAAAAAGCATGAGTTATATGAATAATTATGATCCGATGATGGTGATAATGAGGATAATAACAATGATAAGTGGACCTGTGCATTTTTTTTATTCAAGCTACATCCATTTGGATGCACCTTTGGCACAATTATGAACACTGAATGCGGTCCCCAGCTGGAAAATGATTACTCTCCCAGACAAATTGGTTTGTCTGTCTATGATTGGGCATGCTTATAGATATAAGGAGATCATTATATTTCACATTATGTGTTTTAAGTATTAGTATATCAAAAGGCAATTTGCTGTGGTCTTACCCAGTTTACTTTGATATGAACAGTCTGTGTATTTGTGTGTGTGTGTTTGTGTCTGTAGCTGTGTCTCTCTCTCTCTCTGTGTATGCAGAACAGAGAGACATAGTTATTTTTTATGGCTTCTGCCTAAAAGCTTTTTCCATCACTTGCCCTCACACTTCTGAAACCTGGAATATTAATTTGCAATACAACTTTAAGTACATTAACTCAGTATCCACTGGACAGAGATACAAATGTTAAAATAACAGAAAAGCTTTATGAAATAAATAAAATAAATCCCTGTTTCAGACATAGGTGAAGTATCTGTACCTTGGAAAGTCCAAATGGATTTCATCCAAAGACCTTTGCAGAATCAAGACTGCTGTAGACGAAAACTTACAAAGGGGCACAATTCTGTTTAGTGAGCAGCCCTATATCTGCTGGGAAAGATTCTGATTGGCTCAAGGTTAACTTATCCTTCCATCCTTCCAAAGTCAATAAAATGAGGACCCAGATTGTTGGGGGCAATATGCTGACACTGTAAACCTCTTAGAGAGAGCTGAAAAGCACTATGAAGCAGTATATAAGTCTAAGTGCTAGTGCTAGGGATGTTGGTATATATGATTTTGGAGTGTGGAGTTCAACTATTGCTGGTATTTAGCCCATCACCCAATTCTCTTACTGTCACAGAGTTCATGACTTGATTCCAGAATAAGATCTGGGGCCTGTAATATTCTCTATTAGTAGTTATGATTGCAACCAATGATTATGATTGCAACCAAAGCTATTTTGGACAGAACTAGACTGTTGAAAGAATTTTTAAAAATATGTACTATTATTCCTGCAGTTTCCTTGCTGTTCCATGTTTATTGGCTGCTGTGGGAGGAAGAAAAAATATTGTACTGCTGTCATGTAATACATGTTTGTAGTGGCATATTATGGACAGGGAAGAAATATTTAGTTTGTGTTTATCTTTCGCATCTTTGTTGCCATGTCTATTTTTTTTTGTCAATGTGAACTCTCAAAGAGGCAATGCTTCCTTTCTGCAATAGCTTTAATGTGCTATGACCTCATTAGACAGTGACCTAAAAACCAGAGAATTATATTAATATCGCTTCAGTCTTGTATTGTTCACTCTGAAATAAGTCTCTCAAAGTTCAGCTGCACCAGCTTCTTGGTAAATTGCAGGATATATTTTTTGATAACTTAGCTAACTGTAAATATTTGAGAGGCAGAGCAAACAAATTATTTTCTCAATATATATTTATGAATATATTAGACACAGAACACCTTTTTGCCCAGAGCTTCTTAATTCCCAACACCATATGGACCCATAATAAATAAATAAACCTGACAAGTTTCCTGTAACAAAAGTAATAAAAGGAACAAGCAGGTCTGAGACCAAAGAGCATGTGAAATGTGTGATACATAATTTAGTAGAAGAGTAGTACAATACACAATTCTATCACTTGCCTGCCTGTAAATATCTGTAGCTGGAAGTCACTAAACATGACTTATGATATACCTTCAAATACATTTCAGAATTACAGGAATTTATCATACAGTCTGAAAGGTATTATCTTACTCTTAGACAATAATTTTATTGGTCCCTTTTAATTGTTTCCAGGATCCAAATAAAGAGGAGTGAATTAAGTAAATATTACTTTCAGTGAGCAACTAAGTTCAGAGGATGGAGCAAGTCATATTTTGGAGAAGCTTCAATTTTTCATCTATTGGTAATCAGGCATAGCACTACTGAAAGCCCTTACTGCTCACAAACCTATTTCCACTGGTTTTCTGTTTGGGCAACTTTCTATTGATGAGAAACGAATAGAAACCTTATTTGCTAGAGTTCTCAAAAAAATTTCAGGTCTGTAAATTCAGCCTCTACAGCTCATAGACAAATGATGTGCAGCATTTGAATTTCCATTTCCTTATTTCTTTCTGATGCCTGGGTTGCTCTTTCTTTCTGATTTTGCTAATCTCAACATTATCAATTGTGTTTTCTCAAAAAAAAAACCTTTTTTTAACTTTTCATTTTTTTTTTGCACTCTGTTATGTAAACTGACTAGAGTTTACAGTGACTCAAGTGGCATAAATGTTGACTGGTAAATCCATAAACACAAATGATGAACATGGAAGTCTACATATATTGTAAGAGACATGCAGAAAAATAGAAATTAGTTGGAGTACATGAGAATAAACCAAAAATCTTTTCAAAGGTACCAGAAGTAAATGATTACTTCACAAATACAAGACTGACAGTTAAAGTAGTTTTATTATTATTGCCTTTGGTAGACTTCTCAACAAGGCAATTAACATCTGCAACAATTAATCATCTAAGACATGGGTGTCAAACTCACCATGTCATGTTACCATCATGTGACATTTTGTGGCAATTTTCCCATTCGCGGAGCTGGAATGGGTGTGGCCTGTGCATAACTCATCCAGCCTGACCCCTAATCTAAGACTAAGAGAATTGGTTTGCAAAAGAATGGGTTTTTTTTTCTGTATCTCTCTTCTGTGCCACCTAATGGTTGTTCTGTTTTTTGGCAACATTATTATCATTGCTATAAATTCACAATTATAACTCCACCTGTTACTTGAAAAAGCACCTTTGGGACCTGTTACTAAAATTGTTAAATCTAAAGCTGGGTATAAAAAGCAAGAACATGAAGGCCATCCAGGTGTTGAAACTATATTCCACCACTTCAGATTGGACAGTAATATTGGCTTATGGCATTTATATAAGCAATTGTAGTCTTTCCAGTGAAGAAGTAATCCAAAAAACTGCAAAACTGAGATGAACAATTGCTTGAAAAAAATCAGATGTCTACAATTATTGTATATTAGAATATGAGAAAGGAAAAATTAGAATCATTTATCTATAATATTTTAGTAGACTTTTTTCTCTTTTTTCTTTTGTTCTTTTCTTTTTCTGTTCTTTTTTCTTTTCTCTTTCTTAATATTTGTGTGCATTTTTCAACAAATTTTGGCACTTAGCTGAGTTTAAATGAACATTGAGCATTAACTATACAATCCTAGTAATTGCTTTGTCTACTTATAGTTATTATATTTCTGTACCAATTATTATTTTTTCTCTTTTTTCTTGTTTGTTTGCTCTTTGCTTTTATTTTTAAAATGATTAATAGTTGTTTTTAAAAGGCCTTTTGAAAAGAAAAGCCTCCCCACAAATAAACTGGGAGTGTAAGGCAAAAATCTGCAAAAATGTTCGTGAAACTTGCTTTGTAAACAAATTGTGAACAATGATACTGTCAATTATTCTGCCTCTATTTCTCTAATTATCAAGTGATAAATTCCTCTGTTACATTCATGAACTTGTGATCACTGGCACCAGAAGGATAAATTACCAGATAACAGATTTATGTATCTGAATGCATACAAATTTAACAGAATGATGTTGGTGAGAAATCAAAATCTTATCTGGAATTAGTAAATTTGGCAGATTATGTGATGTTACTTGGAAGAATTGATCAGGATTTGGCAAAACAAAAAATAGAAGTATGGGATACTGATATAAGCTTCTCATCTGAGTTTGAGAGTGATCGGTGACTGTGAGTTTCCTGTATCAAGCCATGGATCACAAACAAATGGAAATTACCTTGGAATTTTGAAACTGTTCCCAATGTGTGGCATATTTCTTATTTTTCACGTGAGTCCCAATGCATATAAAGGATATGGTCACAGAAATTATCTGTCAATCACAATTTATCAAAGGCTAATTGAGATAACATAGAACACAGCTTGAAGCAGATAATGCCAAGAATTAAGGAATCAAAGTGTTTACTCAATTTTCTTTCATTCAGTCCATGATGAGTCTCCACTGATTGGTTGAAACTGGTTATATATTACAGGGATTGCCCTTTTCCAGGGGAATGTTTTCTGACATTCATGCCTTCTTGTAGTCATTGCTGTTAATGCTAGTACCTTATTCAAGTTTTCTGTGTGTCACACCATTGATCTTAATTATTGTCAGGACTACTTATGGGACAACATTGGAAATATGAGTTCTAAGGTCAAGGAGTACAGCTTCCTACAAGCAAACAATCTTCATTGTCTGTATTTGTGCCATGTTGTGCATTTTCTTTTAATTTAGTTGGAAAAAATGGTGGCCATTACATGTTTTATAGATTTTGTACAACTGTATGTGTTTCTCATATGTTCTCTTCAACATGTTGGGTGGCTATCAACCAAAATGGATCCTAGGTGGTCACATGGCTGTTTTTAATATTCACTGGGCTTGCCAGAGTGTTGACAATGTAAGCACTATATATAAATATTCAAAGATAGAGCAAGCACTAGATGAAATCCTAAGTGACCAGGAGCAAAATGCTTTAATTCAAAATTTGAATCTCTATGGGAAGATAGAGAAATTAGGATTTGCAGTTCTCAAATGATATTTTTGGAAAAATGTTGTGCATCAAACTGTACTCTACTGAATTTTATAATGGTTCTCAAATCCTCAATCATATCACTCATGTCTCTAGGAGCATTTTTTTTAAATCAGAGTTCAGTTTTATGACTATGAAGTGGCAGGAACAAGACTATCTGAAACAGTAGAAGCAAAATTCGCCCAGATGACAACCAAGAAAAAGTTTTGCACAGAAAGCTTCCTTTTGTAACATTGTGATTATGTAGAGTATATTTCATACTCTCAAGATGAATATAATAAAAACAGACTAATAAGAATAATGAATCAAAGTCATCTCTGATGGTTTGAAGTAATGAACATGAATGTGATATATTGCATGAACAGAAATTCAAAGCGTAGAACCGTAACTATAGAATTTGCTGTCAAAAAGTCAAGGCAGTTAATTCCCAGAGACAGGTTCATTCTGCCTCTCACAATGTGCATGATTCAGTAGGGTTCTCACTTAGGCAGTGCTACAGGGAAGTGTTTAGTTGAATAGCAAGTGAAAGGAGCAGGAGCAAACAGATCCAGCATTAGTGCAATCCCCATTCTCTTTCCTTCCCTCCCTCCCTCTTCCCCCACCAAGAAAAATAACATGTTTGTGGTGGAGAGGCTAACAACTATCTGTACCACACAGCAAAAACAACTGTTTCTGTTCTGAGAATTGTTTATGTTCTGAGAAGCATATTTTCCTTTTTGTTGATGTGTCTAAACAATTGAGTCAAGAAAATTATCATTCCCACTTTTATAATTTCATAGAATTCAAAAAGGAAATAAAGGATTCTCTAATTGATTCTTTAATTGGTCCCCAAGGGATGTGGTGGCTCAGTGGCTATGATGCTGAGCTTGTCGATCAGAAAACCAGCAGTTCAACAGTTTGAATCCCTAGCACCACGTAATGGAGTGAGATCCTATTACTTGTCCCTGCTTCTACCAACCTAGCAGTTTGAAAGCACATAAAAAATGCAACTAGAAAAATAGGGACCACTTTGGTGGAAAGGTAACAGTGCCTCCTAACAACCTTCTGCGGTTAGTCATACCAGCCACATGACCACAAAGACATCTTCAGACAGCATTGGCTCTTTGGCTTAGAAATAGAGATGAGCACCGCCCCTAGACTAGCTGACTAGATGAGCCCCCTACAACTAGCCAGCATGTGCAGAGGAACCTTTAATTGGTCCCCTTTCATGGCTTTCAGCCTTTCCTGCTGTCTAACCTTGTCTTTTCATGGCTTAACATTTAGCACCAGATAAATCTGTAAGCAACAAGTGCCCCGTCATCATTTCATAGCATTTTTTATGTTCACATTAAAGTTCAAAAGCCTTCGTATCAGAGAGAACGATGGGATTTGAAGTCTTTAATGCTTTAGATTTAGGGCCAAACAATGCATTACCTTTAATACATTATGAAATTTTCATCACTGCTTTTTCCTGACTACAACTAATCACAGGAAAGCCAATACTAATTATGACTCTGAAAGAGATATTTTAAACCTCTGTTTTCTGCCGGGATCCATATCTGTAGAGGAGGATATTCAATTTGTATGGTGGAGGTGGACATACATTTCAAAGGGAACATTATAAAATTTCCACCGTGTACAAAGTTGTGCAGTAGTACTTTATTGGGACTAAAAGAGTGCAGATTTCATTCCATTATATATCTACCTCTATATTTCTACCTCTATTTATCTTTATCTATCGCTACCTCTATCTATCTATTTATATTACTATAATATAATAATATATACTATATTACCCAGTAGTGGGATTCAATTTTTTTTACTACCAGTTCTGTGGGCGTGGCTTGGTGGGTATGGCAGGGGAAGGATACTGTAAAAACTCCAGTCAGAGGTGGGATTTGCCGGTTTTCCAAACTACTCAAAATTTCCATTACCGGTTCTCCAGAACTGGTCCGAACCTGCTGAATACCATCTCTGATATTATCCTTTATCTTAGCTTTCTTCATTTACATAATAGCAACAACAACAGCAATGGCAATGGCCACAGTAACAGCAAAAGCAACAGTAACATTTATGTGATTGCATGCTATATTAAAGAAAATGTACAAACTGAGTCTTCATCTATTCTGCCCAAAGGATTTTAGAACTGCACATCCCAAATTCTCAATGCTTATGGAGCTCTCACAGAATTTTTGAAAATCTCTGTATTGTTACCGGAAAGCTAAAAAAAAAAAGTTTTGTTGCTGTCCCAGACTCCTCCACTTTTACTTACTTTCCTCCCTCTTTAATATTGCATTGACAATGTCTTAGGGGCATACCAAATATTTACTGATTTTGTTCATACTTCTTGTGAATGTAAATTTCATGCCCGACTGTAAACTGCAGTCTCAGACAGACAAGCCACGTTCCCACAAGTAGTTCTCAGTCATGAATAGAATTCCATTATCCCATGCTCTGTTGGAAGAAGGGAAAAAATGAACCTGTTAAAACTGAGACAAAACTTTAGAAGCTGTGAACAGAGAACTAATATAATTCCTCCCAGTCATTAATTAAAGTTTAGAATTTTTAAGAAGCAATGAAGCTCGGTGATGGAAGCAGAGGGAACAAGTGTTTCAAGAAAATTCCACTTTTTAAGAAATACATAGCAAGTCTAAGCAAGCAACTGGTATTAAAATGTGGGTTTTTATTTTTCTGGATGGTGCTAATCTTTATTTTTATATATCTTTCTACAAATTATAGAACTGTTGATACTTCAGAATTGATTACTTTTGATCAATCATATTCATTTGAAATATCTCCTTTCAGAATGAAGCAGACCAACAATATCTTGGGTTCTGTTTGGAGCCTTCTATATATAATTGTCTTTTTAACTCATTTGTAAGGGTCTGGCTGCAATTTAGTACATACATTATAAATTGTAATAGGTGATGCATATTATGATTTTATTTTATAATGAATATTTATTTACTTTAAATATTATATTCATTATAAACTCTATAATTTATCACTTTCAACCATGAATGTGTTTAAAGTCATTTAAAAGGACTGAATGTTCTAGCTAAGGACTTGTACATGAGATTAAATGATCATTTAATAGAACCGATTGTGACAAGTTGCTTTCAAACATTGTCACAACCAGTATACCAATGTTCGCTATGTTGATCAGAAACTCATTTTAAAAATAAAAGGATTTATACTTGAGGCACAAAGTGGACATTGAAAACAAGACAAAAATGAATTGATCTTTGCAGTGACATCTCTCAAGTTTGAAAACCAAGAATGACACATGGTGATTCTTCCAAGCTTAGAGTCAACTTCAATACACGCCTATGCTGTTGCAGCTATTTTCTTGTTTCTCAGCTGCCACAGAGTAAGTGGGGAGGGAAAGATTTGGAATGCTAGCTCCAGACGATGACAAGAAATTGTCCTGTGGGAACCAAGGTCATCTCAAGAGTTGTTTGGCAAAGACTTGGCAGAGTTGCCATAGTGACACCAGAACACCTAACTGGACGATGTGACCTGTGCTAATGAGGGGAGGGAAGAACCTATTCTTTACCTATGTAAAAACTATGGGAAATAGGTAAAGTTGGGTTTGCTTTCATGTGTGCCAAAATGATTCACTTAATAAAGTTTTGCTTAAAGAGATCAGACCATCTCGGCTTTGCTGGCTTGGGTGGGTTCATCATTCAGAACCTAGGCACTTGAAATAGCATTGGATAGAAGGGCATGTTCATGTTCTAGCAGAACATCAAAGAAAAGCAACCCTGTTTGGGATGGCATGGGAATCACACCAATGCTTTTGTTCCCTATGCCATATGAGTGGCTAGAAGAATGTCATGTATTTTGTCAATTTATTTTTAAAACTTATAAACAGAGTTATAAATCTGAATTACAGAGTCTAAAGGTTGATACATGTCTATTATGCCATGGAGAGGGCAATAAAGGTGGAGACATAAAAAATTGCATTTAGACTAGCAATGTACAACCATGAAAACAAAATTGGTTGTGTTTATTGTGTGTTCTGTAGAACCGTTCTTTCACGAATGAGTAGAAATGGTTAACACATAGTTTTTATTTTGAAAAATCACCGAGGAAAGAAAAAAGAGCCTCATAAATTCAGTTCTTCAGAAGATCAAATGTCGGTTTATATAGTAGTATGGATATTGCAACAAACCCATTTTAGAAAGATGATCTTTGTAGCATGGCAATTTTTTTTTCAATCTAACAAGTAGATTAAGTAACTGTCTACTATGAAAAGAGGAGGTCTAAAGAGTGAGGGACAAACTTCATAGACTCACTGGATAAATGTTGTAGTGAAGAAATTGCCAAGAAAATAATGAAGCATTACAGGTCATTTTGCTTTTGCACCATTTAATCAAAGAATCAGTAGACTATGCTATGACCTAAGGCATCATGTAGTTGGAATTTAACTAATTCTCTTCTGCAACAAATAAGGGAGAAAAATAGTTGTGTATATTTCGCTCAAAGGTTTGGTCAAAAGACATTAACAATTTATTTAAAACAAATAGAGTTATTAGTAGGAATCAGTAACTTAAGGAGTGATTCATCACCAATTCTAGCTTCTAATTTAGGAAGAATTAATATTACTTTGTGTTCTGCTTTCTGGTTCACTGGCTGGTAGCTAGAATTACTTTGACAATTTCTTGCAAGATGTCACAAAGCAATTTCATTTCTGCCACTATATTTGAAGCTACAACAATGCCACAACCCCAATTCAATCATTTAACCTAACGCTCACCCCATTCCATAGAATATGCAGTCTTTAAGGTCTCCTGCTATCTTGTCTAATTTTGAACTTCGTATCAGCAATATAATCTACATCCCTGAAAAAATATAATACACAAACACACACACATATAATGTAAAATTAAAGACAAGGATTAATCTATTCACAGCAGTAGAACTCTGGAAGTTGGTTCCAAAGAGAAAATACATGCTAGCTATCTTGTTATAGATAGATAAACGATAGGTGAATGATAAATGATAGCGGATGGATAGATAGATAGATAGTTAGATAGTTAGATAGTTAGATAGTTAGATGATAGATAGATAGATAGATAGATAGATAGATAGATAGATAGATAGATAGATAGATAGATAGTAAGTACACACACATACACATATATACAGTATGTATAAATATGAGTTAACAAGTTAACCATTCCTATAAAAAGTGTTGCAGACTTATTCTTTGTCCATTACAGCTGGAGAAGAGAAACTGTAACCCTTTATATTTAACCCTTTAGGTCCCTTTTGGAAGGAGCTGGATGGTTCAAAAATGTGAAAAATTAATAAAAATAAATTTAGCAGAACATAGCATAATAGGAGGGCCACATAACATTTATGCTGTATTATGAACAAAAATAGAAGAGTTTTCATAGCAATCTCTATTTAATGTTCTGCCCTCTAAGACCACATGTTATTAAGTCAAATTACTAGATTAATAGCTCTCACTCAGCTGGGCATTTAAAGAATATATTTCCTATTTAGAAACTATATGCTATGATTAAGAAAAGTGGAGATGAGTTGGGATGGTGGTGGTAGAAGCTGATTTATGTGCACTAATCTAATTCTCAGAAAGCCATCTTGGTGAAGTGGGTTAAGATATCAGACTAGAAATTGAGAGATTAGTCCTTCCTTAGGCACAAAGCCAGCTGGGTGACTTTAGGCAAATCCCTCTCTCTTAGCCCTAGAAAAAAGGAAAGACAAATCACTTTTGAAATCTTGCAAAGAAAACTATGTTAGACTAGTCCTGGAAGTAACACTGACTTCAAAACACACACACACACACACACACACAATCTAATTCATACTCACTAAACATGTGTCTTGCTCTTCTCCTTGCAATAGAATGTCCTGTAGTATAAAGCAAAATGAACATTGGAGAGCAATATCACCACCAAAGACATATTTTGAGGAAAACATGAATTTTGAGAAAGTTGCTTTAACTGCAACTTATGTGGAAACAAAATAGAACAAAATTATGGACTGTTTCCATCACATAATTCAAGAAGTAAACATTTGGGTTAACATTTTCATGGACTCTTCAAACTATATCAGGAGGTCACTGGGCAGAGATATCCACTAGGAGAAATTATCCATCAGTCTGAATTAATTTGAAATCAGGAAGTCACGCAGTTTCTGTTTAACTGTCATGTTCCTAGTCTATCAAATATACAATGTTACTTGATTGGACCCAGGAAATGAGAATTCTGTGTCACAGTGCCTGCCCTCTGGAACATCTCCCTAAAATATCTCTATGGTGCTACCCTACTCTGTTTAAGAAGTCATTAAAAATATGGCTTTTCCCCCTGGCCTTGGGATTGGGTAGGTGGGAAACCTCTTACTGTAGTGGTAGCAAACCTATGGCACACATGCCAGAGGGGGCACTCAGAGCCCTCTCTGTGGGCACACTAGCCACTAGACTATCTCACTCACCTACCAGCAAGACAAAGAAAATGAGCTCTTGATGCCGGACTCCTTGGCCAGGGTTACAAGGAAAACTTCCCCCCTTCCTCCTTAAAAGCGGAACCTTGTGACAGAGACACGGCATCTGAGGGGGAGGGTATTGAGCGTCAGCCCAACACCCAAGTGACGTTTGCCAGGAACAGCTGCTTCCTCCACTCTTCTCAAGGAATTTCACACCCTGCTCTCCCCCCGTCCTCTCCTGTGCATGCCTTTTATGTGCCACAGTCCTTTCCATTGCCCCAGTGAGGAGAAGGAAGCAGTGCCAGAAGGCTTTCCTCCTCCATGTTGCTGCTCACAGCCCTTGGGAGCATCCGGGAAGCCCCTGAAAGCTTTGGGAGAAAGAAGGTGAATGCTCCATTTCCCCTCTGATTTTTTGGGGGGGAAGGGGTGGTGAAATAATGACTCTTCCCCTGCTATCTCTCCATGTGCCCAGCTTGGCTCTTTTGTTATTCAATAGGGTCATGCAGAGGAGTCCCAGTTATTGGTTAGCCCAAATACCATCCTGATCAGTAACATGGTTTTTCACCGACTGCTCATAAGCCTGCCCTAAAAGTTATCTGCAAAGCTTGAATTAAAACTGTTCATAGCTTCTCTCTAACAGTCTAGGGTTTGCTGTATTATCTTACATACACCACACCTATAACCCAGAAGCCTTGACTCTTTTAACTTTCCCAAGTTCAAAAGCATGCCAAATAAAAACTTTTACCTTTCAATACAAAGTTGTTTGTATCATTGAAAGTTCTGTTATTGTGGGTTTTTTTTAAGACAAAAGATGTTAATGTGTGAGTTGTTTTTTCTAAACTAAAACCTCAGTATTCAGGTTAAACTGCCGTGTTGGCACTTTGTGAGAAATTCACTTAGCAAATGTCTTGGGCTGAATTATGGTCATAAGTCAAGGACTAAATGTGTAAATGCAGTTGGCCTAAGAGTCTAGGCCTTCACTAATATGTACTGTAGTATATAAGTGCCAACTTTTACATCTTGTTTTCTTTTTATTTTATGGTGCTGTAGAGCTCTCCTTTCAGAAAGATTGCTCAGTTTTAAAATGCTTTAATTATTTCCACCCTGTGTTTAGACTGACAGTTTTTTTTTGCATCAGGCAAGCTTAATTTAAACATTGTATGGAAGAAAAGTTCTGAATTGATATAAAGGCATTTGACATTTTCATTAAGCAACTTCAAGAGTGCCCACTATAAGCCTCTGTAAACAAAGAAAAGGGACAGTGCCTGACTATAGTGTGCATGCAAAATTTCAACAATTAGTTATTTGCCATTTGAAAGAACAAAGTGAAAGATTTGGGCTGCTCTTATCTTTCAGCCTCCAGGTTGGTTTCCAATTACTTATTTTATATTTATCAGAGTCCTAGCTGTTGATTTGTCTGAGTGTGAGTGAATGTATATAAAAAAGCAGCTTTTCTACTCTCAACTGAGGTAAATAGAAAAATTAAATTAAATTAAAATAATAAAATGAAAATAAAATGAAATAATGAAATTAAAATAAAGTAAAATAAAATATTTCAGCCTTGTCAAAGATTACCAGATACCCAATGAGGCAAAGCAGAATTTTTCTACAAATGGAGTGCACAAGGGGGAAATCAATTTCTACAATATTTTGTAGGAGATCTTCACATTATAGCCATCACTGTTTGGAAGAATTTAGTAATCCATAAATTATCACCAACAGATGCAGGTTTTTACACTCACCAGTCATTTGTTCCACTTCCTTGGTTATTCATTTACTTTCTATTTCAGGACTAGTCGCCAAATCTCTTTTCCTGCCCCCACTTCCAGGCATAAAATCTATATATCTCAAACCCAAAACCTACAGAATATAGATGTACTGACCACCCAGGGAGACTGCCATTCCACTCCCTTCATTTAATATATGGCCCTTCTGCCCATTTCCTCTATTTCCTCCTCTCCATAAATCTCATGACTACCTATTTTATTTCAGATAGCCCTCATCCCGTAGCCTTGCAGCTGGGCTAAATGTTCAGTTATCTGGCACTATGACCTTTCCTTTCCCTTCCCTTCCTCTCCTCTCCCCTCCTCTCCTCCCTTTTATTCCCTTGATCTTCAGGTCACCCTAAAGCACTTTGTCCTGAAACTTTGTCTTGATCCATTAAAAAAAACAAGTATTTTATGTGCTACATTTAATCAGGTGATTTTGCAAATAAAACAAACCAAGGAGAAGCAAAGAAAAATGAAGCAGAACTCTGAAATAAGCATGTCAACTAACCTCTCTGTCATAACATTGGGCTAGAAAATCAAGCTTCCATCTATCAGTCCGAGGTTAGATATTTGAAGGAGCTGATCCATCATCAGAACATGAAGCTAAAGACAATCTGCCCTATTACACAACTGAAATCAAATGTTGGTGCATCATTTCATATGTTATCTATCACTTCAGTATATTTCATTATGCTTTTGCATCAACTGACATACAGGTAGTCTGGATTACTGGACCCATTTCAAATGTATGCTGTATTTTCATTCAAAATTCAAAAGTTGTCAAAATTCAAGAAGAGGAAAAATGTTAAGATGTGTATTATCAAAGCAAATTCTGTACTCTCCATCTAGAACTTCCTGGCAAGCTACTTAGAAGAAAATATGATGATGATGATGATGATGATGATGATGATGATGATGATTTTATATATTGCTATTCTTTTCAAGGAAGTAGACCAAATTCGGATACTTTAAACTTATTAGGTGGTTATGGTTCAGGCTGACTAAATGTGGCTTTAACTAAACTTTATAAGAAAGATTATGACCACTATTGCTTAATGTAACCCAAATTTTATTTATTTTCTCTGAATAATGGAGAGGTATGTGAAGAACTCCAAGCTTTTTGCTTCCTTTTCAGAGAGAAATCCATTTACTTCATTAATTATTTTCGCTGCCTGTTCCGTCTTATTCCTGCAATGCCATTTTTGAGTAAACCACTCTGAAAAATGCTCTCAGGGAATAGATATAAACAGAATAGAATAGAATAGAATAGAATAGAATAGAATAGAATAGAATAGAATAGAATAGAATAGAATTCTTTATTGGCCAAGTGTGATTGGACACACAAGGAATTTGTCTTGATGCAAATGCTCTCAGTGTACATAAAAGAAAAGATACATTTGTCAAGAGTCAAGAATCATAAGGTACAACACTTAATAATAGTCAATAGGGTACAATAAGCAATCAAATCATACTAGGAAACAGTCAATATAAAACCTAAGGATACAAGTGACAAAGTTACAGTCATACAGTCACAAGTGGGAGGGAATGGGTGATAAGAACATTAATAGTAATAGTAGTGCAGACTTTGTAAATAGTTGGACAGTGTTGAGGGAATTATTTGTTTAGCAGAGTGATGGCATTCAGGAAAAATCTGTCCTTGTGTCTAGTTGTTCTGGTGTGCGGTGCCCTATAGCATCGTTTTGAGGGTAGGAGTTGAAGCAGTTTATGTCTGGGATGTGAGGGGTCTGTAGATATTTTCACAGCCCTCTTGTGCAGTATACAGGTCCTTGATGGAAGGCAGGTTGGTAGTAATAGTTTTTTCTGCAGTCCTAATTACTCTCTGAAGTCTGTATCTGTCTTGTTGGGTTGCAGAACCAAACCAGACAGTTATAGAGGTGCAGATGATAGACTCAGTAATTCCTCTGTAGAACCATATCAGCAATTCCTTGGGCAGTTTGAGCTTCCTGAGTTGGTACAGAAAGAACATTTTTTGTTGTGCTTTTTTGATGTTTTTGATGTTAGGTGTCCATTTTAGGTCTTGTGATATGATAGAACCTAGAAATTTGAAGGTCTCTACTGTTGATACTGTGTTGTCTGGTATTGTAAGAGGTGGTAGTATGGGAGGGTTTCTTCTAAAGTCTACCACCATTTCTATGGTTTTGAATGTGTTCAGTTCCAGATTGTTCAGGTTACACCACGAGGCAGGTTGTATAACTTCCTGTCTGTATGCGGATTCGTCATTGTCTCAAATGAGACCAATCACTGTTGTGTCATCAGCAAACTTCAATATTTTAACAGATGGATCGTTTGAGATGCAGTCATTGGTATATAGGGAGAAGAGAAGTGGAGAAAGCACACAACCTTGGGGGGGGGCTGTGCTAATTGTACAGGTATCAGATGTAATTCTTCCTAGCTTCACCTGTTGCTTCCTGTCTGTTAGGAAGCTTATGATCCACTTACAAGTGTGTTCAGGTACCGCTAACAGATTTAGTTTAGTTAGAAGAATGTCTGGAATGATGGTATTGAATGCTGAACTGAAGTCTACAAAGGGGACCCTTGCATAGGTATTTGGAGATTCAAGGTGTTGTAGGATATAGTGCAGAGCCATATTAACAGCATCATCTATCAATCTATTTGCTCGGTATGCAAACTGCATGGGATGTAACAACAGATCCGTGATGGTTTTCAGGTGGGACAGCACTAGCCTTTCAAAGGTTTTCATAACTACAGATGTTAGAGCAACTGGTCTGTAGTCATTCAGTTCCCTGATGGAGGGCTTCTTTGGCATTGGGATGATAGCACAGCATTTGAAGCAAGAAGGAACATAGCACATCTCTAGTGATTTATTGAAGATTTGGGTGAGGATGGGGGCCAATTGGTAAGCACAGACTTTTAAGCAAGAAAAAGTTATCTTGTCTGGCCCTGGTGTTTTTCCTGGCTTTTGTCTGTGAAATAGATCTTGCACTTCTTTTTCTGTGATCACCAGAGGTTGTGAACCCAATGGATTGGAGTCAGTTGCAGGAAGCCTGGCTGTTGTTGGTGTGTTTGAGATGGGGATTGTGGAGATAGGTGGCTGTAGTTTCCTTTCAAACCTGCAGTAAAACGCATTCAGGTCATCTGATAGGTGATATACACACCATTCACTTACAAAATGACATGTTAATTATGACACTCATTTTCTTTCTGACATTTTATACAAGTGACATTTTGTTGGCTTTGACTTCCACCTAGAAAAAGGAATTTACTACAGCTACAGTGGGGTTATTGGTCAAGGCTACAGAGTTTGGTTAATTTGGAGCCTACCGTATTTCCCCGAAAATAAGACCTACCCCGAAAGTAAGACCTAGCACTATTTTCTAAACCTGCCCTAATATAAGACCTACCCCAAAAGTAAGACCTAGCACTATTTTCTAAACCTGCCCTAATATAAGACCTACCCCGAAAATAAGACCTAGTGTAAATCTCCAGTTCCAGGAAGACTTTTCAGGGAGCAACCGTGCACCGCAAACACCCCCTACACACTCACACCCACTATTTGGCACCATAAATATATAAGACCTACCCCGAAAATAAGACCTAGTGTGTTTTGGGGAGCCAAAAAAAATATAAGACAGTGTCTTATTTTCAGGGAAACACGGTAGCACGTTCTGTGAACATTTCAAACTATTCTTTCTAGAGAAGTTTCCCTTTACATTTATGAACTGAACTAAATCTGCCATGAAGTTTCCCTTCCCTTCTTTCAGACTTCTAATATTCCATAGTTTTTGACTAACTATTTCAACTCCTGCCCTCAGGATGCTACTTTAGGGCATTACATGCCAAAACAACTAGGCATAAAGGCAATTCCCTCCCACACACCATCATTCTGCTAAACACCTAATTCCCACAATACTGTTTTATTTAATATACCCAAGTATATTTACTCATGTAGTAGGACTGTATTACTATTATCCTTGTCACCTTTCTTATTACAGTACCTACTCCTACTGGTATCTTATGACTATCACTTTGTTGGTTGTATCTTCTGATTTATGATTGTATCTCATGATTTATGAGTTATTGCTTGAATGTATACTGAGACCTATACACCAGAGACAAATTCCTTGTGTGTCCAACCACACATGGCCAATAAAGAATAAGCTATTCTATATTTCACTGGATATTCTATATTCTATTTATAACGGTTGGATAAATTCCAAGTATGTCATTTATATATTTACCTTGATAATGCCTGTCATTAGAGTTAAAATATAATTAAACATTAATCCTAGTATTTCCAGGATTATATCCCCATGGAGCTAATATATGGTACATATAGATTTGCCAAGCACTTTATTCTCTACTTACCAATATCTGCTTAGCTTCAGCATTATTTTTTGCAAAATTTGCATTCAGGCCATTTTCTGCAGGCATTAATTTAACTATGTAATATATACAACACAGTACATCCTTATGCATATAATGCATAAGTAGAATGGAGGAGTACAAGAACAATGTTGCTACTTTATTCTTGCTTAATTTCAGTTCAGCTGTTTTACAAATAATGACTTTCCTCCTCTTTATTGCTGCTGTCTTTATTAGTGTTGTGGGCATGAAGGCAGCTGTACTGCATGCATATAAGTACTATTTGGGAGGAAGGGGATGTAATACCATGGTGCCATTTATGAAGTCATAGTTACTATTGAGAAAAGACAAAAAGCCAATTTACCAAAGGATCAAGGATAAATCTTGCGAGGTAGCAAATGCCACACACACTAGCACTGATGATGTCAGTCCTGAAGCTATTTTGGGAGCATCTTCAGGGCTGCCACAGCAAGGCCACTTGGCGCTGTGGGAACATGAGGGGGGAGGTAGAGATAGCTGGAGATGTGTAGCCAAAATAAAATTATTTCCCATGGGAGCCAGGGATGCTCTACCAGGTGTTGGAGAGGCATGGATCAAAGCCAGCCAGGATTGGGGCTGTAACCTGATTGGGCCATGTGATGGACATGTGACCTGGGGGAAAGAACTTGGCCTTTTGATTTGGGTGGGGAAAATCTCGAATCCTTTAGAGTTTTCCCCAGATGTGCCAATATGACATGCTAAATAAAGCTATACTTTGAAGAATATGTCTGCCTTGGAGTTTTGATTCCAATGGGTGTGTTAACTGGAGCCTAGTTGGGTAATGAAATGTCTGCAGTTAAACAAGAGCACCAAGAACTCCACAAATTTTGGAAGGGCAGAAATAAACTTTGGCTTTCCCCAGACTTTTCTATTCTTTTTGACAAAGTTTCCACTGGAGAAGAGGTGATCATTGGAAGGGAAGAAGGTGACCCCATTTTTTGCCTAGCCTCATCGCCACCCAACCAAACCTGGGACAAAATGTGGTTCATATTCTATCTATCATCTACCCTTTCCGAGAGTTCCCTTTTTGTTCTCGAAAACCAAAGCAAAAATGCAATCCTCAAACCTTTCTTTCTCTTGTCTTAAGAAAATATTCCACCTGCCGCTTCCTGTAAAATATCATGGGGCCTCATGCCTTGTGGGGGGGGGGGTCCAAAACATGCAGGTATCATTTTGAGCCAATGAAAGAAGTCAATGACTTACCCTGCTTTAGGATTCCAGGTTAGCCTTTCACTCCTCGTTCACATTTCAGCATTCTTGCTATATGTACTCTGAGAAAAGGCAGAGAGTTACAACTATGAAATGTGTTTTGAGCAGTGATGTACACTGTCAAACACCACCAAAATCTACATATGGTGTAGTGCTGGAGACTCTAATCCATTAATAAAATATGTTTATTCACTTATAATCTGATTGGTTTTTATTTCCAGACCTCTCACTCCAGACTGCTTGGCATGGCATGGCATTGCTTCCTCCTCCTCTTTTTTTTACAAAAACAAACATTGAAAAACTATTCAGCATTGTGATCAAATGCTATTCTTGAAAGCAGAATGAGCACAAATATATTATTTATTGCTTCACCCAGGAGCCAAAATTAGATCATCGTTATTTAAATTATTTATTCTAGAAAAGTAATTTCGTCTTCCAAAATGGGCATTCATATACAGGAAGAAGGGTTGTTCTAAATCCCATTTGGCATTCACAATCTGCTGGTGGCAGAGGTTAAGATCACAGGCAGAATAATAACCTTCAAAAATCTCCCCCATCCCTGCCTCCAGCAAGATCAAGACAGTAGCAGATCCTGGCAAACCCTTTGCTACTTTCATCAGTTGTCTTTTCTTTGTTCTTTTCCCATTTTCAGTGGGCATTGACGTTCTAATTTGCAATGAACAGGAGGCTGATTCGCAGAAGACAGACTGCTAGTGGCTTTGCACTGAAGTGGTAATGATTCCAGAATCCAAAAGGAGAGAGAAAATAACTCAATGGCTGAACTCTGCATACTAAGTGTTCTTGCTAACAAATGCACCTTAGTTCCTGGTGTCACCTCATTTCCATGTACACTGGCACGATACTAACGCTGCAGCTAGAATTTTCATACAAGGAGAACCACATTTATTTCACAGTAAAGGGGAAAGTTCTCGGCCTATATTTTCAGGCCTTGAACAGAGCAGTCACACAAGGAAAGAAGGACAATTCCGTTAAATGGTTATAAAGGGTCAGTGACATTTGTAGTCCATAGACAAATGTCCTGAAGGAAGAGTTGCTCTAATTCTGTGGAACATCACATGCTATGCCCGTAGTAGAGTCAGTCTCTGGCATCTCCAGGCATTTTTGCTTTATTTACTAAAAACTTTTTCAATCTGCCTTACTATCTCAGGTGGCTTATAAGAGGCATGGAAACAAATAATACCAGAGTATGATTGGATAAAACTGTAACAGAGTTACCCTGCCTCTTCCCATGCATAAAACTGTGTAGGAAACTAAGCAAGCATTAAAAAGCTCAAGGGCCTTGGTGGTGCAAGCTGTTAATAGCCTAGCACTTAGTTCCAGCTACCTGTAATTACTGTAGGCTCGAATCCCACCAGGCTCAAGGTTGACTCAGCCTTCCATCCTCTCGGGGTAGGTAAACTGAGGACCCAAGATTGTTGGGGGCAATAAGCTGACTTTGTAAAAATGCCGCTTAGTAATAAGCAGGCATATACAATGGAAGGAAGGCTATGGCTGAGCACATTGGGTTGCATCCCAAAAAATTGTAAGCCGACCTGAGTCTCCAGAGAAGGGCGGGATATAAATATGAATTAAATAAAAAATAAAAAATAAATTAGTATGCTTTATTGTAGGGCTGCAGTGATAGTAATGGTAGTTCCATTCAATCAACCGTTCCCAAATAGTTGATAGTACCAATATTTATTTTATTTATTTGTTTGGATTTATATGCTGCCCTATCTCCCGAAGGACTCAGGGTGGCTCACAACAATAAAAAACATACAGTGCAAAAATTTAAAATTATTAAAAAATTATTAAATAAAGATCCCAAACAGTTATCTAAAACCCACAACAATCAATATACTATAAAAACCAATAAAAAAACCCACCCACCCCTCAGTCCAGGCCGGCCTGTTGGAAAAACCATGTCTTCAGGTCGCAACGGAAGGAACGAAGGTCAGGGGCCATCCTCAGCTCCAAGGGCAACTGGTTCCACAGGGTGGGCGCTCCCACAGAGACCTCCCCCTGGAGGTCACCAGCGGACACTGTCTGGCTGACGGCACCCTAAGGAGGCCCTGTCTGTGGGAGCGCACAGGACCCTGGGCAGTCGTTGCTGGCAGTAGATGTTCCAATAAATAGCCCAGCCCTAAGCCATGTAGGGCTTTATAGGTAATTACCAGCACCTTGAATCTCACCTGGAGGACAACCAGCAACCAATGCAATTCACACAGGAGGGGTGTAATATCACAACCCGCGTGGCCTCATTCTGCACCAGTTGAAGCCTCCGAGTGGTACGCAAGGGCAGCCCCATGTAGAGAGCATTGCAGTAGTCAACATGGGAGGTAAGGAGTGCATGAGTAACCGTACGCAAGGTATCTTGGTCCAGGTAGGGGCACAGCTGGTGTACCAGGCGAACCTGGGCAAATGCCCCCCTGGTCACGGCTCCCACCTGATCCTCTAAAAGCCATGCATCCAGGAGGACACCCAAGTTGCGCACCCTATCTATGGAGGGCAACACCTCTCCCCCCATAACTAATGATGGAACAGTTAGTAATACCAATCAATCAACTATTCCCAAATATCATTGGGAGGCTTGTGTCCTTTATTGCAGCACATTGACTTCTTCTGATAAAGGAGCTAAGAGAGAAGAACCATCTGAGAGGATCTGAAATATTTTTAAAAAAACAGGGCCCGATTGTGGAAAAGATGAGTAGAAAATCGAATTGATATTAGTGCTGTCATGGCAGACAATATTAATAACAAATATTCAAATATTGGCTTCAATAGCTCTCATAGAGAATGCTAATGACCAGTTCATTTTGCTAATGATCATTTTGTCCTACCCCCAATGCTATCAGAACCAATCCTTCCATCCCCCGCACCATCCTGCCAGAACTGATGAAGCTTCTTGAATGAGAAGTGAAACATCTTCAAGAAAAAACAAACTCAAGTTCCCGTTTGAAAAAGCAACTTTGGGATTGGCATTTGTTTTTATTCTTTCTTTTACCTCAGGCAATTAACAAGAGGTTTGTCAAATTTCCACTTCTAGCCTAAGTGACTAGAAGTGTAAAATTGTTGTTCATCCTGCCTACCAGTTTAAAAAAATATGGCCACAGAAAGAAAAGCAGTTGAGGAAGATGGGCAGTTAAGAAATATGAAATATACTAGCAATAGCACTTAGACTTATATATCACTCCATAGTGCTTTACAGCACTCTCTGAGCAATTTACCCAACAATCTGGGTCCCCATTTAACCAACCTGGGAAGGATGGAAGGCTAAGTCAACTCTGACTGGTGAGAATTGAACTCCTGGCAGTTGGCAGTTATCCTGCAATACTGTATTCTAACCACTTCACCACCATGGCTCCTTAAATATATACCTACCAACTACCTACTTACTTATCACACATACATATATACATACATACATACATATATACATACATAGTTCCATACATACATTGACATTTGTGTTCCTGGCATTGGTGAAAGGGTGGAGTAAGATACAGAGGATTAACCAATCAGGATCCATTTAATTGTGGTCAACAAAGAGCACCTTGCCACAACAAAGCCAAGGAAGATGGGATGTTAAAATCTTGGAAACAATTTATTAAGCCATCTGCATTCCCAGCTGGTTGTCATACAAGAGATGAACAATTGAGGACTTTGGTGCAGAAAAGTCTTGGAAACAGAGTTAAATAAATGACAGGTGATTTGGTCTCATATTCTTTTTTCATCAACATAATCTGCAAACTATGAACTTCATCTTAAGGGGCAAGCTTTGCCCCACTTTTGGCCATCAGTATCTTGACAGCCTACAAAGAATTAGCTGAAATGCTGCAATTTGAAATGCATATGTGGTTTAATAGCCAAAAGATCTGTTTCCAAGAATTTACCTTTAATGGCTCATTTAAACAGAGCTTTGAGAATTTGTCCTTTGGTAAATTAATTAATTTGTAGGAGAAACATTCAGATACATATATTTTTTTTTCCAGTTGGCTAGACACCTATTTCTAAATTAAAACTGTAGTCCAATTGATGAACTCAATATATACCTATCTTAATTTGAAGGTCTCCTTCATTTATTATTTATTTATTTATTTATTTATTTATTTATTTATTTATTTTGTCAATCACTTACAAGGATAAACATAGTTGTGAATACATGAAATGAATGCATATAAGAAAAATAAAAAAACAATAGGACATTGGTAGGCACATTGGTGCACTTATGCACGCCCCCTACAGACCTCTTAGGAAAGGGGTGAGGTCAATAGTAGAAAGTCTAAGGTTAAAGTTTTTGGGGTTTGGGGAAGAAACCACAGAATCAGGTAGAGTATTCCAGACATTGACCACTCTGTTGCTGAAGTCGTATTTCCTGCAATCAAGTTTGGTGCGGTTAACCTTGAGTTTGTATCTATTGTGTGCTCTTGTATTGTTATGGCTGAAGCTGAAGTATTCATTGACCAGAAGGACATTGCAATGTACGATTTTATATACTATACTTAGATCAGACACAATGATCCTGGTAGCTACTTTCCTGCACCAGGAGCACATGATCAGGGATGAATGGGTTAGTCAGGAAGAAACCATTTTCAACAACTTCTTAGTCAATGTCACTTTTTACTGCTCCTTTGCACACATGTATCCTCCCCACATAAACAAACATAAAATTAAAAATCCAAGGCAGTCTATGAATTGATGGGAAGTGTAGTCCTTACCTTCTTCAATCTGGGTTTTTCCTCTCCATTCAGCCTTTCCTTCCTGTGTGACACAGTAACCCTATATCTTCTGATCCATAAATGAATGTATGGTCCTCTGAAAGACTTCAGTAAGTCTAGCAAAGGAAAGTCCACTGCAGGTGTCAAGTAATTCTTGGAAATTTCCAACTATTTGTTCAAGTTATACCCTCAACTTCATTTTCTCTTCTATTGTATTCTTTTCTTAGTCTAATCTAGTCTAGCTCATAACTATTTTAATCTGGTGGCTAAGACCCTTTTTATCTTTTTGCCCCTCGGAGTTTATCAGTGTCTTTAAAATAGATAACAAGAGTTTATATATGACCCAAATGATGTAGAATAAAATGGGATTGTTATCTGTTTTGACTTGGATGTTATACATCTCTATAGAGAGCTTGAAATAATATAAAGCTATTGTTGCTGTTTTAACAGCTTCATCACAAACTTGGCATACATTCGGTTTATGACAAGCTAAAACCATTTGATTGTTTTATATGTACTGCTGCCAAGCAAGTTCTCTCTAGTGTGTTTTTTTTATTCTTCACTGACTTTCATCTGATTGTTTCAGTCCAGGATTCCAAACTCCCAAAATTTTATTCCATTTTTCTAGCTTTGTATCTTCTTTAAGTTTTGTATCTTCTATTCAGTTATTTAAAAACTGAATTAGCATAGGGTTAAGATAAAGTTTTGTGCCACTTTGCTGACAACATCTCTCCTGGTTGATACAGGTCCATTAATAAATGTTCACAATTAGCAATTCAGTACAGCAGAAGTGTCATTAAGTCTATATTTTATTATCTTGTCAATAAGGCTGCAAATGGGAAAGTTAATGACATGGATTGCTAAAGTCAAGCTATATTATGACAATGGCATTCCCCTGATCTTCCAAACTAATGCCATAAAAAGGTACAAGCGAAATTATGTGTTCACAACTTATTTTAATAGTCTCTAATAGAATTTAGCCTTGGATTAATATGTGGCTGACTGCTTTCTCATTTCCCAGGTCAGCCTTTTCCACATAATTGAAAAAGCGAATAAGATATACCTATCTATAGACTTCCAACACATTATCTCTTTTCCCAAATTATTGAATATTACAGACAGAAAATCAGAAGTAATAGGAAATCACTAGTCTAAGAAGTAATTTGTCTAGCCCTGGATACTTGACCTCATATAATACTCCTTAATCACTTCTTACCTGCCCTGGTAGTAATTTCCTTAAATTGTTTATATTAGTTTTCTTGGATTTATCCTTTGGGGATAAGAACAAGGTAAAATAAAAGCAGAGTAGTTCTTTCTCTTTTTTGGACAGCAAAAGTGACTGAAGCGCATAAGACAAGACATTACTGGAAGGCAAAATCACAAAACTGTGTCTCACTTACTTTGGCCATGTCATGCAGGGGAAGTCACTGGAGAAAGCAATTATGTTTTTGGAAGGGTTAGCAGTAAAAGGAAACCAGGCCATCAAAGAACATGGTGGCTTGATACCATAAAAGCTGGTATAGTAAAGACAAAGCATAGAAAAAAATCAAAGAAGTAGTGCAAGATTGGAAGATGTGGAGAGACCTGACCCATAGAATCACCATGAGTTGGACATGACTGAATAGATAATATCATTATCATCAGTTTTTTCGGTGCCCTGTCACTTTTCATTACTTTATTATATAAGCAGTCTTCTCTTTCCTTCCTTGTTGTTAAATGTTAGAGTATTTCAAAAATAAAAAATGAAATTTGGAACAATTTTGTAATTGTTGGGAAATAAGTCTTTAAATTATGGATTTGATCTTCCTGAAAATAATGAGAATCCATCAATGGTGACATGATGCATCAAATTAATCCTGTAGTTGTTACTATGACCATTGTTATCTTTATTGATTATTCTTAACATTTGTTTTGCTTCAGGAGGCATAATTAGGCACTTTTTTTTCTCCAGATAAATACTGTAATTTTACATGCATTGGATTTGTAATCACACTGGAAGGTAAGATCTTTGTTTTGCTAAATTCTTGTTTTGACTTTTTAGGTCTTTTCTCCATATGAATTAAATTAAGATAGAATCTAGAACATAGATTTCAATTTGGTTGTTGTCAATGCATCAGATACTATTAGTCATGTTTCTCATTTCAATAGCTTTCTGCTTTGACATTTTGGTCCTTTTCAGCATGAATTATATTAAAGCAGGATCTATAAGCTAGGACTTCAGCTGGTTAGGCCAATTGATTATAGATGCAAATCAATTAAACTAATCAGTACAAATTAAGATGGATCCAAATGCTTTCAAACAAATCATTATTGTTCAAATCAAAGTCTATTAATTAAGATCTAAGTGTTCATTAAGAAAAAGGCTACCCAAATTCAACTGGCAGATTGATAAACTACTCATAATTTTAGATAAAGATTTTTACATTTCTATATTGTTTATTTTTAAATAGTTATCCTAACAGAATTGGTTACAGCAGAACAATAGCATTTCAAGCAGTTTGAATAGCAATATATAAATAGGCCAAAAAGAACATATTTGGATAGTTATTCATTTTATATTTCTCCTTTCATTCGGGAGCTATTTATCTAATATTGTAATACAGAATTATTATTTGTGGTTGCAAGGAACTGATGTACATCTGATAAAAAATACTTTTTTGTTTTTGGGGATTGCCTTTGAATCAGTCTTGACTCATGTTGACTATCTGAACTAATCTCTGCAGTTTTCTTGGCAACAGGTATTCAGAATTTTTTATTGGCCAAGTGTGATTGGACACACAAGGATTTTGTCTTGGTACAAATACTCTCAGTATACATAAAAGAAAAGATACATTCATCAAGAAACCAGTTTGAATATCTGGATAATCAGCATGGATTACTTTTTTCTCAGGCTAACCATTTCAACAGTATTTCATATTTGCATAATTATTTTGTGTTGGTTTCAAATATTCCATGTCCTTGGTATGTTCTTTAGGATTTGTATTCATGCCTTCTGTGTAAGAGTGATTTCTGATACTAACAGCAATGCGTAACTACCATCAGAGTTGACTTCAGGCAGAATATACATAGTCATTTCTTTGCATACTTTCTGCCTATTTTCCCCCAGAATTTCTTTGTTTCCCTAATTTGCATGCCACTTGACATCTCAGAAATGAGATGTTTGCAAGATAAATTTCTGCACTGTTCTATCTCTAAAACCGTCCAATCTAAACTGGTGATTATGCAATTGTCTTTCAAATTGTGTTCACAAATGTGTAATTTCATTCTTCTCAAGTGCAGCTGAAGTTTGATTACACTTCCAAAAACATATCAAGGCTGTTTACTGATCAATCAGCTGGCTCAATGAAAAGTAAAGGAACTCTATTTTTATACAAATTGATACATAAGTTTCATAAAGAAAAATAAATAAATTGATCCCTGTTTTAATGTGCATTCAATTCAGAATTCTCTAAATAAATTTCCCTGTTGAATCTGACACATACATTATAATATCTATGAAAAGAATCCTGAATGCCTCTAACTAATGTACTCGCCAAAGTATGTATTTCCTAAAATCATAGCTCTTTGGTATTATTGAAGTACAGTAATAATGGATAAGAGGGATTTATCAGATTGCCCTGTTAGTAAATAAAGAAAGGGAAACTGGACACTTCTATATGAAATACTAGGCATCTTTGGAAATCTCACAGTGGTTTTGCCTGGGACTTGTTGTTAAGGAATTATCTGGATTGAGAATCATCCTTTCATGCCATCTCCTTTTAGAAGGAAGTTTCCAGTATTTTTACTTATTGGAAATGGCATCAGGAAAGAATGTGCCACAGCATTCAGACATGGGAAAAGCAATGCTACAGAACATCTATGATTGAATGGGAACATTTACTGCCATGGGAAAAAGAAAAAGAAGAAGAAGAAGAAGAAGAGGAAGAAGAAGAGGAAGAGGAAGAGGAAGAGGAAGAGGAGGAGGAGGAGGAGGAGGAGGAGGAGGAGGAATGAGAAGGAACAAACTTCATTGCCATGATCATTGGATACCTGTTTACATATAAATGTTTCCTGAACAAAGCAAGAGCAAAAAAATTTGTTTGTTAAGGGCCCCAAAGTGGGAAATCTTAGGAACCTGATTTGCTGTCAGCTTTGGGGGAAGCTACACAGGTCCCTGGGCTTATTTCTATTGCTAGGCAATAAAATAGACATTTCAGGATAGCAGCAGAGCTAGGGAAGTCCCATGTGAAGGAGATGAAATGTTGAGGCCACCAGCTGATTGTAGACTGTGACTTCCTTAGGTTGCAAGTTTCCTTTCAGGGGTTCCCTTGGGCTGCATCATAAACTGGTGAGGAGGCTTCTATTCTTTGGCTTATATGAGATTGCAGGAAGGGGGGCTTTGCGTGGGAGTAAGGAGGATTAATTTGGATATGGCAGGCTCAAATAAGAGATGAGGCAAACAAAGGAATGGTTAACCCCAGCCACATCTAAAAGACAGGCTTGTCAAGAATGAATCTCCATTTTGTTTGTTAGATTTATTTTCTCCCAAATCAGCCAAACTGCTTTCAAGGAAAAATAACAACAATGCTGCTTTCCCAACACTGGTATGCATAGTTGTAAAAACATAATTTAAGAATGTAAGAATAATCTGGTAGGTTTGGTTAAGTGCTGCATCCCAGAAGGAGATGCATTCTTGATGCTCAACAAAAAGTTGAATTTTGTCCTTTGATTACTGAAGTTATCAAAGTGAGAGGCCAGTATGAAGAAAATACGGAGAATTTTCATTTCACATAGAGAAAATAAATGAAGATTGAATTACAAAACAAATATACAGTATGTTGGAAGATTGAGAGGAAAGTATACATCTGGAAACTCATTTAAATTTCTGAACAAAAAGATGAGATTTTAAAGAACAAAATGCAATATATGAAGCAACATAGCAACACAACAGAAGCAAGGATAAAGTAAGCTTAACCAGATTTCTTTTCTTTATCATATCTTTTACTTTTAAAATCTTTTGTTTAACATTTCTTTGCTATGCTCTGCATATTGTTAGTTGCCCTGAGAGGGGATAACAGAATAGACATATATGTAATGGTTATTTATGCCTCAGTGGATTTAATCTCAAAATATAGAGTAAATAACACTAATAAACATTCTCCATGAAAATGCAGATATGTATTACATATTAATTTGTAGCCTGCAAGGTTTTTGCCACTAAAGAAGCAGCCCAAGTAGAAGTTAATCAGCTTAATAGAAAAAGTAACAAACACTCCACAGTTCATTTAATTCTGAATTTTTCTAAGAAAATATCCTATAATTACAATTAAGACATTATGTTCATAAACTTACAGCGACATAAGAAAACTAGGTACATAAAAGAAACTTACTAGATGCTTACTTAGGAGAAGAAAAAAATAGGAATAAAATGGATCAGAGATTTTTTTAAAAAGCACCATTTCTAAGAAGTAAACATTGTCTTCCATAAACAAGATGTGAGGTCCATCTGGTTCAGTAGTGTCATTGCTAACAAACAGCAGAAGTTTTCCAATATTTCAGACAAAACCCTTTCTGAACTCTGTTAGGGATGAATGTGCTCCATAGTGATCCTAGTTCTTCTCCTAATGTTTTGACTGTGGTTTCAGCATCTTTGGTTCTGAATGATCCCATCATTAATTACAGAAAAGGCAACAGTCTTAATATGAGGGAGGGGAGCTGGACTAAGTTGGACTTAATCCCAAAGCAATACAGGTAGCTCTGTAGCTGGTACCGTGGAGTATGACATCCCTGGGATCTTGTACTCTGTAGTGAGGTGGGGGGAAGCAATGACAATGATTTGTGTGACATTCCCATCTTGCATCCCCATTGATTTTGCTTTAACATGGCTGGCTGTAACATCATAATCAGTAGCGAGGCATTGACAATCCAATTGCAATCATGTGACTGAGGGAACACCACACAGTCACAATTTTACAGATGGATTATAAGTGCCCCTTCATTCAGCACTGTTGTAATTTGGTCACTGAACAACAAGTGGCCATAACATAAGGCAACCTGCAATGGTCATAAGCAAACTGTCGTTCATTGAGGTTTCCTTAGCAATAAAAAAAATATCCAGAGGCCACTATGTTTTGTGACACTATGTTATTTGCATTGCACTCATATTGGAAGCCAAAGGCTCTTTTGGGATGAAAGGATTAGAAGGTGACATCACCATTGCCTGTGGAACTCTTTTCATGTCCCTGTCAAAGAGCTGGAACAAAGGATGGGAGTTCCCCTCCACCCCACAGCAGCACTCAGGTCTCAAACTATGTTGTTTAGAAAGGCTTGGGATGAAAAATCATTTCATTTTTGCCTGTGTTGAAACCTCTTTGTCAATAGTAAATATGGCTCAAATCAAACAGAACTGGAGTCAAAACAGACATTTTTTTTAACGTTCAGTGAAAAACAAGTCATTTCCAGTCAAGAATTTTCTTTTCAACCTTGAGCAAGGCTCCCTTTGTTAACTTTGATGTCTCAAAAAATGATATAATGAAAAGGGGTTGGCTTTGAAGAACAATTGGAATCTCCATACTGAGATGGCTTGGAGGTCCACATTTGGCTCATGGGTTGGATGTTTCCAGTGCTCTCTAGTCTCTAATAGTTTTACACATACTGAAATGGAATACAAGACCTTTTACTTTAAAATGTTTATATCAACATTTTATTTTGAAGTTCCTTAATAAATGTTAAGTACCAGAGTGGTATCTTTGTATCTCTTTCAACTGATAAAAGATGTTTCATTGAAGTCTAGCATGATAAGATTAAGCAAAAAATTTCCTTTCAGCCAAGTGTTTCTTCAGCACACCGGGGATTCTCTATAACTAGACACTAATATGTTCTGTAATTAAGAAATAATGGGCTTTCTAGGGTGATTTATTTCCATAGATTTAGTGTCGGCTCTGAAATGCTACAAATTAAATTGTTGCAGACCTCTTAACATAACACATTGAGAATCTGGGTTAGAAATCTATTTAAACTAACTTCTATTTTTCTGCAAAAACAAAATAGATAGGGGTTTTCTTTTTAAACTACATTCCCTTTGAAACTAGAAAAAAGTAGGTGCGTGCCTGTGAATAATGGAATTAAAATTAAGACTGGTGACAAGAAAATAATTCACAAAGGGAAACACTCCTTCTTAGATAGCAATTTTTTAGGCAACTGCTTTAGGGGATTATATTTTAATCTTCACTTGGTATATTTTGCTCCATAGATGACTGAGTGGCTTAATTCATTCCTGCCTGAGTTTTGAATGATCTTCTTTGGGGATAAAAGATTGCCAAGAGATGCTTCTTGTTAACCAAACTAAAAATTAATCTATTTTGTAGTGGAATGTGCTAATCAATTCACTGCCAATCATCTTGATGACTTTGAAAGGAAAGCTTTTGTTGCATTTTGGAACTAAGGAAAGACTAATATGACATACAGTGAGCCAGTTTGGTGTAGTGGTTAAGGCTCCTGCACAGAAACCAGGAGATTGGGAGTTCTGGTCACATTTTAGACATAAAGCCAGCTGGCACTAGACATATAAATAGTCCTCAACTTATGACCACAATTGAGCTCAAAATTTCTGTTGTTAAGTGAGACATTTGTTAAGTGAATTTTGCCCCATTTTACGACCTTTCTTGCCACATTTGTTAAGTGAATCACTGTAATTGTTAAGTTAGTACATGGCTGTTAAGTGAATCTGGCTTCTCCATTGACTTTGCTTATCAAAAGATCACTAAAAGTGATCACATGACCATGGGACACTGCAACTGTCAAAAATATAAATTGGTTGCCAAGCATCTGAATTTTGATCACATGAGCACAGAGGTGCCACAACTGTCATGTGAAAGAAGTCACTTTCTCAGTGCTGTTTTAACTTTGAACAATCACTAAATGAACTGTTGGTATGTCAAGAACCACCTGTACATACATATATGCCACTGTCTGTGTTTGCATCTGGCTCTGTGCCTAAGTCTGTGTTGGAAAGCTATACTAGAAATGTTGACTTTGAATAAAGTCAATTGAGTTATTCAGACAAATAGGGGATAAGGGGATAGTGTCCAAGGAATCTGATGCCAAAGAGCTTGCTTTGGACAGGCCAAACAAATTGAGATTCAATAAATAATCAAGCACTTGAGGCTGGTTTCACTGCAAATTATTCAGAGCAACTAAGCAGGCCATCAAATGACAAAGATCCAAATCCTGGGAAACCACCCAGTCTCCAAACATATTGTGCAGAAAAATAGTGCTTGGTAGACCTCCATACCCATCAAGAGTAGCATCAATGCTAATTGATTCCTACCAAGTGTTTGCCTTATATCAAAGTGGCCACCAGCCAACACATCTCTGTTGGACTGACCATTCCAACTTGGATCTTATACATTTCTGCTTCAGAACTAGTATATCTAGAAACTCTGCCACTCTGACCTCAGATGGGCTAATGACCATCCCATGAACATTATTGAAACTTGGATCAAGACATGACACTACTGCCTGTTTTTTTTTATTTTGACTTATTGAGGTCACACTTGGGTGCTTGAGACTACCTAATTTTGCTAGTGTTTGTCCACATACCTGTACAGTATTGCCTGAAAATCTCTGCTTTCTCAGAGAAAATTGCTGCAATTTAAACCCAAGATATGTGCGTGGCCTGAGCAGATTAGATTAGCAAACTAGGACAGGTTTCATTTGCACTGGACTTGCAGGCCTCTGGCTTCTAGCTGCCAATAGTTATTTTCCTGTTGTTGTTATTAATCTGTTGCTTGGATCTGAGCTATTTATTGACAAACTGATTGAGTTTTAGACTGGCTGATCCTAAGCTGAAAACAAGATCTATGCATCCCTTGTGATAAAAAAGAGGATTTTTAAAAATTGTTTGGCTAATTTATTCTAGCCATATTTAATCTTATGCTTACCAAGTTGTTACAGGAAGTATGTTTAATTAAAAACAATCTTCAATGCCCAGTCACTTGTTAATTGCAGTGTATACCTGCTAGCACAAATGTTTTTGTCAGTCTCAAAGCCAAGAAAATGTTTTGGCATAAAGTTTCACTTTTATTCTCATTGATTTTGGCAAATGTCAACACTGGCCAGAAGAGGCTCAGGAAGTTCCATAAGTTGTGAGTGATAAATATGGATTCATTATCCATAAAAGAGCCAAATGGATCATTAGACCATGATATTAACATCAAATATTGCATATTTACTCTTTCTTCTCCAGATGCCTTTTGAGCATTTTATCATTATCTCACTATAACTGATTTTACAAGCAGACTACATTCAAATCTTGGTCAGAATTTATTAGTACCCAGGAATGGTTTACCTGCAAAATATACCTTCTGTAAATCAGGAATATATTTTGTCAATATTAGTCAAAGGTATTTCCACTCCTAAATGATGAAAATGGCATGGAAAAGGTAGCTCCAATTTTTCAACAATTAGTTTATTCAGAATTTTTGCATAAACTTTCTGCAAGCTACTTGCTGTTCTTTATGAAAATTGGTGTGAGAAGATGCTTGAAGCATTGAAATAAGTTTGTGATATTTCCCCCTGGCACCCTAAAATGTTAGAAATTGACAATAAATGTCAACATTCAGTTAGATTCTGGGATTTAACATAACAGAAGATGGGCAAATAAACATGCAAATCATTTTTAAATAGATAATAAAAATTGCAATTGTGAAGTAGTTTACTTTTCTTTGCCTGCTGTTTCTTTCCTATAAAATGCTTCTTGCACTGAGGCCAATAAATGTACTTTCATGCATAGCCTGGGATTCTTATCTAGATCGTATTCATAAAATGGCACTTTGAATATAATGATTTTTGAAGTATTAATCAGTCTTAATTGGAAGTCTTTGAACTTTAACTTTGTCCTGCCATAAAAATCAATGCCTTCCAAATCCCAGGCCATTAGTTACATAGGTCTAATATTGAATGTTGATCAAGGATAGTCTGAACATGTCTATACTTTATATTAATAAGAGACCCCAACAGAAAGCATGTTCTGCAACCCATAAGAAAAAAAGATAACACCTAAAAAAGACAGAAATAGGAAAAACTATATATACTTTCCTTAAAAGGCAACATAATAATGTTAAATACACTAAGCCTCTAACTGTTATTTTAACAAGCCATTTTTGGACTGCAGAAAGAGATAAGGAGGTGCATCAAACTGCAGACTGCCTTCTTTCTCAGTATAATCTTTATAATCATTAATTGGCCCAACTGGTAGACTTCTGAAAGAAGAAATGGCGAACTGAAGAAGGCTCTGCTAAAAGTTCTTTGAAATCTATCTGGATGAGGAGAGAATTTGAGATTGCCCACAAGTACTCCAGAAGGCTGTTCTTTATGAGGAGACCGAAAAATAGCAGTCTCTGGCCATTTAGACTTTTGGGAGACAAAGGAATAGCTATTTTACTAAAATTTGATTGCTGGTTTTGAAAGAACACTGGGTCTGCATATTTCCTTTTCTAACCACTTTCAGATATGGCTGAAATTTATTTCAGTTATTAGAGACTTTTGGATAGACAAGTTTGACAACACTGAGTGAGTTTCCTTCAATCCTTGGTGAAATAAAGTTTTAACTACAAGTTTAAGAACTTATTTTTTAATAAACAGCAAAATATATTTAAAACTTTGATTTTAGAAAGTTAAAAATGGACTAAGGATTCAGATAACTTTGAAATTAGATTTTAGAATTAACTATAAAGAATGCTTCCTAGGGGGAAAATGCTTTTATTTTGAATTTAGAAAAAAACATAAGCTTTTAATAACTGGACATTAGAGGGGACTAAATATTGCAATTAAAGGAGAATACATAAACTCTATTTACAGTACTTACAGTTACAAAATGAAGCAAAATATTCTAAAATTAGACACACTGAAGGATTTTTTGATATTATTATATAAATTATAGTAATCCTTAATTGACTTTTTGTAGGAGACAGACTGGCAGAATCAGAGGGAGGAGTCAAGTGGGACATCAATTTACACTCTCAATGTAGTCATATCAGAATGAAGTCAAAATCCCCTTGAATGCCTTATCTAGTTTTACCCAGGTGCAGACTGTTAGTCTGAGAAGATTCCTGTCCATAGGCTTGAGCAATAAAGCAATAATGTTGAACCTTCATGTATCGATCTGGTTGTTTGCACCTGACGCTTTTCCTGATGACAGGAGTGAAATGACAGTGCTTTATAGATTTGTTTATAGATGAGGTATGAGCTATGGAATAAAAATATCATTTGTTGTATTTTTAAAAGTGGGGATGTTGCTAAAATAGTTTTTATGTGCTGTGATGAGTTCTTTTGCTTTACTATATTCTTACTTTGTTATTTCTCTTTATTTTCTTCCTTTCCTTTCTGAACCAGTACCTCAGCCACACAGGTTCTTACGAAAAAGCCAACCAATCTGCAAACATCAACTCCATCAACCAATCAAGAAGTAACAACACAGCCAACCAACCTGCTTACAACAGAGCCAGCACACCACACCTCCCCACCAGTATTTATAGAGAGACAGCAGCTCTGATCACACTTTGCTCACACAAGCACGAAGCCGAAAGCACCAGCCTGAAGATGGCAAGTGGGACCTCGTCGAAACATCGCCAAGATACTCTCAATCTTACAAAGGAAAAGACCTGAACATGCCAATACCTGCATATATATATATATATATATATATATATATATATATATATAGTTGTAATTATAATATTTATTGAAATAACTATTAAAGAAACAAATACACTCAACTGGCAGAGTGAAGAAAATTCCATTATTTCTTTAATGGAGATATATTAAATGGTATAGGGTTTCCTGCCTGAGCAGGGAGTTGGATTAGAAGACCTCTAAGGTCCCTTTCAACTCTGTTATTCTATTCTATTCATTTGTGTGTTTACATATGTGTGTGTATCACATTATTATATTAAAAAGCCTACAACTGCATAATTATTTCAATTTGTGCCCAAATTCCAAATTGCCACACTTGTACAGTAAAAAATTGAAATACAAGTCCAAACCTATTTGTCTATTTTAATTTCTTTCTGCCTTCTGTCATTGGTTTCAGGAAAGAGTACAACTCATTTGAAGAAAACCCTGCTTTTTAAAATTAGTAAAATTAAATCAAGAAGGTAAAATTCATAGAATCATCTCCTCCTCGAAACTTTTCATTTGGTTTATATGGACATGTTTCATCTGATAGCATTGGCTTGCTTTGAGAATTGTTTTGGCATTTTTTGTAGATCTGCACCAGCTGGCTTGACCCCAGAGCAAAGATGGTCTTGTCTTGTATATTGCTTTATATTCTATTGTCAGAATATAAGAAGATATGCAAACAACCATACAAAGGACAAAAAGAAGGGGCAAAAAAAATACAGATAAAGAAAGGATTTTTCTTTAAACTATCATTAAATAGTCTTCAAGTCCCATTGTCATTTGAAGTGAATGATGGATGGTGCTTTTTCTCACTAAATGGTGATGGTCTGGAGGAGGAATGAAGCCAAATGAATCTACCAATTGCTGATCGGAGTAAAAGTATGAGAGAAGCCTCTGATATTATCACACCCAGTTTAGATTTTGGCCATCAGGGCAACACAAATTATGCTAGCGTATACTTCTCCAAACTCAAGAGCTGGAGGAATATGCATTAAGAAGTCTATGAGGAAGCATCTTAAGTGAAACAGAAGCACTAGAAATCACTTTTCTAAAGTCAATTGCACTTTAGGTCAAAATTCATCAGCAAAACTCCTGTGAGATCATAAATTCAAGTGTGAGCTGCATTAGACATGTGGCTTTGATTTTCATCCAGAAGAGAAAAAGAGGATAGGTTTATGTTGTTCGTAATGCAGTACAGATGACATGATGCATTATTTTTAAAAACCTTAAACCATATCTTTTGTAGCATGCTTCAAAATGGATGCCTTGTACTTGTAATTACATTAGTTATAGCTGATTGCTGATTGATTTTTGCCCACGTACTATTCCCGTGTTTTAATTAATTATTTATCTAGACTCTAGAGCCTGAAGCTTGTTGGGTAAAATAAGTCTCCGGACTGAACATTTTGTATATTTCTGGGACCAAGTCTCTTCTTTAAAGTTGTTAAAAAGCACCGTAGTTAATTACATATTTTGAGGGGAAGTGACTGGCCCCAAGCTCAGTTTATTGCCTAATAAATAATTAAAATTCATGAGAACATGCAGATGGGTTATTAATAAAGGCTACCAGAACCGTGCAAAGATTGAATCATTTAAAACCTTCATAGATAAATGTGTGAAGAGGGTGGTAGCAATCATTTGGATCAAATGAGAGATGGAAGATTGTAAATCTATAACCACTTTGGATCAAGGTACTAACTGAACGCTGGTTTTTCTACTTACCTGTTGATCAGCTCATCGTAATCTTCATATGTTCCCTGTGTTTCAAAGCCAGTAGCAATTTTTAAAAAGTGCAGATCAGTTTTAAACCACTTTGGAAGGATTAAGGAGTGCTTAATCCTTATGCTGAATTATAGAGAGAGACTTTTTTATTATTATCAGCACAACAGTTTTTTTTTTCTCAATCATGGAGGTCAGAATTGTTATATAGTTTCCTTGAGAAACACAATTTATTCTGAGCTTTAACTTTCCTAATATACCCTACTTATAAAATATATGCATGCATGCATAGATGGATGGATGGATGGATGGATGGATGGATGGATAGATAGATAGATAGATAGATAGATAGAGATCCATTCAGCTTGTATACTACTAACTCTTGCATGCATATACATGATACAACTTCTTGCAAACATGCATATCCACAATGCAAATCGAATTATTCATAAAATACCATGGTAAATGAACAATAGGGCCTTGGTGGTTCAGGCTGTTAAATGCCTGCACTTAAGATCCAGCTGTCTACAATTACTGTAGGCTCGAATCCCACCAGGCTCAAGGTTGACTCAGCCTTCCATCCTCTCGGGGTAGGTAAATTGAGGACCCAAGATTGTTGGGGGCAATAAGCTGACTTTGTAAAAATGCTGCTTAGTAATAAGCAGGCATATACAATGGAATGAAGGCTATTGCTGAGCACACTGGGTTGTATCCCAAAAAATTGTATGCCGCCCTGAGTCTTTGGAGAAGGGCGGCATATAAATGTAATTAAAAAAAAACTTCCATAATAAAAATATCATCAAATTTAATGATTAAATAATAGTTAAGCTTTAAGGGGAAACATCTCTTATGTATTCAAGTCCATATGGTATCTGGTTAATCAAGGAATGATCTATGGGACAGATCAGCTGGGTCATCTATCAAAATGAAATTAAATTTGGCCGAAGTCTGATTTTAACTGGGAGATTTTTCCAAAATGTAGGCACTGCTATATAAAATAGCTACTCC
The DNA here is from genome assembly GCA_009733165.1 of Naja naja. Taxonomy (NCBI): domain Eukaryota; kingdom Metazoa; phylum Chordata; class Lepidosauria; order Squamata; family Elapidae; genus Naja; species Naja naja. The sequence goes on from CM019149.1 coordinate 106,536,463, forward strand.
AGACTTAATGCCCCCCCCTTCACTTACTTCACATACTGGTGCACACTAATATCCTGTTTCCAGGACAACTAAATGGGTTGGTTTGGTTGTGTTCAGAGCATATGAACAGTGTTCCCAATTCAACCATACAAATTTTCTTCCAGGATGTTTCATGTACAATGAATAAGCCTAACTAGTTTTCCTGAATAGCATGTGTTAGTACATTATAAAGTTGACCCAATCAAATCAGCCCTTCACACTGAATCTCTGCTTTTTTAATCAGTTCAAGGCAAATAATTGAACAAGATGTCCCTAAATTGCTTTAGAGAGATTTGAAAGCAATCCCAATTTCATGTTTCAGTCATAGAATGTTCACTTGCTTAGAGTCATGTCTCATCACAGAGGATATCACCCCCAGCCATAAAAGAAATTCAGTGTAATATTTGGTTCTGCAAAGTCTCAAATGGTGCTACAACTTTCACTCCATACATTGAAGAAGCAGGATGTGTTGTTGTTGTTGTTTTAATATATAATGTTTTGTAGAATGTACAAACATAATAAATAATACTTTTAAAGTCCAGTTTGTGCTTTTTTAGCATTTCTAACAGAATAAGATTTAGAAATACTTAACTCCAGGCTGTACAAGCAATACAATCCAAGTGAGGAGCAGAAGTGAAGTTCTGTAAAGAGAATAGAAGTGAGCAAACAGCAATAAAACCCACATTGTTCTTTCTCAGAGGTATTTTGGTGGAAGGGGTGAGAAGATGCAAGGGGAGCATTTGGACTAATAATTTCACAAAAAGCTGATTGAATGTAAAATAACACAATCCACTTTTTATTATTATTCGTTAAATCTTATATTGCTTTATTTCATTGAATGCAAAACTGAGTAGTTGTTTATGTATTTAAGGGGGGAAACCAGCAAGAATGGAATTATTCTGAATTGTTTTTAGATGTTAAATCAGAAAAGGCAATATTCCAAAAAGTGGAAAAAGGGACGAAATATTGGTTGAAAGAGAAAAGTTTCTTTATCTGTATTTTTGAAAAACTGCACATCCTTCCTGCCTCCTTTTTAATGAGCAAGTTGAGCAGTATAGAGCAACATCTGACCAGCCTCAAGCCCATTAGGTGCTATTGCATTATTTATGTTTTAAATTGATTTAACCTGAAATTAATTATACATGTGAAAAGGGGAAGCCAAAAAATCTGGCATGCAGTATTCTTATGCATATAGACTAGGGCAGGATGTCCTGTAATGCTAATATATTTAAAGATACCCATTGACTTAGGATGACTTTGGCAAATAGCATTGGATGTCTCACATTACTGCAGTATGGAAAAGAGTGGGTTATGAATGCCAGATGTAGAGATATATGCCCTTGTCATTAATGAATAGTATGACTTGTTTGAGATGGATGACTATAGAAATTGAATAAATCATTTTGTATTTTTGATTCCCTGTGAATCTTTGAATTTTTCACTTTTCTGAATGTTGTCATTTACTTCTCTTCATCAAAATATGTCCCAATGAAACCTGAGCTTCCCTTTTGCTCTGTTTCTTTCATATATAAAATGAAAAATCATATAATAATAAAGTATTTCTTTTGAAAGCTGAAGTGGGCTTAGCCTAATCACCGAGTAGGCTAAAAACTCATGCTTGATATACTATTTCTGAATACAATGATATATTAGTTTTGATTAGAGCTAATATTATTGTTTTTTTTCTTTTCTAACATTCTTATAAGTGAACAATATAAAATGTCCAAGAGCTCAGATATTAGGTTGGATTTATTTAGACTGGGTTTGATGATTTAATGCTAGGAAACATTTGTAGAAACTATATAGATTTATATGGTGGAAAGAAGCCATCAATATGTCAAAGATTTACTGCTTTGTCCATTCTTCTTGTTCAGCTGCTGATAAAGTTTTCCTTTTTGATACTCAAAGTAAGGATATGTCCTATAAACCAAGTGCAAATAACTTCCAAAGTGATTTTTTTTTCTTATTCTGAACTTTAGAAGTAAACTTCCTATGGGTTTCCTATGTCTGTAAAATAACTTTCTTTCAAAGTCTCCCAGCTCTGTACCTGAAGCTTTAAGAGAATGCTGTATTAATGTTCATAGTCCTTTTTTCTAGGTTTCAAGTTTTGTTGAGTGGAAACACTCAATTTTTTTACTAGGTGCCTGCCTGGCCTGGTGCCATTCAAACTTAACTGAATGTACTCTTCAGAGGAAGAAGAGGATTGAAATTACACCCAGTAGCCATGATTCTGATTTCATTATCATTTTAACACAGAAACTGTGGAGCTATATTTCTTTGCTCATAAGTTCTGATCATATGCTCAGATCCGTATTTATAAACTATGCCTAGCAATTGGGATTATGAGCATGATTTTTTCTTCCATCTATGAATAATTTTCTGCATCTTTAAATAATCTGTACAGGTTTCCTAATCTTCCTCCTTCTGATACCTTCATATTTCTTTGGATATTTTACACTTTAAGATATTGACACTGAAAGGCAATCTTGTGTCTCTTTCAACAGAAAACACCTTTGATTAGCTTTGCAGCTATTGTACCTTGTATTCATATTTTTGATTTCTCTCTGTACATACAGGTCAGAATTATAATCATGATCACTGGATTTTTCAGGCTGTAGTGATGGATAATGTATTATCAGGAGGAGAATTGTGCCTAGGATATTCCTTAGTTACAAGCTTCATTCCATCTCTAGTATGACTACGTATGGCTACTGAGCTCTGATATAGTTCTACAAAGGAATTATTGAATTTCTCATCTGTACTTCTATAACTGTCTGGTTTGGTACAGCAACCAAACAGCACAGGTACAGACTTCAATGGATAGTTAGGACTGCAGAAAAAACAGCTTCAACCAGCCTGCCTTCCATTGAGGATCTGTATACTTCATGAAGAGGGTTGAGAAAATATCTACAGATCCCTCATATCCTGGATATAAACTGTTTCATATCCTCCCCTCAGGATGCCACTATAGGGCAAAACAACTAGACAAAAGAACAGTTTTTTCCTCTCATGCCACTATTCTGCTGAATACCTAATTCCCAGAGCACTGTCTTATGTCTAAATAAATTTACATGTAGTATGGTGGTATCATTATTATACTGTCATCTTTCTTTTTACCTTCTATTATTGGTATCTTATTATTTATTTTGTTGTTTGTATGCACACTGAGAACTTATGCACCAGAGACAAATTTCTTGTGTGTCCAATCATACTTCACCAATAAAGAATATTCTATTTTATTAGGCTGTAAAAATTAGCATGTCACCATAAAAAACATACAACTATTTGCCCACTAGAATGCATGGTTGTAGAAATCAGTGCCTATTTAAATCCCATTAAAATAAATGGGAAAAGAAATAAGTGGTTAATATAACAGGCAACAAAACTAGAACCTAAAATATGCAATATTTGGATTTTTGAATTATATGTGAATATGAAAATACAAATTCTACAGCATGCAAAATGAAACTTCCATGTCAATTATGGCTCAGTAATTTGCAGAGCTGGCTAGAATGCCATAGTGCTATCTGGAAAATAATGTGAAACTTAATTCACCTGTGACAATGGATATAATGGATGTCCTGTGCAGCTAATTTCAGTTTGGCATTTTGCAGTTTTATTCTCTAATGACAAGTGAAATATTTTTGATTAGAAGTAAACTCTGTTTTCTTCATTATTAACATTCTTTCAGAAATGGATGAGGAATATGAATTTTTTCCTAGACTGTTAAATTATAGTGGCAGTTTTGCAAAGCCACATTAAATATACAGTATAGTATACATTTATTTCTGCATGATAGAGTTTTGTTTCTTTTTATTGCAATGTCTGGTGATCTGGTCAAATCGGTGCATTTTTTTGATTCAAAAGAGCATAAGAGAGAGAGCATTAGAGAGATTCAAAAGAGAGCTTAAGAAACCCATGAAGCAAAACCCTTTTCCTAACCATTTGAAATATTTTCAAATATGTAATTCAAAATGGACAATAAGATGTAGGAAGTTGTGCTGTAAAACATCTCAGATTTCTATTTGGTGCCACAAAGTACATGGAACTTACAGTGAATGTAGAAAAAGAATATGGAAAAAATATTATTTCCTATACTAGTAAAAGATGCAAGTACAGATGTTACATTCATGCACCCACATTCCAAAGTACATTTTTTAAAAGATTGAAATAATGCACACCCATAGATGACTATCATTCTTCACTTGATATATAGGAGAAGAAAGGGTAGCCATCAGCAGATAGTAACGAGATATATAAAAAAATCTCTTCTGTTTTTCTAATTAATTCATTTGTTACAGTTACATGTATGGTGCCAACACTTATTAAAAATTTATATTATTGTAATAAGGTTTTAAAACTACTTTAAAACAAAATTACCAAAAAAAGAGAGAGACGAAAGCCACTAGGAACTGTTTTCATTATAAAAATGAAACAATTATTTTATCTAAACCAGACAAAATTCAAACAGTATATAATTGATGCATCACTTAATGCACTCATCAAAGAAACTAATATTTTATTTATAATAATAACACATACACACATAAGCTGTGCTTAAGTGGTTCATAAAATATCACTCAGGCTAGCTCAGTGTCTATATAAGCCCTTTTTCCATTGCCCTTCCCTCAAGAAAGAGATATTGTTTATTTGTTTTACACTTTTTGCCTCATTCTCAATGTTTTTGAGACCCCTTTAAACTATTATTATTATTATTATTATTATTATTATTATTATTATTATTATTAATTGGCTGCAAGTTTTTTTCTTCCTCTTTTATTTTTCTCTTCCTTATTTACAAATCTCTTCAGCCCTCTGCAGACTTCCTTAGGCTGTCTTCTCTCTGGGTTTATTAACAGCATGAGAAACCTTGGAATCGTTATGAAAAGGATAGTTGTACAGTAAAGACAAGATAGTTTGGCTTTCTTGTAAGTAAGGTATCTTGCACCTTCCACATAATAAGAACATCGTTGAAAGATTTTTTTTCTTTCATTTTCCCCTCAAAATTAATATCATTTTTATAAACTGAATGTGAATGATGGAAAAAGAAGGTAGAAGAAATATGAGACACAGCCCTCACCTCATCTAATTAAAGAGATTTACAAAAATAAGTGGGGGAAACAATTCTTAGAGTCATTTCTCAAATTCTTGAAGAAAGAGGAATAAGCATGTAATACATCTGTATATCTATGTATATCTATCATATCTATCACTATCATTTATCTATCTATCTATCTATCCATCCATCTATCCATCCATCCATCTATCCATCCATCTATCTATATCTATTGGTTTATATTTATCATCTACAGTCCCAGATGTGCTTTCTTTCCTTCAAAAGACAACTGGACTTTCTTGTTTTGCTTGTTTCACTTTCATCCAAGACGCTTCTTCAGTTCTGAGTGAATGGTGGAAAATTGAAGGATTTATATTCCTTGCAGTCCTTGCAATTATGAGGTAATTAGCCCTCTTTCTGAGAGTCACTGAGGACACTGAGTTTATCTGTGCCCTCAGGGTCACCTGAATCCTTAAATTTGGCTAATACATTTCACACTAATTTCTGAATTTGAACACCTACAACCATTTTTAAAAGAAGCAACATCTTAATGCATATTCTTTATACATACACAGAGAGAGAGAGAGAGAGAGAGAGAGAAGAGAGAGAGAGAGAGATTCCTAGTTTAATTAAGTAACCAATCAAGGTTTCTAATCTTATTATATTAATTGCATTATTGATTATTATTTTTTCAATGACAAGGATGATCAAATTATAATTAACCTTTGTGCGCAAGAGCACATGGAATAATGAAACTAGAAATTAGACATATGCAGTCTTTCATCCTAATTTCTAAAAAAAAGATCTTACTATTAACCTTCTCATCACTCCTTATTACCCATCCCCTCCCACTTGTGACTGTATGACTATAACTTTGTTGCTTGCATCCTTACGATCTATATTGACTGTTTCCTAGTATGATTAGATTGATTATTGTACCCTGTGACTATTATTAAGTGTTGTACCTTATGATTCTTGACTCTTGACAAATGTATCTTTTCTTTTATGTACACTGAGAGCATTTGCACCAAGACAAATTCCTTGTGTGTCCAATCACACTTGGCCAATAAAGAATTCTATCTATCTATCTGGGGAAAAAGTGAAGAAAGATATGAATTTAGCAGGATTTCACTGTATGCTATTTTTGTCTATTTTACAACAAAGAATTCCTTACTGAACTAAGTATGTGGCTTATTAATAGATGATTTTCAAATCCACTGAAACAGGCTTCATTGTTTCTATGAGGACTTTTTTTTAACCAGTAGTCTAATTAAAGAAGAAAGAGTAATTTTAGGAATTACTGAGCATACATATTAAGGCTGTGCAGTGCTTCCATTTCAAAGAGAGAAATGTGATTTGTAACATGCATGTGTCCATGTATAGTACTTGTCAAACATACTAAAACACATGTACCTTTTCCTCGAGGGCCTACAGCAGCTGCAGAGGACAACTGCATAAGTTGGGAGGAAAAATACCACTGATTGATCATGCAAAACATTGCCCAGTTCTCTAAGTTACTATCTGCAAAGTAGCTTTTCCAGCACTAGATTCTGTACCAATTCTGAGTGTTATGAGGTCATTAGTTATTTCTGAGCTTGATTGATTTTACAGATGTTTAATGACTTAGCTAGCTGACAACATCAATGCAAGCTAGGTAATGAAAACCTTGCAAGAAAACAACCAAGTACAAAGAGCACCAAGTACTCAACAGTTCAACCCTAAACTACATATATTTTCTACTACACCTGTTATCTATAATAACAATATTGTACTAATATCTTCCTTCTACATACAAACATCAGGGGTCCAAGCTGGGTCCCACTGACCTAGAATACATTTTCAAGAAGAAACTTCTTGTAACTTATTCAAACAATTGATATTTGATGTATTTGTTATAATGTTATCTATAATACCGGCTGTCAGATATCTTATAGTTTAAGGTAGTGTAATGTCTAGCCATTGTTCACTATTCGATCTTTGGCAATTTCTTCCAAGCCTCTAGGTAACTCCTTCTCTTCTGCTACTTTAATGGTGACATCGAGCTTGACTTTCACAGGAATTATTCAGTGTCTTCAGCTAGTTCTGATATAGCCTGGCAGGAACCATGGCAAAATACATTAGAGAGACAATGTTCTTGCTCTGAAGAATTCATGAACTATAACAAACAAAAGCCAAAGTACAAACTGTGAGGATTTTTTTTTTAATTGCCCTTGCTGTAGCCTTTGTTCAAGACATACAAGGTGGTTGAATTTAGGGACTGGCTCTAGAAGTCTCACACAGGAAATAAATAGTCACAAAAACATGGAGCCACATACAGTCTCTTGTTGCCCTTCTCCATTGCTAATGTTTCTCCATACCAATTATACCATCTTGCCTATTCTCTAAAATCAGGAGTCACAGCTGACAAAAACATATGGTTGATTGGCAAAGCAAACTCCAATGCTGTGGTTTTGGAGAATTTTAATGCATGCCCTCTTTTTCTTCCTCGTTTGCTGAGAAACTTTCAGGAATGTAGCATTTAAATTACACGCAGGAGAACAAATTAGCTATACACATTTCCTCTCCACTGATCTTTTCTCTGAGGAATAGCAATGAAAAAGTGCAATCAAATATTTAAGGAAGGGAATCCCTTCATATGCTAATGTGTGATTTGCTTTCTGTAAAACCCTTTAACTTTGGAAGCTTATAATGGATTACAACTTGCAAACAAAGCTCTTGGTTTAACTGGAGGATCTCTGTATTAAAAAAAATGGAAAGTAGATGGGCAAGCAATACCTGAGACAATTATTATGCTATCTGCCATCCTTAGAAAAGTAATTCTCTGGAAAATGAAACCTAAATTCATAAATTTGGTTCAATATTTACTACTGTGTAAATTTTCTCAAACCTTTGCTTGACAGTGAAATAATCATCCAGCCAAATTAGACACCACTTTTTAAACTCAGTGATGGAGGAATATGAATATGGGGAGGAAAGCTTAGCTTCTTTCTCCATGTTTCCACTTGAATAATCCACTTGAATAATCCACATTTTGTAGGCAAAATGCATTTCACATAATCCTAAGAAGTGGATTGTTAGCAGTTGCCTGAATAGGCCAGCTATACCGTCTGAAATTGGAAATCTTTGCTAAATGTGTTGACAAACCATTGCAGGCCTTTGAAAGTAAAATTGCTATGATCATAGAAGCAGTTGGGCATAGGAAATATTGGGTCTTGCATTCATGTCATTTCCCAATGTTGTCTTTTTGAGGAACAGGATTCTCTGGGACTGTTGCTTAGTTGGTTCAGCTGAGAAAATGAGCAGGACCTTTCTCACCAGATATGTGCATTAAACTGTACAAAGGTATTGAGGCCATATCTGATAGCCTTATATTCAAGGGTTCACAAGCTGGCCCAAAAAGCCAATAGATTTCCTGAAAATCAAGTAGCCTGTCTTTGGGACACTATTCTAATGTTCTGTGTCCACAGGTGTCTTAAAATGTTTCCTTGTTATTGTTGCCATGGTATGTTTGGCAACTGATTATTGTAAAATAAAAGGGTCATGCATAAACGCACAATCGTGCCTACCATCCCTGTCCTATTGTCCCCAATTATTAGTTCCTATTTCTTATATTTAAACTTATGTTTATTCTTATTTTATATTGTAAGCATTTGACAAAATAAAATAAATAAAATAAATGAATAAATAAATAAGATGCTTCAGTTCTGCTGTTTTTGTTTAGGCTCATTTGTTGTCTTGTTTTTCTTTTAAATTGTTCAGCTTAGTTTGCTAAAGTTGCCTTATTGCATGATGAATTTGGATTCAAGGCACAAACAGCAGTTTCTACTAATACAAGGGCAAGCCAATATTCGGGTAGCCTGTGTTGCTATATTTGCCAGATGCCACAAGTTGACTGTCTTAACTTGGATTAATCAAACTTAGGCACTAATGACATCTGGCAAATCTTTCTGGTCTTTAGGAGTAGCAGGATATTATTTGTTTGCTTTTCTGTGGGCCAAGTGATCATCCAAGCCCACTAACATTAATAATTTAAAAAAACAACAACAAATGGGTCAAGAAGAAAGTATGCAGTTGATCATCCATGGATCAGAGGTCATTTTGCAGAGGAGCAGCTGTGAAAGTGCCATTCAGCAGTGCACCATCTGCTATTCATTTTCTTGATGGTTGCAAAAGATGAAAATCACATTTTCAAAATGCAGAACAAATATGGATAAGCATAGAGCAGGCTAGGAATCCAAGGATAGATTTTTCACAGCAATAACTGAGGTTGATGGGATAATAATTCAAAATTCTTAGATGCACCAAGTTAGGAAAGGATACTTTATATTATCAACATAGAGTTTAATATTTCCTGCTCCATTTCTCCAACAAATTTTAGTTGCTGGTTTTACATTAAAACCTTACTAATTGGATAGGCCAGGGAAACCTTTGGAAAGCCCATGGTAGATGCCTTGGGTAGGGATGCCTCGGGATGTCTTGGTAGATGCTACGAGGGAGGTTTACTTGTTGACAAAATGGCTATCCTGGTGACCATGGAAAATGACAAAACACCTAGATTTTAAAATATTCCCTGCAATCTCCTGTTCCATCCCAGAATGCTGAAAGATATTTCCTGAAAATAAATAGATATCTACTTTGTTTTGCAGTAAGCCACTCTTCTTTTCAATTTAAGAGAAAATGGCAGATGGGGCACAAAGCATACTGGGTATTAAACAAGGTAAGCTGAAAGGAAATTGGTGCTTAGGGGCATTGCATTGCTTACACCCTTGGGGTAATGGTTTGGGATCCAGTGACTTGAAAAGTAACTTTCTCTTTTATACACCTTATGTTAAACTTAAAATTCCTGTCAGAGGCTTTGTGATAGTGTATGTTGCTTGTAAAATAATATTCCCAGTCAACCTTGCCTGGTGCCTTGTTTGTTTTGTTTTTTTCCAGTGGGACACACATTGTTTTTATTCAGTTGGAACTTTTAAATTATCTGTGATCTTTGATCAGTCATTGAAAGATCATGTTGTACATTTGAATTTATCTTCTCCTCTCTTGGGAAAAATTGGGCTAAGATTTATTTTTACATCCTGTTATTTTTTGATGAGTGCAGTTTGTAACTATCAAATACTCCATACTGGAGAACCAGATTGGACTAAGCTAATATGCTTCAATAGATTCTTGGCCTCCTAGTTCCAATAATCTCCTATTTCTAAGTCACCCACACTTTCATCCATACTAAATAACAGGCTGCAAAATTCTGTCTCAAATCTCATAATCCTAACCCTCTTCTTTCTTTAGCGTCCTAGAGCAATTTATATTTAATTCTTAGTTTCTTGCCCTGCCAAATAGATTTGGCAGCTCTTTCAGCAAGCAAAAGTTCTCCTTCCTAACATAAATTGTAGCAAGATGGAGCTCAACTCAAATGAAGAACAGTTCTGATGTATATCTGCTCCATGGAACACAGTTGGGCAACCTACATTTTCAGTTTCTAGTTGAATGCCATCCTGAGTTCCATCCTCAAGTGAAAAGAGAAGCCAATTTCTCATCATATCTTGAGAGAGTCTTAGAATTAAATGTTTGCTAAGCCATCATAGTTGAGAAATGGAAACACTGCTCTCTATTTCTTAATGAGTGTATCTTTGGGACTGTCTTTCTCAATTCACTTCTCCCACCCTTGTTCTTACATTTTACCAAGCTAATTTGTTAAACAACTGTTTTACAAACCACATACTGAACTGACTACGTAACAACTTTGAGCTTACCATATCTAAGCTGTAAGACCCCATATTCTTTTCTGGCACGGTTCTGTAGCATTTTGTTGTCTGGCCAAATGTTGACAAGCACCCTTTCCACTGCTCTCATGACTCAGGGTGTAGTGCGGTGTGTATCATGGCCATCGTAAGACTTTAAGAGAAGAGAGAGAAGCAGAATAAACCAGAAAGCATGACAAAATGTTTTTTACACATACCATCCAAATCCTTAACAAGTATAACAAATACAATCAGTTAAGTACTGGATTATATCCAAGGGTGGGGTTCAAACTTTTTAAGAACTGTTTCTGTGGGTGTGGCTAAGTGACATGGCTAGGTGGACATGGCCATGTGACTGGGTGGGTGTGGTGTCTTCTTCTTTTTGCAGCACCCCCCATTTTGGGGGCCTTCTGGACCTCAGGGAAGCTTCTGGGGGGGGCATTTTTTCTCCCAGAAGGCTTCCCTGGGGCTAAGGAAGGCAAAAAAATGGAGGGGGCAGGAGGGAGCTGTGCCGCCCTCTACTTTTTGCCTTCCTGTGTGTCAGGGAAGCCTCCTGGGAGAAGCAGTAAAACAGGGAGGGGAATCCCGGCACAGCTGATCATAGGAACAGCTGATCATCAGGAGGGGGGAAATAGAATTACCTTAAGGGATGACTGGGCAGGGAAGAATGCAGTCGGTGATGTCGGGCATGCGCGCAATGTTGCGCATGTGCGATAAAGACTGACTGGGTGGAGTGGGGAGGGGAGGGGCAGGCGGCGAGGGGCAGGGCCAGCCAGGGACACGATTTGCCAGTTCTCCAAACTGTGCAAAGTCATAACAACCAGTTCTATTGAACTGGTCCGAACCAGTAGAATCCCACCCCAATTATATCTCTCAGTAAGAGAATTTATTTATGAAATAAGCAGATGCATGTAATCTTCAAATCACGAATAAGCCTTTAACAGCATAATTTGGGGTCCTATTTCTCTTTGACTGACAACCACTTTGACTGAAATGAAATTAACTCCTTGAATTGCTACATAGAAGAATGTCAGAGCGTAAGAAGTAGTAAAATTCAGGTGTCCATCTTTTTCCTTTTTATTTAGGAGATGTGCTTAAATATTCATGACTGTCAGAAATTTCATCACTTGTTGTCTTGCCACAGGATAATCTTTCAACTTTGTAAGATTAGCAGCTGTCAACGAGAAGTATGATGAGATTAGCACAATCTGTCCCTTGCAGGTTGCCTGAATACAGCTACAGGCCACTAGGGAATGAGGTTTAGGAATCTTTTCTGTAAAGGTAAATAATATAAGCAGTCTTCCTTACCTCTTCCTTACTCTTGTTGTTCATTTTCCCATTCATTCCAAAGAAAATATTTTTAGATCAAGGTGGATAAGACAGGATTTGGTGGAATCAACTGCATTTCATTTTAGATTGCTTCAGTTTTCACATTTGATTACATAACATATGATATATATACTGAACACTAATGAAAATGGAATGACAAAGAAGACTGAAAGCTAGTGAGTGAAATCTCAAGCTGTGTTTTCATCCTGTGTGTATTATTGTAGCCAAACTGAAGAACTGGTAACTAAAAATGTATACATATTCAATTGCTGTTTACCACTGCCTTCATTTCCCTATCTTTTTTTCCTAGCATTGCATTTATCTTTACTGTTAAGACTGCAGGCCCCTCAGAACAGGACTTGGTTATGTTGTACTGCGTAGAAGCAGCCTATGTGCTGAAGGAAATACTCAGTTGCAACATCAAGGAAACATAGAATTGGATCCCTGTATCCTGGAGTCCACTTCTACTTCCCACTTCCATCCTCATTTTTTTTAAAATCAGATCCTGCTGAGATGACATGCTTCTCAATGACCTCTCTGTGCCAATAGATTGCATATGCGTGTATATATTCACAGTATACAGGATATATGTATGTGTATATGTATAGGTGTGTGTCTGTGCCTGTGTCACACACACACACACTAGCTGGATGCCCGTGCTTCGCTATGAAGCTATGTGATTGGGCTTAGTTTTTGGGGAGGAAAATAAGGGAAAAAATTCTGCCTCTGCCTAGCAGCATCCATCAGTATTCATCTGGCTAGCATGTGAGATTTGTGTGAGATTTGAGGGCTGTTTGGAAACTGAAACAGTATTTTCTCTGTGAGTAAGAAGGAGACAGCAAGGAGCCTTGGCTTAGTCAACTCTTCTGTACTAAAGCTGCTTGTTTCTGTGAAACTGAAACTCCTCTCCTCTGCTTGTGTTTTGCATTTGGAACAGATTTCTTTTCAGGTGAGGTGGGGGAGTAGAACTCCTTAGTATCAGAGTTTGTTAATAATAATATATGAAATACTAATGCTCTGATGGTCATTTCAAAAAAAATCTTTTCTTAGCGAGCACCTAGAAGCCAAGAGGAACATACGTGCCAGATTTCAAGTTTGTAGCCTTGAAAATTTTGTTGTGAATTTGTCCCATTTTATTTATTTATTTATTTATTATTTGAACTTATATGCCGCCCCATCTCCGAAGACTCGGCGCTTACAACTAAAAACAAGAGACAATAAATACATTAAAAAACAATTAAATTAAATTATAAGTTCAAACATTTATAAAATAATTAAAACAATCCTCCCCAAAGGGTCACAGCCCAGGTTGGTCAAATAACCAGGTCTTCAACTCGCGGCGAAAGGTGCGGAGGTCAGGGGCCAGGCGGAGCTCCAAAGGCAGTTGATTCCAAAGGTCAGGGGCCGCGACAGAAAAGGCTCGTCGTCGGGGAACCGCCAGGCGGCATTGGCCCGCCGACGGGACCCCGAGGAGTCCTTGCCTATGAGCTCGCACAGGGCGATCGGTATTCGACATTGGAAGAAGACGCTCCCTTAAATACTGAGGACCCATGTCGTGAAGGACTTTTCTTGCCACATTTGTTAAGTGAATCTCTGCAGTTGTTAAATTAGTAACATGATTGTTAAGTGAATCTGGGTTCTTCATTGACTTTGCTTGTCAGAAGGTCGCAAAATGACTGCTGAATAGTGCAACCATCATAAATATGAGTCAGTTGTAAATCACATGACCATTGGAATACTGAAATGGTCATAAGTGCAAAAAATGGTCATAAGTCACTATTTTCACTGCTGTTATGCTTCAAATGATCACTTAAATGAACTGTTGTAAGTCAAGGACTAGCTATATGTAGGTTAAATGAACAAAATAGCTACATGGGTAGTGAAGTAACTCAAAATACTGTTTAGATTTTAAAATTATTTTGTCTTTCTTTTGTAGTCAGTTTTAATAACAACAACATATTGTTGTTGTTATTATTATTATTATTGTTATTATTATTATACACAAAAAAGGACACAGCAAACGAGATAACTATGCTGGGTTTCGTATCACAAATCACTAGTCAAACACTTCCCAAGTGTTTAGGACTCTGTGATGTATCGGCGGATTATGCGAGCAGATCCCAGTAAGGTGGCCTTCTGCAGCTGACCAATGGTGATCTTGTCAGTGCCAATTGTTTTTAAGTGCTTGCCTAGGTCTTTAGGCACATCACCCAGTGTGCCGAGTACCACTGGAACCACCTGCACTGGTTTATGCCAGAGTCTCTGCAGTTCAATTTTCAAGTCCTGATATCTGGTGATTTTTTCAAGTTATTTCTCATTGATTCTGCTGTCACCAGGTATGGCAATGTCGACGATCCACACTTTTTTCTTCTCCACAATCGTGATATCTGGGATATTGTGTTCCAAAACTTTATCAGTCTGTATTCAGAAGTCTCACAGTAGTTTTGCATGCTCATTTTCGACCACTTTCTCAGGCTTATGATCCTACCAGTTCTTTGCTACAGGCAGATGGTAGTTGTGACACAAGTTCCAGTGGACCATCTGAGCAACTGTGTTGTGATGTTGTTTGTAGTCAGTCTGAGCAATTGTATTATTATTATTATTATTATTATTATTATTATTATTATTATTATTGAGATGCACCATGCAAATAAGTTACTCTTTGAAAAATTGAAATATATATTAATATACATTTTCAAGTCATTTAAAAACATTCCCCAAAGAAAGCAAACAAGCACTCTTACACCCCTAATCTTGAAATGTTGCCACAATTTGGTATGGATAAGATAACACATTAGTTAACACACCTGTCACTAGATTGGACCATATGAAAAGTACAAAAGAGCAGACGATAAAACTCTATCTTCTTTTCAAAAGGCTCATATTTGGCAAGTTCTCAAAAGTACACATGAAATAGAGTTTAAAGATGAGCAAATAACTGTAAGATAGAAACATTATATAGGTATCCTGTACAAGATGAACAAAGATGCATTTGAGATACTGTGCAAACATCTCTATCAAAGTAAACAGTCACTTAATCCACTGAGATAATAAATACCATAGTATATTTTGATTTCCAAGTTATTACAGATTCTAGACCAAAAGGTCAGACCCAATCCAATCATGATAATTCACAGTTGGCAAATAAAGTTTCATAGTAACCAGCAGGTCTTCCTCATCTACTGAAAAGACTAATTCATGTCAAACTCCAAATTTATTTTAAAAAATGCCAGAGATCCTCTAGAAGGAAGACTTAAAGCATTAAACTCCTGTCAAATGAGACATTGTGTTTTTTGTGGATGGGTCAGGCCCTTGTAGATCATGAAATGTTCTTCTATGAAAAGCTACAATTATTTATTGCAGCTTTATTTATTACAAGACAGAACTGACAGGGCTCACGGCCCATTTCTTCTAACAATGACAACTGTCCTAGATAATAGCATCAGTATCTGAATGAAAATGTTTCTTCATCATTATAGTCTTCCCTTGGCAGCATCTATAGATGGAGAATCATTTGACTGGTTTTTGGCAAACAAAACACTAAATAAATTGTTTTAATCTGGGTGATCTTCAAGGGGAAAAAAACCAAGCTGACAGTGTAACATTTTTCATTATAGCCTGGAAAATATTGTTTCCTTTTTAACACTAGAGAACAACTCCTTCAGTCTCACAAATGCATAGGCATAAAAAAGAGAATAGACATTACCTTGTTGAGCAAATATAAACTGGAAGGTGCGGTGGTACAGAAGGTGGTACAGAACTTTGTTTTCTCCTCCTTTACTTCCTAGAGTTTTTAGATCCTTGGAGGAAGAGAGAGATAGGGTGATATCTATCTAGTCTCTAAAATCAGCTCTGCTTACATGCCCTCGAATAACATCAATGATGTTGATGGGCACAAGTGACACAAGATTTTCTTCAGGTGATTTGTTCCCTGAGCAATGTCTTGCCATGGGATAAAAGCATGACTCTCTCTCGGAGGGAGGGTGGGAGAGAGAGAGAGGGATGTTTTCTATTTATTCATTGCTATTATCATTCTGATTCCCCTCCCAATGCAAAAGTAGGTTTTCAGGTTTAAAATGTTGGAAAAACAATATTATATGAGTAATCTTTTTGCTATGGTTGTTGCTATGGGGTAACAGGTAAGTGCTGAATATATGAACTGTGAGTATTTCCCTCTATCTGTAGAAAGAGAACTGGGTATTACTTGCTAAGAGATGGCAACGCTTGTTGAAATGGCATATAGCACTTCAAAAGCATCATTTATCTTTCCTTCTTTTGCATTTAGAAAACATTTTTGTTAGGAGCTGCCAAGGCCCAAACTGTTCACCTTTGGCCTGAGATATATTTTCCCTGAGCGCATGCTGGCCAGATTGCAGTTTAACTAATCTTTCTGGCACTAAAGGAGTTGCATGTTTGGGCATAGACAATCCACCTAATTGAACAGTTAGGTTGGTCCAAGGAAAGAAGGCTAAACCGGTTATCCAGTTAGGCTGTTTGAATAACAAGGTCTTCTTGGATCCAGCTACACTGCTCAGCTCTAATTCCCTGATGCTGAAGCAAGGATAACATGTATATATTTAGGGAATATAAACCACTCCAAGTGATTTTCAACATAAACAAATACCTAGAAAATATTACCATGAATACAGTACCATAGCAATTATGTCTAGATGTACCTTAGGTGGGTGGATATTAGGTAAATAAAAATGGAAAACATTGCTTTTGAAATAGTAAATAAAGATTTTTTTAAAAAAAAGCAACAACATGCTGTATTTAACTCAAATAACCCAAATTATTGCTTCCATCAAGCTGAACCCAGGTGCAGGTATAAATTGAGAGTGCAAAGGTTAGGATTTTCAGTATTAAAATTACCAGGAATAGATTATTTTTCTCCTGTTACTAACTTTTTAGCCATATTCTACAGATGCAAGCACTATTTATAGTGAAATAAAAAGTCCAAATTATTATCCCAAAGGTGCTTTTTCAAGAGGCAACTGGACTCTCTTGTGTTCCTTTGAAGACATTTCACTTCTCATGCTGCTGGATGGTGGGGAAAGGAAGGATTTATACTCCTTGCAGACAGCTGGTCCTGATAGGTTTGTTCTCCTATGTTGCACCATGTGTTCATGAATTTAGGAATATCAATCCTTCCAATTCCCCAGCATTCAGTCAGAGCTGAAGAAGCTTCTTGGATGAGAAGCAAAGCATCTTCAAAGGAAAACAAAAAAGTTGCCTCTTGAAAAAGCACCTTTGGGATAACCATGATGTGGATGACTGAGAATCTCCATGGACATTTACAAATTATTATGTCTTTCTCTCCAACTCTATTAGGATACTGAGCTTCAACCCCTTGTGTTAAGTAGTACGAATGGTGTCTTGCTATAGCCTGGGTCCATCTAAATGTATCATACTCTTGGCTGATGTTCAGTTTCCAAACCTTCTAGTAGATCCTTTTCCAGCTGTTTCCCAAAGTCACCGGTTCTAAAACAATGTTTTCAGGTATCTTTCCCTTTATGGTATTCTGTTATCACTTTTCAGGGTTTTTATTTTATTATAGTGAGTTTCTCTTATTTTCTTTTAAATTCCAAAATCCAGTTTATTAGAAAGACCAAGCCCTTTTCAAAGAGTCACTGAAATTTTCCCTGTACCATCAGGTGGCGCTCTTGGTTCTTTTCCCACAATTCACTATTTCTTTTACTTTACTTTCTCGTTTTCAATTATAAAACTTTTATTAAGTTTGCTAATTTCAATTATTAGCTGTTATTTCTTTTCAATACATTCAATTCCAGCATTTATTTATGCCTATTTAATGCCAAAAATCCAATAGTTATCCACTTTATTTTCCAACTCTTTTGTGCTCAAATATTTTCCTCTTATTTTCTCCTCCAAATTAATTTGTTGCAATAATTCAAGCCAATTTTATAAATTCCAATTTCTTTCTCACTCTCTCTGGTCGCCACCTCTAAACACTTTCTTTCAAAATAGTCCTTTTATTTCTTAATACCGGGGTACCTTAAAGTCCATTTATTTTCCTATTTCATACTTCGCTCACTGCTTCACTGCTCCAGCACAGTCTTAGTTTCCTGGACTGCTCCTCATCTTTGTAGTGGCCATTTTAGACCTTTGGAAGGGCTTTTTCTTGTCAGGGAGGGGAGTTGCAGTTCCCTGCAACCCTGCAAGCAATTCCCCCTTTCTTCATTACCCCTCCAGAGTGGTTCCAGTCCCAATCAGGACCCTCCAACAAGTGAGCTCAGAGTGAAACCACGCATGATTGCGGATTCCACTCCGACTCCAATGACGAGCAACCAGAAGTTGCTAATGTTCAGCTTATGATCCAGCCAGATCTTAATACTGCTCAAAATGTTCCTCAAGTCCTTGTTCCTACGCAAATGTAGGACTATTTATTTATTTATTTGAATTTATTATAGCGGCCCACTCCAGCAGACATTTGTTTTTGTTGTCCAAGATTTATCTTCATTGGCATTTATTATGCAGTTTTGCACCTATTCTCCCAGCTTGTCTGGTTCCTCTAATACATTTGCTGTTCCCACATCTATGTATCATCCACAAATTTGCAGTCATGTTTTCTAACTCTTCAACAAATATTATGTGAAAATATATTGAATAGTACTGATTTGACTAACATTTGTCAGCTCCTTTTTTTTTAAAGATAGGAACAAAATTTGCCCTTTGCAAATCCTCTGGCATTTTGTTTGTTCTCTGTGATTCCTCAAAGTAGGGGCTCAGAACCCTCTGAGACAAGAAATAGGATTATTCTGCCCAGTGGTGATAATATTTTGCCAAAACATCCGTTACTATGTTCTGCACACTTTGTTCAAGATACAGTTATTTCTTGGTCAATTGGTCACGTTTTCCACCATTCACTAAGGATGTCATGAACTTAAATTGGATTTAGCACTAAGGGTATCAACTTGGATTTTATTTTCTGAAATATCCATGAAAAGCAGGTAGTTATTTCAGTTCATGTTCCCAGTTTAAGGATGGAAAATGCCTAAAGAAGACAGCTACCATTAGGATTGCAAAAATCCAGGTCACCACCAGAAGGCAGCAGAGAATTTAGAGTTTTACAGCCATCTATCTGGCATTCATATTTATGCAACCCAGACCCAATGGTCCAATTGCATATTTGTAACTGGATGAATTTGTAATTTCACTCACTGAAAATAGCAACCTTTAAAAGTTTGCAGCTGAAAAAGTTTGGAATTACTTCCATACCATGCACATTGGAACATAAATATATAAAATGGGAAAAAAGAAATGATACAATTGGCAAAGACTGTATTTCCAAAAGTAGAACCCAACTGTCTTGCTTCACCGTTATCATTTTCCAGTGCTATTGCCTGGATATAAACAAATTACTATGTTCAAAAGGCATCTTTGAAAAATACATTAAGGCAATTTGCAAATAATTGCTCTATACTGAGCTATTATGACTTTGACTTTATGAAGTATAAAATCTTCCTGAAATAATTATGATAATTATGTTTAAAAAATAGTTGCCACCCTTTAATCTTTTAAAACAAAATGGAAAGGGACTATGGGGACTTGGTACCCTGTCACTCTAATTGAACATTTGACAGAGAAATAATTAGAGTGGAAAGAAGATAGGTCACCTGTGCAAGCAGCATCTTTTTTTTGAAATCCTTCATATGGCCACCTACTTTATCTGTGCACAGATTTCTCATTTAAATAATTTCATTGCCAATAAAGAAGCTGTCATTCCAGAATGATATTTTGGTATTCAATAGAAAGATGTTTTGACCACAGGAGGGAGGGAGGGAGGGAGGGAGGGAGGGAGGGAGGAAGGACTATCTTTCAGATTTACAAAAAGTATATGTTGAAGTAGCAAACATTTATTTAAGCTTTGAAAGCATTTCATTCATGATAAGATTTCATGGGAGGGGTGCCTGTATCTGTTATCAACTAGAAGTGGCTGTCTTTATTATTCAACAAGTTTGGTTTTTCTTTCTCCCAAAGTTCCATATTTTGGGGGTCCATGGGGTGGGCCTCTGCTGAACCATAAAGGTGCTTGCTAGTGGCAGTGCAGGCAGGATGGCAGCAGCAGTGATTGTCTCGGCCCACAATCAGGCCTTAAAGGCATTGGGAGGGGGGGCTGCATTAGCAGGCAATGGCATATTTCTCTCTCTCTCTCTCTCCCTCTCTCCCTCTCTCCCTCTCTCTCTCTCTCTCTCTCTCACACACACACACACACAAACACACACTTATTCTGCTGCAGGATTGGGCAGGTGACCCTAGACAAAGGCCCACCCCAAGGAGCCCCGATTGACTGATGGGAGGCTGGCTGCTTGTCCCTTTGGGAAAATGGCTGGAATACAATGATCCTTTTGCAAAATACCCACAATAAGGGAGACAGATGTGGAGGGCTGGGGTCCATTGGCACCAGCAGAGGTTCAACTTAGTCTGAATGCTCACTGTCAATTGGCTGTGGCTGGAAGGTGGGGGTGAAGCATGTGGCAGAAATGAAAAGTCCCATTCTGATTTTGCATATGTCTCAAAGGTGCTTTTTCAAGAGGCCACTGGACTTTCAAAAAGCTCCTTTGGTACAACCATGACCCAAATGACTGAGAATCTCCACAGACATTAAAAGAATGAACATTTTTGAATATAAGAAATTTGGGGGCAATTTGTATTTTTGCAACATCATAGGAAAATGATTAATAACCTGCAATATGTTACCAACATAATTGTGTCAGGGTTCCAAGTAATACAACCATAGAAAACTCCAAGGCAGGTAGATTTCTCAAAGAATAGTTTTATTGGATATATCATATTGGCACAGGTCTGGTGAAAACCGACTCAGAAGGTTTCTGCAGTTTTCATCTAATTAAAAGTAAAAGTTTTTCCCCTTCCCCAAACAGTCACATGGTCCAATTCCCAGTCACATGGTCCAATCAAGGTGCTGCATGGTTTCCTGGTAACATTACTCCTCCTACTCTCTCTTTCTCTCCCCTGCCTCTCTCTCCAGGTGTGAGAATGTCCTTGGTTCCCAGGAGAAAGTATTTTGTTTTGGCTACAAAATCCCAACTATCCCTATTTCCCTTTCCCTATCTCTCAGCTCCAATGTGGCAACACTGAAGCTTCAAAATGGTTTCGGTCAGGTCAGCTTCAGGATTGACAAACAGCTGCTGTTACACTACATCTTTGACAGAGGCAATGATTTAGTAACTTTAAATTTGACCTTTTCTACCAAGGATATTTCAGCACCATTTTCTATAATTTTATAACATTTTGTCATGTATATCCTCAATTCCATGAGTTATAGAAAGATCAAAAATATTATTAACAAAAAAAAGGTCTTGGCAACTTTGTTTGGATTATTATGGTTGTTGGCATTCCCATTAACCTTTCTGTGACCATTTCCCAATCTTAGAACAACATGTAATAAGAGGTATTACCCAACACATTACAATTGCATGCAAATTTACTGTGATAAATTTAATTTAATTTTAATTTAATTTAATAATTGGACTTGTATGCTGCCCCCTCTCCAAAAGGACTCGGGGCGGCTCACAACTAAAAATACAAACAATAAATACTTTAAAAACAAATTAAACCCAACAAGCCCAAATAAAATCAATTTGACCCCCCACCCAAGTGGTCAGTCCAACCCGGCCTGTTCAAACAGCCAAGTTTTCAGATCATGGGGGAAAGAGCGGAGATCCGGAGCCAAATGGAGCCCCAAGCGCAGTTGATTCCACAGGGTGGGAGCTGCTACAGAGTAGGCCCTTCCCCAGGGCACCGCCAGCTGACACTGTCTTGCGGACGGCACCCCGAGAAGTCCCAGTCTGTACGCTCGCACAGGGTGATTGGCATTCAATGTTGGCAGGAGACGCTCCTGCAAATACCCCGGACCCAAGCCATGAAGGATTTTGAATGTTAATACCAACACCTTGAATCTCACTCGGAGGGCAACTGGCAACCAATGCAGCTCACGCAGGAGGGGCGTAACATGGGAGTACCGGGAAACTCCCATCACAACCCATGTGGCCGCATTCTGCACCAGTTGAAACCTCCAGATGGTATGCAAGGGCAGTCTTAGATAGAGAGCATTGTAGTAGTCGAGTCGGGATGTGACAAGTGCATGAGTGACCATGCGAAGGGCATCTCAGTCCAGGTACGGGCATAGCTGGTGAACCAGCCGAACCTGGGAAAAGGCCCCCCTGGTCACAGCCCCCACCTGTTCTTCCAAACCAAGCCATGAATCCAGGAGGACCCCCAGGTTTCGTGCCCTATCCACAGGGGGCAACACCTCTCCCCCTATGACCAAAGATGGAATCTGTTGACTGGTCCGAGATGCCTGTACACACAGCCACTCCGTCTTGGCCGGATTGAGCTGTAGTTTGTTCCTGCCCATCCAGATCTGTACCACATCCAGACAATGGGATATCACGGAGAGGGCATCACTGATTTGGTTTGGGGTGGAGATATACAACTGGGTATCATCAGTGTACTGATGATACCTCATCCCAAAACCACGGATGATCTCACCCAGTGGCTTCATATAAAAGTTGAACAGAAGGGGTGAGAGGACTGACCCCTGAGAGACCCCACAAGTGAGAGCCCTCAGGGTCGACTTCTGCTCCCCCACCAACACCGATTGCGAATGCCCCAAAAGGTAGGAGAACCACTGCAAAACAGTGCCCCCCACTCCCAACCCCTCGAGGCACCGCAATAGGATACCATGGTCAATGGTATCAAAAGCCGCTGAGAGATCTAATAGGACCAGGACAGAGGAAAATCCCCTGTCCCGTGCCCTCCAGAGATCATCCACCAGCACGACGAATGCCATCTCCGTGCTAAAACCAGGCTGGAAGCCCAATTGATACGGATTTAGATAGTCCGCTTCCTCCAGGAAAAGCGGAAACTGCTGAGCCACCACGCTCTCAACAACCTTCACCAAAAAGCGAAGGTTGGAGACTGGATGGAAGTTGTTTAAAACAGCTGGGTCCCAGGCTTCTTCAGGAGGGGTTTCACCACCGCCTCTTTCAAGGCGGTGGGGAAAGAACCCTCCCTCAATGAAGCATTAACCACTGCCTGGAGCCAGCCGCACATGACCTCCCTGGAGGCATATACCATCCAGAAAGGACACGGGTCCAACAAACATGTGGTGGAACTCAGCCGTTGCATAATCCTGTCCACTTCATCCTCAGAAACATGATCAAACTCAATCCAGATGATATTGGCTGGACTCCTTGTACCCCCCTCCTCAGACCACTGCCAATTAGAGTTCAACCCCTCCTGGATCTGAGTGATCTTATCCAACAGATATTGACCAAATTCCTCAGCCCTACCCTGCAAAGGATCCACCCCCATCCCTCGATGTAAGAGGGAGGGAGTGACCCTGAATAGGGTGGCCGGGTGGTCCTCTGCAGACGCTATGAGAGCGGAGACGTAAGCCCTCCTCACCACTCCGACAGCTACCAAGTAAGTCCTAATGTAGGCTCTTAACTGGGCTTGGTCGGATTCGGAGCGGGTCAACCTCCATCTGCTCTCTAAACCCCTACACTGCTTCATCTCCTGGAGCTCCTCTGTGAACCAAGGAGCCACCCAGGATCTGCAGCGAGTGAGGGGGTGCAAGGGGACAACTCAGTCGAGAGCCTCAGTGGCAGCCTGTTGCCAGGCAGTCACCAGCACCTCGGCCGAGCTGCGGATAAGGGAGGCAGGCAGAGACCCCAGTTCCACCTGGAACCTCTCAGGGTCCATCAGGCATCTGGGGTGGAACCATCTTGGTGGTTCCTCATCCCAGCAGTGTGGGGCAGCCTGCTGGAAGACCAGACGTAGGAGATAGTGATCTGACCATGCTATAGGTTGGGCATTCAAGGTGCCCAGCCCTAGATCACTACGCCACTGTTCCGAGATAAAAACAAGGTCGAGTGTGTTATCCCCCTCATGAGTAGGGCCCTGTATTACCTGGGTCAGGCCCATAACCGTCATGGAAGCCATGAACTCCTGGGCCAAGCTCGACACTCCCCCCAAGGAGGGCAGGTTAAAGTCACCCAAGACCAAAAGGCTTGGGAACTCTACTGCCACTCCCAAGAGGGCATCGAGCAGCCCAGGCAGGGCCGTTGCCACACAGCTGGGGGACAGGTATGTAAGCAACAGGCCCAACCGACCGCCAGGCCCCAACCTCAGGAGGAGAGTTTCACACCTGCCTATCTGTGGAACAGTGACCTCCCTTGGAATCAAGGTTTCCTGAATAACTACGGCCACCCCACCACCCCTACCCTGAGCTCGTGGCCAGTGTAAGACCTGAAAACCTGGGGGGCATAAGCCAACCAGAGGGACTCCTCCTTCTGGCCCGAACCAGGTCCCCAACCAGGTCTCAGTGATACAGGCCAGGTCCACGGTCTCCTCCTCAATCAACTCGCAGAGGAGGGATGCTTTATTAACCACGGACCTGGCATTAAAGTACACCAGCTTGAGCCCAGGGGCTCCAGATCCCATATCCCTGGAGAAGTGGGCAGAGGCATGAAGAAAAAGAAATTGAAGAATGAAGTTGGAGAACTTTGTATCTATCCTAGTAGTGTAAATGGGGCATCAGATTTCTTTTTGTCTAGTTTTATGGGTGCAGCCATTTCAGTTTTGTGGCTTGAATACATGAACAGAATGCTTCTAATAATTTACCCAATCAGCAATTTTCTTAAATCTACCAATTATCTCACCAATCTAAGATTCATTCTCAGCTGCTGTTTGTTTTCTTTAGCACTAGTCTATGCTTTGTCTCAGACAGAGTATTTTTATTCTGATTCTTTGCAATTAATTTACTCTTCTCCTTCTGTCCAGCTGGGGAGACATGATTGACTCAGTGACTTAAAAGATACCAGAGAAGGTCTATACTCCAGCAGTTCGAGTTCTATCACTGAACAACAGAGTGAACTCCTGTCATTTGTCTCTTCTCCTGCCAACCTGGCAGTTCTAAAGGATGTAATTGAGAGAAGATAAAGAAGTAGCTCTTCAGTGGGGAGGTAATAGAATTCCATGTTTCATCATGTTGCAGCTTGATGTCATGCTGGCCACATGACCATGGAAGCATCTTCAACAGCTCTGGCTCAGTGGCTTAAAGAAACAGAGATGAGCACAGCTCCCTAAAGTTGGCTACAACTAGCAGAGTAACTGCAGTGGCTTCTTTACATTTTATCTTCTGTCATCCTTTAACCCCCAGGTTGGTAAGAGGTGGTTGAGTAATATGAAATGATGGAAGGGTCCCTAATCAAGGAAGCTGGGAGAGGATAGACACTCTGGGGAAGTTAGGGTGGATCAGTTGATGACAAGCATAGGATGTTTTGGCAGGAGAGGGTGATTGTTTCCAGGGAAGACATGCCCAGTGTTTACTACTGCTGTTGTGTTTTGATCCTTTCTGCTAAGCCCTAGTCAGCAAAGGCCCTTGCTTTTTTCTGCTGCTACTTAATGCCAGGGCAATCAATAATAAATCCCCCCCTTATTTGTGGTCTTATTGGGGAGGTGTAGGCCTACCTTGTGAGACCTGGTTTAGCCTGTAAGAGAGGATTTTCCTTTCTGAGATGTCCTTGGTAAGATTTCAGGTATGGCGCTAGCCAACACCACAGGGCAGGAGAAGGGGATAGCTGTCGTCATTCAGGATTTTTTGTTACCCTTCAGGGACACAAGTTGTCAGTTTTGACAGCCTGCTTCTGAAGATAAGCTTATGGGAGCAGTTGGGATTGTTGCTATTGTACCAACCACTCTGCTGTATGGTGGATAAAATTGTTCAGATCCATTCTTAGTTGGTGATCAAGCATGATTCAGTCCTTTGGAGATACTTGAGGAACAGACTTATCTAGTTATCTGGGAACAATTTAATACTGTTGGAACTGAGGAAATGGACAGAGAGTCCTTGGCACTGTAAACACAGCCACCTGCGACTTAAGTCCATGCCCATCCTGGTTGGTAAAGGCCACTTGGAAGGTGACATATGAGTGATGGTGCCATTCAAACAAGTGTTTGTAGGCCCTCTCAAGAGCTGGCACTGAAAGCTGCTGATAATTTCCATTCAATCTCCTACCTGCTCTTTTAGAGAATTCTGAATGAGACAAATTATCTATACCCCTTCTGATCAGGATACAAGCCTAGATATGGGACTGAAACAGCATTGGTTGCATTTCTGAAGAACGTCTTGTGGGGCGGGGGGGCAGATGGGAATAATGTATCTCGCCACCTGAGTGACTTTTTAACTTTTATTTTTTAAAACTTGCAAATTTTTAACTTCTGCTTTAATCTTGTTTTATATTATTTATAACATTAATGCTCAGAGTCATTTAGATGAGATTGGTGGTGTAGAAATTTGAGAAACAAACAAACAAATAAAAACTGTGACATTTGCTGGAAAATTCCACTAGCTGGTTAAATATATGACAGCTTCTATTTCTGTATTATTAAAAGGCAAAAATAACCCAGGGGTATGTATGTAGGTGTGTCTGCATGCATGTGTGTGTTTCAACTTAAACTCAAATGCTATATATCCTGACACTCCTTTTCTCAGCAATGATTTGATTCATATCTGTATGTATTGGAAATGGACATAGGACTAGGAAACATCAAATCAAAGAGATTAATTTGACCCAGTCCCAGTGAGAACATAGACTATTTTTTCCTGGAAAACAAGTTGGCATTTCATCTGATCTGCTTTCATGTCCAGGAAGATGGATTTCCACCCTTCTCAAGCCCTATTGGCCAAGTGTGGTAATCAGCCCACCAACCTTTTAAAAATGTTGGCATTCAAAAGAGTGACAGGCCAAACAATTTGCTGAAGACATTAAGAAGAAATAAGAGTGGAAAGATGAATAGGCAGGAGGTGCCCTGACAACAAGTTAATTATCCAGCGTATCACTTGGGGACTGTCACCTTGTCATTTTTTTTAAAGGTTGGCCAAGATAAATTCAAAATCTCTATTTAAATTACAACACCAGGCCTGTTATGTTCCTTCTGTGTTTCAAGTGACATGCTTATGCTTTAATTTATGGGCTTTGGCCATGGAACGTTGCTCAATTCATGAAGCTGAAACCAGCCACAAAATTGATGGTGTCTTGAAAATTAGCTCTGGAACTCCTCAGTAGCTATATAGTAATGAGGTTCGTTTTTTTAAAAAAAATAAAGTTAACATTTAATAAACATAATTTATAGTGCTCATAATTATTTACTTTCAAGATTTATTTACCATCCATCTTTTAAAAAAAACCGTGGTAACAGTAGCCTTATTCTGTTATTCCTTATCACCTCATCTGGTTGGTTATTTCTTTAGCAAGACTGTAGGTATTACCCAGGAAAGAAGCTAATCTTCCTAATATTTTTGAACACGGCACAACCTAATTTTTTCTAAAGTTCTTTCTTTACCTGTAAAAATACAAGCAGCCTCAAATGTACCAGTCTGAAAAATACATTCAGATTAATAATATTTCGGAGAACACAAAGAGTTTTGCATTTGCTCTTCTTAATCACTACAACAATTTCATAAGTTTGGCCTGCATTTTTCTTCTTCTTATAAACTTTTGATCAAGGAAGCTTGAGAAGGAGACCTGCCTAAAGCCATTCCATCAGAGCCAGTGGAGCCTATAAAATTTGTACCATGGTCATAGCTTTCGCTTTCTAAATCTAAAGTATAATAGAAACTTGGGGCCAGCCCAGTTGTCTTTTCCAAACAAATTTACAAAAATTTAATAAACAAACAAATAAATCAATACTTTCCACCCATAGATATTTCCAAACAAATATCTAGAAGTGGAAGTTATTGATTTATTTGTTTTTTAATTAAATTTTTATGCTGTCTGTTTCTTCTACAAGGTGAGTTTTTGCTCTCTGTTCCTCCTATCATATTATATCTAGGTTTAAGACACTTGCCTCCTACTGGACAATGGAGAGTTCAGTCCTAGATATCAACAGATATTTCTCCCTTAGGGCACAAAGAAAAAAATACCTGCTGCAAACTCCATATAGGTGTTGGAAAGACCATCTGACCAGTAAATGCTGATCTCCACCAAGTTGCTCCAACTCCACCCAAATTAATGGACTACAGGGGCACAAAAAGAAAACAAAAAGTTTTAGTGAAGGACACTTGCGTGCTTATCAAATTGGAAATGACCCAAATTTGTATCTGGCAATAATAACAAATGAATTCCTTGCAACACACACTCATGCACATGCACGCACATGCACACACACACACTCATGCACACACACCCCTTTATAATATTTATAGTACAGCTGAGCTTGCTTCATGGTTATGGGGAAAGTAGCTGCTGATACTGGCTTGTTGCTGATACTGGCTTGTTGTTGTTTCCTTTTTGCAGAATTATCCATTTCTCAATTATCTGTACAGCTACTAATCTGCAAAAGCATTAATATTTCAGAGGCTGTTAGTGAACCTAAGAGAAAAGAAATGTAAGACAATTAAATCTAACTCTATTTTACTTTTGCCATTCTACTTGCACAAATGTGGCCCTGGTATATCACTCAAAGGCTAAGTATGGGCCTCCATCCCCCTAGGCAAGTTGCTTTTAAATGAGATGGCTCTCCAGATTTTCAACCCAGACTTTTTGGCAGTCCCAGGGGAACAAGGCATCTTTCCAAAACAAGCAAGATGGTCATCGTGCTGTGCAGTCAAAGGCTGACCACTTTTGTACATGTTTGTATGTTTCTGACACCTGCAAAGGGGTGGGGCTTTCATTGTCCTGCTGCTACTGTAATCTTCATCCTAGAAACATAGCTTCACAACTTGGAAACGAAGTATGATTTGTCACATCTGCATCCATATTTCCAGATTTTTGTTGTTGTTGTTAAAAAAAGTCCTATGAGATGGATACTGTAGCATCTGCAGCTGTTTTTCTATACAGCATTCATCACTACATAATACCTCATCGTTTACAGCACAGGCAAAGCATTCATTTAACTTTGCCTAAATAAATGCAACCCTGAAGCTCATGCTAAGTTTATAATGTATTTTTTGTGCTGAACAAGTTCCTCATCAGTGGGTAAAAAGATCAAACAGTGTTAATTACCATACAATTTTGTAAGCCAAAGGAGAGTATATTAAAGCCAACAAGAAAGAGGAGGAGAAAACTATTCAGAAGGTTGCAGAGCAGCTGTCAAGCTTTAATGATTTTGGTAAATATCAACTGACCTGGTTCACGGTTGACCTAAAATTAAAAAGAATCTCTAGTCCATCTTTAATTCTTAACACCTTTAATCCTCTGACTAATGTCAAACTACTGCTCCTTAAAATGTGATGGTTTATTCTACTCTTGACAAAAATTCTTAATGAGTAACTGACTGAAAGAGTCATTGATTACTTAATAGACCCATTGAGAGACTTTGGAAACAGCCAACTATGAAAAGATTATCACAAAATGTTCATCTTTCAAATGATCACCACCACTGTTTATGAATGGATGAGAATTGCTTTTGGGGCTTAGTGGCTTACTCTGATGTCATGGGACATTTGGAATTAAAACCTGAGAAAAGCTTATGATGACTTGTTTACCAAATTTAATAAATATAGGGGAAGAGGGAGTTTTGTTTTTGTTTTTAAAAAAGGCCAGTTTTTAAATGTGTTTTCTATGGCAGTGTTGTCTTTTTAATTACAAACTGAAGAGGGGGCATTTTAAAAGAAAACAATAACTTTTTTTAATTAAATCTGATCACTTTGTGGTTTTATGTTTAGCCTATAACCTATGAAAAGTAGGTTGTTTGGAGACTGGTCTGCTAGAATTTAGATGTTCTTTGTTTGTGGGAAGATTAATTTCTTAAATGGAGAACCTGAATCAGCTATCGGTAGGCAGATTATCCAGAAGAGGCCAGGATAACACAACTCTGTCCAAAATGAAACTGAAGCTGCTTCCTTGTTAAAACTTTCTACTACTGCTACAGTCCTGATTTTCTTAAATCAGCTGGAAGAAGAAGTAAAGTAGTGAAATAATACTTTAACACTTCCATATCTAACTAGGGCTGGGTAGGAGAGCACAGGTATCAAACTTGCGGCGTCACATTGCTGTCACATGACATTTTGTGACTTTTCCCACTTTGCAGAGCTGGGGTGGGTGTGGTCTGCATGTGCCGCATCCGGCCTGTGCGCCACCAGTTTGTCATCTTTGCTCTAAAGTCCATGCAAATACCCTTAAAGGGTTCAATTTTAAAATAATAATTTGAACCATATTTTTTACACCAACAATCACCATTAATCATTCTCAGGCTATTTTAGTTGTCATTTAACTTCTTTTAATACATGGACTTATGCTTTTCTGTACACCTTTAGACCTAGAACCAGTTTGGTCTAGTGGTTAAGGCACCAGGCCAGAAACAGGTATACCATGAGTTCTAGTCCTACCTTAGCCATGAAAACCATCTGGGTGATCTTGGGCTGGTCATTCTCTTAGTCCAACTCACCTCACAGGGTTGTTGTAGTAGGGACAGTAATAGGAGGAAGGTGAGTTGGATATGTTCACCACCTTGAGTTATTTGTAAAAATAAAAGTGGAACATAAGCAAATAAATAAATTAACCTCAAAGCAGAAGAAAACAAAACAAAACTGAAACATACAGGGAAACTCATTGCATCTATGTAAGACTCTTGCTCAGGTTACAAGCATGGCTCTTCTACATTCGGTGTTAGGAAGTATGTTCATGAATCATTTGTAATCACAAAAGGTTGTATTTTGATTTTATAAGGCAAAATACAACTGTTTGTGGTGTTCAGCAACTTAACTGAACTGTATCTGAAAGATGTGATAAGTCACTCCCATAGAAAAATGTTCTACAGAAACACAATGATATATATACTATAGAAATATCTTACAGAGCATATGCGCCAATATGGCATAATGATAAAGGTGTAACATTGGAACAGATTGTAAAACCACCATGGAAGTTCACGGAATGACTTCAGGTTGATCCATCTCTGTCAGCCCAAATACCTCACACAGTGGTGCTTATGAGGAAAAAATGAAGAAGGCTTGTATAAATGCTTCCTTAAGCTCCTGGGAAGAAAGATGAGACTTAATTTTGGTAAAGAAATAATTATTCTGCTGACAATTATACAGACACATGTACACAGATATACATACACTAACAAATCTAGAGGCTATTTAAGGAGAACTTTGTATTAACTCAGAGTTAATTGCTCTTGGATGGATACAACAGATACAAATGAGATACTAAATAATCTTCATGGTTGGGGGGGAAGCATTTATTTTATTAAGAGTTTAAATATAGTGTTGCAAGAAATCTGCTCACTTAAAATAGAAACCAAAGGCATTGGAGACAGATACAAAAAGTAAAAATAATGCATGCATTTTTTTCAAGAATGCCAGCAGCAGTGAGAAACCCCACTTCCTTCCACAACTATCCTTCTCTCTCTTCAATCTTCTTGTTGGATTCTTTAAATTTGCCCAAATCTATTGCTGTGGTCAAGATTACCAGCCACTGAACCCTGGCTGGTGCAGCAGCTGAATATGTCGCTTTCTCTGGTCCTGAAGGTTTAAAAAGCTTTATAATAGATGCATTCTTCTAGCATTTGACACCTTTTAGATTGGCAAGAAATCTAGGCCTAGTAGAGTCCCTGTATGCTTCTTTTATACAAGAATAGTATGAAACTCACTTTGACATTACCTTATCAATAACAATAAAACTGACATAGGAGAATATTCTGTATCCTAATCCCCAAAGAAGAGTGACACCTGTCCCATTTTCACTATTATTCTGAGAATATCTTGGAGGGAATTGCTAGAAAGTGATTGCCAGGTAAAACTGCCAAAATAATTCTGGACTCACTGCAAGTTTTTTTTAACCTTCTGGATGACCAGTTATTAATGATAATCCATGGAGGTGAGCCAAAAGTTCTTCCAAAGATTCAAGAATTTGGCAAGTATACACCAAAAATGTAGAAATAAATTAGGCTTTCTAACACTGGATTTCAACAATTAGTGAAAACATCTTTTTTCCCTAATCATTGTTTTCCTTTAAGGAAAGCACATCCATGCCATAGTATTCTCAAATAATATATTTAACTTTGCAAAATGTAAACTTCTTTAGATTTAATTTTCATTTGCCTTCTATTTTATAGATTAAATTTAATGCTTTCTATAAAGAAATTAAAATGGCATTTTTAACATAGGCAAAAGTGAAACAATTTATCATGAACATTTATTAAATTCTTCATTATTTTTTAGCAAAGAAACAAAGTACAGCCTCCTTATGAAGAAAAGTTATTTTCTAAACAGCTTCCTGATCCTTGATCAGGAGCCATATTTAACCTTTTTTGGAACAATGGTGGTATTGTTAACAAGGCATGTCTATAGGGTCAGAGATTCCCCCACCCAACCACTTTCCTAGGTTTCAGATAATTTTTCTCTATTTTAAAAAAATCAGATTATGCATATTTGAGAGACATACTATTGTTCTTTTGTGTTTCTACTCCAAATGGGAAAAGAACAAAATGTCACTGATTTTTAGCAACTACAGTCAAAAAGATTCTGAGTTTCTTGAGAAATAAATGTATGATTATTGTTGCTATACATCATGACTTCAGTTATATAGGAAAAAATATCAAGTTCTAACTTGTGTAGTTCTAACTTGTGCAATAGCAGACAAGTCAGTAGGCATGTATTTGGGAATCAAACACTTGATTGCTTTCCATCTATCATCTATCTATCTATCCTCTACCCTCAGCCATAGTGGTGCAGTGTTTAGAATGCAGAACTGCAGACTACTTCTGCTGACTGCTGGCTGCCTACAATTTTGCAGTTCAAATCTCAACAGGTTCAAGGTTGATTCAGTCTTCCATCCTTCCGAGGTGGGTAAAATGAGGACCCAGAGTCAGCATATTGGAGGGCAATATGCTGACTCTGTAAACTGCTTAGAGAGGACTGTAAAGCACTGTAAAGTGGTATATAAATCTAAGTGCTATTGCTATCTATCTATCTCATCTATCTATCTTATCTATCTATCTCTATCATCTATCTATATCTAGCTTCTTATTCCAGTTTATAGGATTTTATCGTTAGAATTCTAGCAATTCCATATCTTAACAGATCAGGGCCTTATTTTCTTGTGTGCCTGGTATGACCAATCTGAGATGCTTACAAATAAAACTACAACTGAACATACATGGAGATGGAATCCCTGCCTTTAACTAGTGAACAGCTAACAGCATGGATCATAGTGATGGATAGCCTTTGTAATACCAACTAGCCCAATTTCAGAAGCTATTATAAGAATATGGGAATTGTTATATTAGAAACAGAAACATTTCAGTGCCACATTAATCATACAGTGTACCTGACTTGACAGATGGATGGACCAATAATAATTCACTGGACATAGATGTGCACCCAGCAATATAGCTTACAAAATTTGAAATTAAAAAACAGTGAGACTAGATGTAGAGATAGTCTTCTACAACTCTCTCTCTTTCAGTACGAAGGAAACAAACTAAAGGGAGGGGATAAATGGTCCAAATTTTGCTTGTAAAAATATAAGAGCTTTTGAAATTCTCAGAACTCTTTTTCCGACAAGTAGAGAAAAACTGCTATTTAATCAGCAATAGTCAGTCTTGGCCAAATAACCCCAAGCTTGATATAATTTGCCATTTTGGCAAAATCTGAAAATAGAAACAGTGTGCCCTGGTCCTTATGCATGCATATCATCTTCCTTGAGCTACTTCTTGCTCAATAATGATTCAAACCACTAGTATTTAATTTAGATTTGGAAAAAGTAGTGAACCAGTCTAGAGCATGTGCAGAAGTCTTGATTAAAGAGCTAACAGCTTCAGTGTTCTATTCTCTGCTCCATCACTGCAATGAATAAAGAACTAGTTGTCTGCAGAGCAATTGTAGAACAGAACAGAACAGAACAGAACAGAACAGAATAGAATAGAATAGAATAGAATAGAATAGAATAGAATAGAATAGAATTGTTTATTGGCCAAGTGTGATTGGACACACAAGGAATTTGTCTTCGGTGCATAAGCTCTCAGTGTACATAAAAGCTATAAATGATAAATCATGATCATAGTCATCATAAAATACATTCATCATAAATCATAAGATACAACACTTAGGGATAGTTATAGGATACTAACTAAACTATCAACATAAATCATACTAGGAAATTAAATAAAACAATATAAATCATAAAGATACAAGCAACAAAGTTATAGTCATAAGTAGAAAAGGAGACAGGTAATAGGAAAGATGAGAATAATAATAATAATACAGCCTTACTAAATAGTTTGACAGTGTTGGGGGAATTAGTTGTTTAGCAGAGTGATGGCATGGAGGGGAATTGTCCTTGTGTCTAGTTGTTCTGGTGTGCAATACCCTATAACGTTTTGAGGGTAGGAGTTGAAACAATGTATGTTCAAGATGTGCAGGATATGCATGTCTAGGAAGATATTACTTTGGATCACATCAACATTTTAAAATGTTTGTCAAACTTTGCAGAAGGAAGCATATTTTTCATGCACTTTTATCTGCTTTGTTTACATTATAAAAGTGAAAAGCAGAAAAGCAATTAAGTTGTTTATATAAATAAGTTCTTGGCAGCTCAAATGATGATAGTTTGGTTAGGACAAATACATTAGGGAAAATATTTCTCCACTGAATAAATGAAGCTGAAAGCCTTAAAATTTTTAAATTAATAGGCAAAATACTTCAGAGCAATTAAAAGGAAGAATTATAAATTAAAGCACAGATATATTAAGGCTTCCAATTAATCAGATAATTACAAGTCTAAAGATGTTGATCACAATAGAAGCCACAAAATATCTGTTGATCTAATCTCATAAGCTCATGTTTCAGAAGTCAAGCAGATGGTAATTTTAGAACATTTACAAATATTCCACTCATTTTCAATGACACACACATAAAAATGGGTGGAGCTTCAATCACATTATTGTTCCCACCACTTTGCCTTTTACTATCCATACTCTTCAGAAACCCCTGGTTATTCACAAACCAGGATTGTGAATAGTTGAGTTGGAAGAACAACTTCAGAAAATATGTAGAATTATCTGGAAGAACCTTGTTGGAATTCATGCAAGTATAGCATTAGGCTTCCCCCCAAAGTCAAAGCTGTTTGAATGAGTAGCAAAAAGATATTATGACATTCTGAAGGATACCTTCGAAATCATTTTCAAAGTTGTGCAAAGTATGCTCAAAATACAGCCATCATTATTGTTCTTATTTCTTTATATCGTCTTTCTTTGCTCCCTTTTGTACTTGTTGGGATTTTTTTTTATCACTACCAAAATGATCACCACAACATTTTCAATTTCCAGAATACTTTTCATTTTAAGTTATTTTAGAAAATTCCTAAGAGCATAAATGAAAGTCTTGGAATATCTATGGCATTTGAGAAAAACAAAGAAACAACAAAGAGATCCATTAATTACTCAAGGCATTTATTTTATAATGTGATGGTATTTGGGGATGACCTTGAAAGACAGGATGAGAAGCTGCAGACTGGCAACAGTTAGATAAGAGGAAGCTAGGCTCAGGGAAGGAATGGGGGCATGGCAAAAGACTCCAAAGTGATCCTCCTTAGTTTCATGGACTTTAAAGATGATGAGAAGTACTTTCAGACTTGCAAGGTTCTGTAAATGTAACCTTACAGTAAAGTTAGTTCTTCTGGATGTGCTTCTTGTCTGGACTACCTACCAAGGCTGACATATAATAAATGAAACCTGAGACTATTGTGGCTGTCTGTTGTATATTTTTTATATCAACACATCAATAATCAGAAATCCAGCAACAGGTTGATAAATGAATCAGGCACGTTAAACAGTGGCATCTGTGGATTTGTTTCATTGCAAAGAAAGCAGGAAGAAATCAGCAGAGAAGAGAGAGCATTCTGCAGCTGGGGATAATTTATTGGATGAAAAATAGTATTTAACATAAATAGACCTGGACTATTAGAAAATGTGTAAGGTGTCAACTCATAAAACATTTTGTATACATGTTTTATAGTTGTCATCAGAAAGAAGGGGGGAGTTTCAAAGAGCAGGCAGCAGTGTGGAATCGAAAGTACATTCCATTCATATTTTTTTCAGAGACTGATTAGATGACTGAAGCTTCCGCCGGCAAAAATCTAATTGGAGAGCATGATTGATGATTCTTGGCTATGGACGTATTTTGTATTTCATTGGATAATACACCCAGAGTGGTGGTGGGGAAAGCAGGATCAAGGGTGACAGTGAATTACATACCTCAGAATCGGCTATCCTGACATAAGGAGTGGTATACTCTATGTAGTGTGCAAAAATGAGGAGAATTGCTAGATGACAAAAAAAGAGGGTATTTTTTTAAATCTAGAATTTTTGCAGTTCAG
This sequence comes from Naja naja, assembly GCA_009733165.1. Classification (NCBI taxonomy): domain Eukaryota; kingdom Metazoa; phylum Chordata; class Lepidosauria; order Squamata; family Elapidae; genus Naja; species Naja naja. Next base: position 106,572,975 of record CM019149.1, read on the forward strand.
ATATAGCAAGGCTGGTGTCAATCAATTTTTCTTCTGCAAATTGAAGATTAAATGATATACATCTTTCCAAAGAGCTCTTTAAAGATGTGCAAATAGCCCTTCCTTCCTTTCCCTTTTTCCTTCCTTCCTTCCTTCCTTCCTTCCTTCCTTCCTTCCTTCCCCCTTGAAAATATTTTATATCATATGGAGAAACAAAAACTGAGAAAACTAGATTTCAATCTGTTTCTAAACCATCAAAAGCCTTCATGTTGTCATGGGAATTAGAACAGTTGTCAGCTCAAGCATTGGAAATCATAAGCCTTGCAGGCAGTAAACAATTTTCAAAACCTAATTCTTTTGAACATTAATTAGCACTGACATTTTTTTTAGAAAAAAATCACATTTCTGTTCCCTTTTTTGAACCACAGGCTCATGCAGCTTTTCACAGATCTAGAAAACTATATTTAATTCAAAAGTACATAGTCCAGCAGGTCTTGTCAGAAAGGGATCATTATTCAATAGAGAAAGGGAAATTATTAAATAGTTGGCTTAATCATATTAAGTATATTTAATTTTAATGAAATCACAATGTAATGAAATTAAGTCACATTTGGTTTTTGTACTCACCTCACTCCCTACATTGGGGAGTGGAGTCCTCAGTACATTATTCAGTTAAAATTTAACCTTTGAGTAAGATCAAATTAGCAGACCTGCTTTTATTTTGAAATCTGTATCCCCTTCCTCTTCCCTATTGTAACATTCACAAACTTATGAGGTATGTCTGGCTGCATATAGGAATGTGATTCCTTTACTAAGGTATCAGAGATGGACTTGAAAAATGTATCTCAAAATCCTCATTTACCCATCTGACTTATGGAATTACTTTGGATCCATTCCCCTTTCAGTTCAATTCATTCCACAGGATTGTTGTGAGAATTATATGGAATAGCCAGAATATAGGATGTAATGCAATGCATAAATCCAAAAATCTCCTAAGGTTTTTCTGTGTTCTCAGTTCCAGTAAAACTTATTTCATTTGAAACAGCTGCATGTTGATCTGTGGTTACAATGGAAGGAGAAATTGGTTCCACATTTTTATATGGATTCCCCTAATCTATACTTTCCCAAATGGGATATAAAGATTCATTTACTGTATATGCTGACAAATGCATTTTGCCAAATTTGTTATTTTAGAAAAAAAATCCACACACTAACACAAACCAAGCTGAGTATTATTTAAGAGGGGAGGTCTAAAATTAATTGCCCAAATAGATATGGTAGTGAGTATATACAAACATAGGAATATTGAAAAAATATGCAAAGGTATATGAATTTGCATGCAGATTTTTAAACATAATTAGCCAATAAAGCAGAAGCAAATATTACAGAAGCTGAGAATTATTTTCATTTCCTTTTTTTAAATCTGGTAGTATAAAAAATAAACAAAAAGCAAGCAAGCAAGCAAATAAATAAATAGGCTTCTCCTGTTTCTTAAAGTATGGTACCTATATTCGAAGGATGGAAAATTTATATGCAGTTTCACATTATCTTTACCTATGCATGAAGATAAGATATTAAGGAAGATATTTGTATTTCTGAGAATTAGATAGTTACTGCAAGCTACAGAGATCTGTGTCTATATCATCTATAATTACAGTCTTGTACATGTATGGTTTGTTCCAATAGACTACTTATTGTCAGATTGTCCTGGTTCCCCAACATCTGAGGTGGACTCTGTTAATCCAGGCATGTCCAATCTAGAATTACTACAGAAAAGTCCCTGGTCCAATGCCACATACATGGTTCTATGAATCCCTGGTGCTACACAAAGGAACAGCTCACATGTGACCATCAAGTTGAGCACACACACTAATATGATACACTGTTTTTCTGCATAGGCTTGACCTAATTACATGGTCTGACTATAGATACAAGTTCAAGAGTGCAACTACCATCAGCCATCTCCTCTACATGGATGAAATCAAGCTACATGCTAAGAGTGAATCAGACATCAACTTGCTGATCCATATGGCATGACTCTACATCTTACTACATTGGAATGTCATTCAGACTTGAGATGTGTGGCAAAATGGCAATAAAAAGAGGGAACGTAAGATTGATGGGGTTAAACTACCAGTGAGCCACATAGCAGATATACAGACCAGTTGCAAGTACCTTAGTATGCCATAGTCACATAGAAATCACCATGTAGAGGCAAAGAATATAGCAGCATCCAATACCACCAAAAGATAAGACATGGAATAACCAGTTCAATGGAAAGTACAAGATTCACACCCTCAATTCATATGCCATGCCAGTTATCAGATAACCTGCTAGTATAGTGAGTAGGCCAAAGAAGGACGTGAAAGCTACCAATATGAAGACTCAGAAGCTCCTCGCCATCTACTGCACAACATCTGAAAAGAGGGCTGGAGGGCTGGATGAGTGTCAAAGTCATCTGAAAACAGCCAGAGTATCCAGATATACATTAGTAAAATGGTATTCAAGGATGAGTTGCTTAGAGAATGCCTAAGGCAACAAGAGACACATAGGAGGAAAATCAAGTAGAGGAAGTGCCATCACAAGACAAGACAATGGGATGTACCACTGACAGATAGATGAGGTGGCAGACATTGGACGTTCCTAGCAGTGAATGGAAAGGGTTGGACTAAAAGACAACATTGAACCACTCAACATTGCAACACAAGAATGGACATTAAGTACCAGATCTATAGAAGTAGGCATCTACCACATTAGGCAGGACTTGGGCAGAGAACCTCACAGATAGTTCAACACATAAGGGCAGGGTGTAAGGTGTATGCAAGAATAACACACACTGAGCAGCACAAACATGTAACTGGCATTGTGTACAGAAGCATCTGCATAGCATATCTACTAGAGCTTCCAAAGTCCAGAGGAGAGATTCCACCCAAGGTTGTAGAGAATAACAAGGCTAAGATCCTAGAGGACTTCCAAATCCACATGCACAGGCAGGTACTGGCCAACCAACTAGACATTGTGGTAGTAGACAAGGACCAGAATACAGCAGTAGGCTTGATAGGTATAGTGGTACATAGTAACAGCAACACCAGGAAGAAGGAGTATCAGAAAATGAAGAAGTACCAAAAGTGAAAGGCTGAAAGAGGAACTAGAAAGGAAGTGAAAAGTAAAGGCCAAAATGATTCCCCAGGGCTGTGGTGTTGGCCCAAGCTGGAAAATGGGCTCCAACAGATCCCAGGAACAACATTAAAGCTTTTCGTCCAAAGAGTGTAGTGATAGAAATGGCTAAGGTTCTGCAACCTTAAACTTCCAGTCCCTCTGACAGAGAATCTGAGGGAGGCACACACCACCCATAGGGCTGTGAAGGCTACACAAAGGAGAGAGGGAGGGAGGGAGGGAGGGAGGGAGGGAGAGAGAGAATAGCCAATCAGTCACCTTATAAGGGAGATGGGGAGCATAAGTAGATAGATAGATAGATAGATAGATAGATAGATAGATAGATAGATAGATAGATAGATAGATGGATGGATGGATGATAGATGATAGAAGACCGACCAGACCAGACCAGACCAGACTGAAAATAAATAAATAAATGGCAGAAGGATTCTGCTTCGTCCCTTCTTTGTAATAGTTCCTTCCTATGATTTTTAAAGAGACTATCAAGGACTCAAGATTTCCTAAAAATTTAGATATGGGGGGAATGTTTGTTGGTTTCAATAAAAGTCCCTGCAGACAATGTTCCATACACAATTCCTTCATGATGTCTTCCTTTTGGATTTAACTGTTTAGCATGCAAAAACATGAGTGATTGATTGTGCCATCCATCAGCTCTTTTCAACCAGACAAATATATCCTTTCCAGGACAATCTGTCCCATACCTAGTTCTTGTGGTCTTCCAGTGTTGCACCCATCTCTGCTGTAATTGAGTTTGTCTACCTAATCATCTTCTTCTATTTCCTTTCAGAGAATACCATATTGTGCCTATAATTATGTCTGTGAAATCTGAAGGAAAACTGTATTTCATTAACATATTTGGGGAGAAAAAAATGAAGGCAATTTTTGTGCCTGACACTGTTCAAAAATGATTTATATGTACTTAAAAGTACCCTTTTATTTAAAAAAAATCTGACAGATATAAAGCAAAAAAATGTAGGTTAGTGCTGCTCCATAGAAGCAAAGGCTATGATTTTAGGTATTTACTGAGGATCATTTAAACCTCTTTCAGCACAGGGACAGAAAAAACCGCTGTGAAAGTCATAGTGCAATATATCATATTTTCCACAGAGAATTTGTAGCCAAAGCAGTGCATATGACTGACAATTTAAATACAATAACCCTTTACAAACACACACATATATACCTATACATATATACACAGACACATAGAGATACATATATGCACACAAAAGCATTTCTAAATATTGCTAACTGTTGTTTGTCCTTAGAAAGCCTTTCAAACTAATTTTACTCCTTGTGTTTACATTATGTTTTTATTCTATTGTTTTTATTATTTTGATTACATTATCAAACTTTTAAAATGGAATATTGTTCTTTTGATTTTGAGCATAGCTCTGAAATCGGAATGTTTTCCATAGATTACAATAATGCTACATGGGTGGATAAAAATGCCCAAATCCAGCCTAAACATCTGGCTGTCTCTGCGATGAAGTAGAGAAAATGCATCAAGGTGATTTACACCAGGGCAATTCCAGTTATTAGATAAGCAACTGGAATAGTGGGCTGAACTAAAGCAGAACTAGAAGCCCTGAGAAAAAAAATAATGGCAATGATTCATGGCTTTTATCCATGCAATGATGTTGACATATTCTATTTATCAAAGAGGATAGATGGGCATGGACTATTGCAAGTAAACCAGACAAGGACATTGGAAGAATATCTGAAGGACAGTGAAGAAGATGCACAGAAGATAATATACCATGAAGTTACTGAGTTGAGAGGCCAAACTGGTCTACAAGAGAAACCTAATGCAGAATAGAAAAATATATGGTAAGGCAAAGTATTTATATAACATGTATACAAAAATAACTAGCAGGCAAAGCAGCTAACAACCAGACCTGGCAATGGCTAAAACCAAGAAAGTTGAAGAAAGATACAACAGCCTATTCCTGGCTGCAAAGCCTAAGCCTTAAGGCCAAAAGCACGCAAAGCCAGAATTGAGAGGACAGCAAGAGACAACAAACATAATTTCTGCAAAGAAGGTGAAGAAACAATGGACCACCTAGTTGGCTGCTGCAAAGAAACTCTCACAGACTGACTACAAGCAATAGCATGACAAAGAAGCAACAGTGGTGCATTGGAAGATCTTCAAGAAATAGCCTTTGCCTGCAAGCAAGAACTGATTGGACCCCAAGTAGAAAAAGTAATAAAAATGAATAAGCTAAAGTACTCTGGGACTTTAGAATTAAAAAAAGAAAAGCATTTGATACATAGCACTCCAGATGTAACAATTACTAATAAAAGAAAAAGAAAAACATCTGGATAGTGGATTTGGTAATACCTGGGGACAGCAGACTAGAAGGGGAAGAACTGGAGAAAATTACAAAATACAAAGACCAGCAAATAGAAGTAGAATGACTGTGGCCAAAGAAAGCAAAGAAAATACCCATAGTAATAAGCACCTTGGGTACATTCCCAAAACATCTAGAGTACCACTTGGACACCATCAGTATTGACCAACTCACCATCAGTCAATTAACAAAAGGCAGCTTGAAACAGCTTATGTCCTGCGACAATATTTTTAACATCATCAAACAACAACTTATGCTGACCCAGGTCCTCTAGAACATGGGTCTCCAACCTTGTCAACTTTAAGACTTGTGGTCAACTTTAAGACTTGTGGACAGCTTTGCTGGCTGAGGAACTTTGGGAGTTGAGGTCCACAAGTCTTAAAGTTGACAAGGCTGGAGACCCCTGCTTTAGAAAGACTCAATAGATAAAGTGTCAGATCCAGTCTCAATTTTTGACTGACTATGCAATCATAATAATATTTAAAACCCAAATTTTATCAAATTGCCTTAACTCAAATAGTTTAGTTAACACATACCTACATTTCAGCCTAAGACCAGCCTATGGATAAATAGTGTCCCCTCTTTGTTCTTCTATCTTATGTAGGCTTCTTGGTTTATGGGAGAGCCAGTCAGTAGATATAACCTAGTGATAATCTACAAATATCTGTATAATTATTTCTGTTACAATTGTGAGAGCTCATAAATTTAGATGAGACCAATGGCCTAATGTTTGCTACTCCTCTTTAGCCAGTAGTCAAACTAAAGTTTAGATAACTTCTGAAGAAATCTAGAGATAGCAAGTAAATGAACCATCGACACAAGTATTATTGCACATCAATGTTTAGAACAGTTTCACAAAGTCATTGGAAAGCTCTTGGAAAAACATTAAAATGATAAACATGATTATGAGAAAATGTCAAATATATTTCCTTTAGCTGCCTGCTTTCATGTCTGTAAAAATAACTCTTCGATTGCTGAATTCCCAGCTCTTCCAGCTTATAACAACACCTCATTAAAGTAAATTAGTTAAATAATTTGAAACTATCCTGGCATAATTCATAGCATCACTGTATCTGTCCAATATGACATAGTGAAAACATAGTTCTTTCAAACCACTCAATCCTCCACAACAACTGAAGGTCAGAGAATATGCTATGATCAGTACAGAACAGCCCAATTTCTATTGACACTGAAATCACAAGTAAATCATTAGCAAATATGATCATTAGACATATTAACTCCAAATTTAAGTCTCATTTAAGATTTTATATTAGCTTACAATGCTAAACAACATTAAAAAAAACAACACATTAAAAAACCACACTCCCCCTCCATCAGTCCGGGTAGGCTTGTTGGAACAGCCAAGTTTTTAGGCCACGGCAGAAGGATCAGAGGTCAGGGGACACCCAGAGCTCCAGGGGTAGCTGGTTCCAAAGGGTGGGTGTCCCCATAGAGGAAGCCCTACCCCTGGGAGCTGCCAGCTGGCATTGCCTGGCTGATGGCACCCTGAGCAGGCCCTGCCAGTGGTAGTGCACGGGTCATCGGGAAGCTGTTATCGGCAGCAGGATTTCCTACAAATACCCTGGTCCAATGCCATGAAGGGCTTTATGGGTTAACACCAGCACCTTGAATCTGAGTTTAAGTTGAGTATCAAAGAAAAAAGTGAAAACAATTTCAGCTGAAGATTAGAAATGGGGAGATCTGTTTGCTTTCACATTTTCATATATCTCATATTTCTCTGCACCATCTATAAAGAAATTCACTAACATTAATAATCTCAAGAAATTTAAATAAAATTATTGCTCATTTTCATTGACCAATAACTATCCAATTACTAGCAACAGCATGAATGTCATATAGCTCCTTAACATCAGAAATTAGAAAGAGCTACAGTTTTGATTCACCACCAAATACACAGATTAAAAGTAAGAAATTTACAGATAGAATCTCAATTCTTTTTTTAAAAAAACTTTTAAAACTTTTAAAAAGTTAGCAAAATTTGATGCTGTATTCTCCAATATTTGTTTTGAAAAATATTTGAATATATGTTCCATTTACAAAACATCTGTTAAATTTGGTAAGTTTTTATCCCAAAGGCTACTTGTACCCAGTTCTACTCATGATTTACAATAGCTGAAGATAAATGTAAGGAGCCTGCATTAAAGTCTAGAAGTGCATTAAAGTCTATTAGGAAATTATTAGGAGTTTAAATAGGAAGTTATTAGGAGATATTGTTTAATTAGATCTCTCTCACAGACTATCACCTTGCCATAGTGAAAGGGCCTCCATGCTTCAACAATAATAGGAACTTAGCTTCTGGCAGATTCAACCAAAGATCATGGGTAGAGAAGTCAACTACATGTGGCCCAATATTGAACACATGAGAGAAAAATTCCATACGAATCAACCATCATCCAGATTAACAATGATGATATCTGACACTATAGTTCCTCTGCTTCAGTTAATAACTTCTGTGCATGCCCGGATAAGATGGCCACCCGTTCCTAACATCCTGGGGCTGGTTGAGGGTCTTCTGTTCGAGAAGGTGCTATGGGGGATGCTAACAACCCCCCCTTACCCTGAATCCTGCAGTGGATCATCTGGAGCAACGGATGAAGTTATTTTGCCCATGTTCCGCTGGGTACGCGACAAGGGAGTGGACAGCGAACCCAGCGATGTCTTTCTCCAGACCTCCAGGCCCTTGGGGATGCTGGCGTGATGCAGCAGTGGCGGGAGTGGCGGCTGGTTTTCGGCTGGGATCTTGCTGGTGGCGTCAGCGTCGGCGGTTACAGCATTGGTGGTTGCAATGCACCCCTGGATGCTGATGGCGGCAGCAGGGGTCATGACAATGATAGCAGTGATGGCGGAGGGTTGATGGGCCGGCGGGCAGCTATGTCTGGGCCTGGGGACGGAGGATGGAGGCAGTCCCATGGCTGTTGCTGGCCCTGGCCTTTCTGCTGGGTCTGTTATCGCTGGAGTGTTCGTGTGTGCTGCCCTACTGCCTCCCCCCCCCGCAGCTTTACCAAACATGCTGCTCATCCCCCTGTTGGTCTTCCCATCTATGGGCTCTATGTTTTTTTCATCTACGTTTGGGCTCGGGGTATTGCAGCCACCTGCTTAGGATCACCGACATCAAACTGGAACCTACAGATGGGTTGTTTCGGCCACTCTGAGGCCTAGGTTTTGATGACTGCCAGGGCTGCCTGTATGCCCTTTTAACTCGGTACTCGGCTGAAGGACCTTGTTGTGCCCTCCCACTGTGGTGAGAAAGCAGTGTGAGGGGTGCACTTTTTCCTTTCTGAGCTGGTTGTCAACATCATTTGGTCATCTGTCCTGATGGGTCTTGCTAGGGGTGCCCGCAGTGAGAGCGCGAGGCCTAGTCCTGGTAGAAGCCCTGGCCACTGGCCTGTAGGGTTGCCGTGAGAGGGCAACCTGGACTTGGACCTTGGACTACCTGGCTGACGATATCTAGGACTGAACCGAGTTACAATCTGTATATTACTTCTTTCCATCTATAGACCACTCTCCCTTCCCTTTTATATGTACATCTTAACTATTTGGACCTACTCGGTAATGGAATTGTGGGAGCTCCCTCTCTCCTGGGTCTGGCCTGCTGGATTGTCACCGGCCTATCTGGAGGATGGATTGTGGAATCCAGAGAGATGGCATGGCACAAGGAGGGGTTGGGGTTGGGGCTCTGGGAAAGGGAAAAGGAGGGTTACCAGAACCTCATTAGTTAAATTTTTAGATGGTTTTTTAAGAAGGTTAGGGAGGGGGGCGGGTAATGATCATGAGGAGGTACAGTGCACCCCGGTATGGAATCATGGTGAGGGGGCAGGGGGAGGGGGCCGGTGGGGCCCTGGGGAATGGGGCAGGAATGGCGATCCCCAGGGTGGTTGGGATTGGCAGATGATGGCGAGGCACAGGGCTATATCATGTACAGGGATCGCGCCCTCACTGTCTTTGAGCGGTGGTGTGCTCCAACCCTTCTGCCTCCTCCCAATTTCCTGGGGTTTCAGGAACTGGGACCCCTGGGCTCCAACTGGTGTACCTTAATGCCAGGTCCATGGCTAATAAGGCTCCCCTCCTCCATGAGATGATTGAAGAGGAGGCTGCGGACCTGGCCTGCATCACCGAGACCTGGCTGGGGCCAGAGGGTGGAGTCCCTCTGGTCGATTTATGCCCCCCAGGTTTTTGGGTGTTGCACCGGTCATGAGCCCAGGGGAGGGGTGGCAGGGTGGCTGTTATTATTCGGGAGACCCTGATCCCAAGGGAGGTCACTGTTCCTGAGATAGGCAGGTGTGAGACCCTTCTCCTGAGATGGGGGCCTGGAGGTCAGGTGGGCCTGCTGCTCACATACCTTTCCCCCAGCTGTGTGGCAGCAGCCCTGCCTGGGCTTCTCGACGCCCTCTCAGAGGTGGCAGTGGAATTCCCAGGGCTTATGGACCTGGGCGATTTCAACTTGCCCTCCCTGGGGGGGGGCATCAGGTTTGGCCCAGGAATTCATGGCCTCCATGGCAGCCATGGGCCTGACCCAGGTGATTCAAGGCCTGACTCATGAGGGGGGTAATACGCTCGACCTGGTTTTTGTCTCGGAACAGTGGCATAATGATCTGGGGGAGGGTAACTTTATCGCCCTACCTGTACCATGGTCAGATCATTATCTCCTATGGCTGGTCTTCCAACAAGCTGCCCCACACTGCTGGGATGAAGAGCCACTTAGATGGTTCTGCCCCAGGCGTCTGATGGACCCTTGAGAGGTTCCAGGCAGAACTGGGCTTTTTCCCCACTTCCCTTAGCCACAACTCTGTCGAGGACCGGACGGCCGCCTGGCAATGGACTGCTGTGGGAGCCCTCGACAGAGTTGTCCCCATGCGCCCCATCACTCAGTATACAGCTCCCTGGTATACTGAGGAGCTCCAGGAGATGAAGCACCATCGGAGGTGCTTAGAGAGCAGGTGGAGGTCCACCCACTCCAACTCCGACCAAGCCCAGCTAAGAGCCTATATTAGGACTTACTTGGTAGCTGTGGGAGTGGCGAGAAGGACTTATCTCTCCGCTCTCATAGTGTCCACAGATAACTGCCCAGCCACCCTGTTTAGGGTCACCTGCTCTTTCCTACGTCCAGGGGAGGCAGTGGACCCACTGCGGGATAGGGCTGAGGAATTTGGTCAATATCTGTCGGATAAGATTGCTCGGATTCGGGCTGGGTTGAGCTCTAGTTTGCAGTGGTCTGATGAAGGGGGTGCAAGTAGTCTGGCCAATGTGACCTGGGTTGAGTTTGATCCTGTTTCTGAGGATGAAGTGGACAGGATTATGCAATGGCTGAGTTCCACCAAATGTTTATTGGACCTGTGCCTTTCCTGGTTGGTTTATGCCTCCGGGGAGGTCACCTGCGGCTGGCTACGGGCAGTGGTCAATGCTTCATTAAGGGAGGGGATTTTTCCCGCCGCCTTGAAAGAGGCGGTGGTGAAACCCCTCCTGAAGAAGCCTGCCCTGGACCTGGCCATGTTAGACAACTTCCCTCCAGTCTCCAACCTTCGCTTTTTGGCGAAGGTTGTTGAGAGTGTGGTGGCTCAGCAGTTTCCGCTTTTCCTGGATGAAGCGGACTACCTAGATCCATACCAATCGGGCTTCTGACCCAGGTTTAGCACGGAGACGGCATTGGTCGCGCTGATGGATGATCTCTGGAGGGCTCGGGACAGGGGCTTTTCCTCTGTCCTGGTCCTGTTAGACCTCTCAGCGGCTTTCAATACCATCGACCATTGTATCCTTTTGCAGTGCCTCAGGAGGCTGGGAGTGGGGGGCACTGTTTTGCAGTGGTTCTGCTCCTACCTCTCGGGGCGCTCGCAATTGGTGTTGGTGGGGGGGAAGAGGTCAACTCTGAGGGCTCTCACCTGTGGGGTCCCCCAAGTGTCGGTCTTCTTGCCCCTCTTGTTCAACATCTATATGAAGCCGTTGGGTGAGATCATCCGTGGTTTTGGGGTGAGGTATCATCAGTATGCTGATGATACCCAGCTGTACATCTCCACCCCAAACCACGTCAGTGATGCCCTCTCCATGATATCCCGTTGTTTGGATGCAGTACAGACCTGGATGGATGGAAACATGCTTCGACTCAACCCGGCCAAGACTGAGTGGCTGTGCATACCGGCATCTTGGTCCAGTCTGGAGATTCCATCATTGGTCATAGGGGGAGAGGTGTTGCCCCCTGTGGATAGGGCTCGGAACCTGGGGGTCCTCCTGGATTCACAGCTCAAGTTGGAGGAGCAGGTGGGAGCCGTAGCCAGGGGGCCCTTTGCTCAGGTCTGGCTGGTCCGCCAGCTACGCCCGTTTCTGGACTGAGGTGCCCTGCGCACAGTCACCCATGCACTTGTTACCTCCTGAGTCGACTACTACAACACTCTATATTTAGGACTGCCCTTGCATACCATCCGGAGACTGCAGCTGGTGCAGAATGAGGCTGCGTGGGTGATGATGGGGGTTTCCCGATAGTCCCATGTTACACCCCTCCTGCGCGACCTGCATTGGCTGCCGGTTGCCCTCCGGGTGAGATTCAAGGTTTTAGTACTAACATTCAAAGTCCTACAAGGCATGGGTGCGGGATACTTACAGGAGCGTCTCCTGCCGATATCGAGTACCAACCGCCCTGTATGAGCACACAGACAGGGGCTTCTCGGGGTGCCATCAGTGATTCAAAGCCGGTTAGCAGCGCCCCGGGGACAGGCCTACTCTGTGGCGGTTCCCGCCCTGTGGAATCAACTACCCCTGAGGCTCCGCCTGGCCCCTGACTTTCGCACCTTCCGTCATGACCTGAAAACTTGGCTATTCGAACAGGCCGGGCTGTGCTGACCTCCTGGGGGGTGTTAAATTTTATAATGCACACTAGGGTTTTTTAGTATAACTGGACTTGTTATTGTTTAATATTCTTTTAAATAATTTATTGTTGTGGTTGGTTTTAGTTGTGAGCCTTGAGTCTTGAGATGGTGCGGCATACAAGTCTAAAAAATAAATAAATAAATAAAGAAAGAAAGAAAGAAAGAAAGAAAGAAAGAAAGAAAGAAAGAAAGAAAGAAAGAAGAAAGCAAGCAAGCATTATTCAGGTGGTCTTGCTAGGGTGCCAGCTGTAAAACAATTGGAAGAATTAACAGTGAAAGAAATGGTAGTTTTAAGAAAACTGACCAGTCATGAAATAATGCTATTTCAAATCAAAATCTATGGTAAGGTTAGGGGTTTTGTATGAAAATGTTCAATATTTTAAAATAGAACTACCCAGATTCAGAACCTGGTTCTTGATTAATGGATCAACAAAGACTTATTCTTAGAACAAAATCTTTTTCAGATACCAAATTGCATTAAGTGGAAAAAATGGATGGGAATGCTAATAATATTGATAATAGTACCGGTAATACAAATAAACCTGAAGATCAAACAAATATTTTTTTAAAAAAACTATAAAATGTTATTGTTTTTGACATAGATTGCAGTGATTAAAAGGACCAAGAAAATATTGAGTGAAAGCTTACTAAGACACCAAAGGAATTAAAAAGAAACATTACTAAACATGCAACATCTCAAACTATTGGAAAAAGCTTCTACCATTGAAAAAGAAAAATAGAAGGACCCACCAAAAGTAAATTTAATAGTAAAAATACTAAAATAAACACTTTGCCTGAAACTAATCAATTAATTTATAACATAGCAGCAATGAGTTGGGATACATTGCTAAAAAAAATACAATAAATCACCCAAATGAAAAAACAGTAATTGGAAAGATCAATAACTTACAAGCTGATAACAATATGAGGAATCTGAAGAAAATAAACTGAACACTAATAAGATCAAGGGCAATCTGCAGAAGAGACATTAAGGTGGCACTAAGATTATGAAAGAAGTCTCAGAAGAATTAAAATATATCACGGCTGTTTCAAAGAAAATTGAATGATATGATGATAGACTAAATCTATTTCAATAAAATCAGCAGTTTCAAACAAATCAGTGTTTGTTTTATAAAGCATAGATGCTTACCCAAATAAAGTTGAAACTTTAAAAGTTTTAAATGGCATTTGGGATGACCCACAAGAACATAATAAAGATGTAAAACAGAGAAAAGTAATTAAGAATTAACAATGGCTTTGTTAAAAAGGATGATATAATCAAAGCATCAAAATGATTAAAAAGCAACCAAAAAGATTAAGAACTGGAGTGCATGAGAAGATATGTGTGGATTTTAAGTATTTGATGAGTGTCCATAAAAGATTGGTTACTCATCTTAGTAAAATATTAAAAATCACAAAAGTTGAAGACTGGATGAGAACATTTTTAAAATAAAAACAGAGACAAGAGTGTAGTTGCAAGCAGCTACAGACCAAATTTTTGTCTGACATTGTTCAAGCTGCCAACAGATATATTAGCAACTGTGATTTTGAGGAACCTATTTAAAGGCTCATTAACAAAAAAGTAATTTTCAAAATTTACAAGGAACAAAAGATCAATTTCTGATTGATAAAATGATGCAAACCCCCCCCCCGACACAACCATCTCCAAGGAAACCAGCTTACAAATGGGTTGGATTAATTACAAAAAGGGTTTTGATAATCTTCCAGATAGTTAGATACAGAAATGTTTAGAAGTATTTGACATTAGGGAAAATATCCAGAATTTTGTATATAAAGTTCTAAAAAAATAGAAAACAATTTTGATAGTAAATAAAGAAACTAAAAATATAAAGAGAAGTAGACAAATTTTTCAAGGGGATTCATTATCTTCATTGCTTTCTCAGTCCTATTACTCATTCATATCCTGCAGAAAGTTTTAAAATTCCCAACTATTGTACATGGATCATGTGAAATGATGATATGTTTTTGTAATCCTGCCAATGTCACCATATACATTTTCTAAACAAAATAAATAAATAAAATATCAAATTGGAAATTGGATTTGACAAATATACAAAGCTCACAATAAAGGGGAAAATGAACAAAAAGAGAAAGTACATTCAAAAACAAGAATCTCATAAACTCTTTGCCAATAGAGGAAAGTTACAAGTATCTAGAAATATTCAAATTACATAGCACTTTGCATGTTAAAAAGAAGACTTTGAATCTTTAAAATGAGAGTAAAGGATTCTACACTCAAAATTAAATGATAGAAACACAACCAAAACCATAAACATACATCATTCCAATAATCATATATGCTGCTGATATAATAAAATGGACACAGCTTAAAATGAACAATTTAGATTGAAAAACCTGAAATCTGATGACTATGCATTATTCACTGTGGTGTTGATCAATTACACATCATACAAAATTGGAGGCCATGGTTTAAAACAGTTAAACAGTTGGAGAAGAAAAATATGAATGATTGATTACATCAAAGCAAACCGAGAAAAATAATCATTATACATCCTGAATATAGCAGAAGGAAAACATTTCTATAAAAGTGAATTGTTGGAAAATTATTTAGAAAACTGGAAAAGTAAACTGACATAAACACAAAAGAACTGAAAGTAAAACAGACGTAATGAATTGGCAATGATTACAAGCTGGTACCATCAAGAAGGAAGCAGAAGGATTAATTTTACAAATCATAAACAAGCATTGCTAACAAACTTCTTGAAATAAGGAATTCATTAATATATCTAGCATCAAAAGTGCATATTTTATAAAAAAAAATGAAACACGTGAGTGTAACAAAATTGCTCACACTGATTAAACAATGACATGACATAATAGTGACTATGAACTGTACAAAAATTATAATTTTAGAGTTTCTGAATTTTTGTATAATCACAATGTTGGAAAAGTTGTGAAAAATGATGCAAACATTCATGGAAACCATCTAGAGCACAATACACCAGATGTAACAATAATTCCCCCCAAAAAACAACAACAGTTATAGATGTGGCAATACCACATATATAATTATTGAGAATTGAGGAAAAAAATATTGGAAACATTACAATATAATATAAATAGATAGAATATAGAAAAGTTTTGCAAAGACATACGTATAATTTTTGGTGTATTGGACAGCATAAAAACAGATTAAACCATTTTCACAAAGATTATTTTGGCAGTAAATTTGCTGGACATGTGTTCTTTCTTATATCAATTCAAATGTTCAAAGAACACCAATCAAACATGTACTTATTTTTCTTTCCTTGTTTGTACTGTGTTTTTTATGAATAAAATCATCATAATAATAATGTATTAGAACAAGTGATATTGAAGGTAAGGAATTGAAAAAGATTGCAAAATACGATGATGTATAAATGGAGGTTACAAAAATTCAGAAGAGATTAACAATGGAACCAACTGTTATTGAAGCTTTAGCACAATATAAGGACTTTGAAACAATTTGGCTCACCCAAATTTGGCAAACTTGAAACAGCTCTATAAACAACAGCAATGTTGTGTTTCAGATAGTCAATTACATAATTGACTACAATTGTGATTCACAATTAGTAGAACTGCAATAGTAGCAATGATAGCAACAACCAAATATCAAATATTCCAGGGTAAAAGGAACAGGATATTTCTATAAGAACACAAACATTCTATTCTCTCCTCTCCTCTCCTTTCCCCCTTCCCCTTCCCCTTCCCTTTTATCATTTATCTTCTGGTCAGCTGACTTTTTCCTAGGGCTGAGAGAGAATGACTGGCCCAAGATCATCCAGCTGGCTTTGTGCCTAAGGTAAAACTAGAACTCAAGGCTTATAAGACCCCATAGAAACTCTTTTGGTTGGGCTGTATAGCAAATGTATACTTTCAACTGCGTTTTCTTTACATCATTCTGTTAATTGGAGGAAATTAATCTGGACTGATGCCAGATGTGTTCCGTTGTAAAAATTCATTATACTTTTTATAAGAACTGCATTTGCTTCACATTGTTTACAAACTAATTTTCTTTATACATTTTCGCTGGAATTCTCTCAGAAATCATAATAAGAATTCTATAATTACAGATAAATATTATGTAGTTTATTTTCCAATTGGAGAAATACACACAACTTATGCCTTTTCCTGTTTCCTGGCACTACAGTCACTTTCCATTAGTTACATAAATTATAACTAGTACTTTGGAGTTTTATATTTTTCCTCTATATGTCTCTTTCTTTTCTTCTTCCCTTATAACTACTTTTTGTTTCCTGATTATTAAAGAAATTTAATTGCAAAGTAACTGCAAAACCATGCCAGAATGTTATCTTTGTTACTCTTTTCACTTTCCCCATGTCTATATTTCTCAGCTAGCTGTAATTATTTCAAAAGAAGCCTGTCTATCTATTATCTGTTTTACAAGATTGAGAAGTTATTCCTCTCCAGAATGACTCTGTGTAGATTATGCTAGAAATAGAAAGCAATAAAAAATATTCCATGCACCCTATAACAAAAAGAATAACAAACAGGGCTTTGTGAGCATTCTACTTCAAAATCTGGGGAAACAGCCAAGTTTTAAAAACTTCCAAACATCATCAGGGTGGAATCCAAATATAATTCCAGGGGGCAGTTGCCATGACAAAGAAAGCAGACTTCCTACATATGGATAAATGGCATTCCTTAATTAATGGGCTCTGCAGCATCTCAGTTCTGCCAAATCTTACCATGAAGGATGGGTAGTAGGAGCTAACATTTAACTGTTCCTTCCAGGAAATAGATATATCTTCTCTAACCTTCTAGGATGCCTTTATTCCTATTATTCCGATTAGTTGGGGATGATAAATTTCCTCATTAAATTCTCCAACTGAGTTCATGTTCTCTTCAGGATACTGTAAAGGTTTATATGTGTTTCTTTGTCCTGTTAATAATGTAACAGAAGAATGGCTGGAAGATAATGGTACCTGCCACAGTATATGACTAGCTTTTGATATGACATTAAATATAATAGTGTTGCCCAATAAATATGGGAAATGTTAGCAGCTAGATTCATTGAAACTCTGTATTTTTGGCTTGTATCTTTATTTTCTATCCTCTTTGGGAGCAAACATCCAATTCCTCAAAAAATGCTTTCAATAAATGTTCCACAGGTATTTTCAGGATTTTGAACCACTTTACTAGTTTAAAACTATTGTTTATCAAGGAGTGGGAACTGCCCAGCTCCTATTGACCCCTTCCAGGTGCTGGAAGAGTGTTCTCCAGTAATTGGGTACTGCTTTCTGGACTTGCCATCTAATCATCTGGACTTGGGCTTTGCAAGACACCAGATGCCTAGCTTCCACAGAAGTGTCTACTCTCTATCTTTCAAATGCATACATTTAAACTATTTAAATTAAAACCAGAGGGGAAGGGAGACCAATTTTCATGACCTAATAATCCAAAGCATAAACATTATCACAAGCAACCAAGTGATCAGAAAGACTGGGAACTCTGATACAAAATAAGAGATGTAGGAAGCAAACATAGGTTCAGTCAAAAAGGACTCCAATGCCTATACACTGATGCTCAATGTATGAGGAACAAACAGGGTGAACTTGAAGTCTTAGTACATGGGGAAGATATGACATTGTTGCCATTACTGAAGCTTAGTGGGATGAAATCCATGACTGGAATGTATTAGAAATAATTAAATTGTTCAAAAGAAACAGAGTGGAGTTGCATAATACATAACTATAACTCTATAGAAATGCAAAACAAAATAAAACACAAGGATGAAAGCCTTCTTGAATGCATTCAACTTAACATAAAAGGTATAAGGGAAGTTGATTGCTGATTACCTTGAAAATCATATTTCCTGTTTGGGAAACAGACACACAAAAAGATGGGTTTCGGAAGTTAAATGTGTGGCCTGTCCTGCTGTCCAGACAAAATGACAATAAAATGGCAGAACCAGACAGAGGACATAGCAAGCTTACCATAAATATACATGGCTGATAGAACCTTTAAAAAGTAACAGTCTCTGACTCCATTATCCCCTTGGTTCATTGGTAAATGTTGTGTCAAAAGAAGGAAGACACCAGTTCTACCCAGGGAAGAAGTAGAGATAACTTTGGGATGTTCTAAAGCAGTCTTGGGATGAGACTGAGTTAAGATCAAAAGAACATATTTCTTTAAAAGGTTTAGCAAGATGTCCTTGTGCGGAGGTAAACTGGAGATGAGGCAAACCTCCTCCTCAGACTATATGATGCAATGAGGAGCATGGATCTGAAAATTAGTATACTGAACAGCACATTAGTTATGCTTGACAAAGAAAAGGGAGGGAACAATTGCAAATGGCAAAAATGTAGATGAATATGGATGTCTTGATAGAATGTTTACTAAAGATTGGGAAATGGGTGGATAAATGTTTAAATGTCTGTAGAAAATTAATAAGTAGACTACTACAAAGAAAAATGGCAATTTGTAAGAGTGAATTTCTTCCCACTTTGTTGTATGGGAATGGCAGTTTGGATAATATTACAGTGATTTCTGTAATTTTCCTGGAAATATTGTTATTACCTTTTTCCATATCCAGCCCTAAGACTTTCTAGTAGTGTTCTATCCATGGGGCAACCAGTTTAATTTTTCCAATATCACTAAGATCATGTTATTATTGTTGTTAACACTAATTTGTACTTAGTTTCCTAACATGCTCACAATCCTTTAATATCCCACCCCTTTATATCAACTTCTAACTTTTCAATACAGCTACCTATTAACCTCAGAAAACCTCCCTGAGATCTTTGAACTTGAGCAGAGCAAATTTGAACCATCTGCTTCACTTTGAAGGAGCAAAAATCTGCCCTGAATTATTTTAATTCATTTCATATTCAGGCACCATCCTGAGCTAGAGTACAAACATATTATTCATTAAATAGCTGGTGCTGAGGTAAGGATCCATGTTGTATATATGTAAAAATTGGCAAGGTGAATAAACATCTTTATTCAATGGTATAGAATTTCCTGCTTGAGCAGTGGGTTGAACTAGAACAAGGGTCTTCAAACTTGGCAAGTTTAAGACTTGTGGACTTCAACACCCAGAATTCCTGAGCTAACATGGCTGGAGGAGGAATTCTGGGAGTCGAAGTCCACAAGTCTTAAAGCTGTCAAGTTTGAAGACCCCTGAACTAGAAGATCCCTTCCAACTCTGTCATTCTGTTATTCACCTTGCTCATATGTCGGTATATAAAAGGAATGGTGCTTGGATTGTGATAATATACCCAGCATCCTGCAGATTTTCACATCATTCTTGCTAGTTGAATTCACTGCTGTATTCAGTATGCCTATATGCAAACATATTTGCCTAGGCACTAGCCAAACTAAATTCAATAAATGCATAAACACAAATTAAAATAAACATAAAATTAAATGAATAAATCCATATTCAATTCAGTTTGAGCAGCAGGTGAAAATAAGAGTAACAAATCTTTTTAATCTGCTTGTGTGTGTGTGATAGTAAACAAAGTTTCCAAAAGCCTATGTTGTTCTAGCTTTTGTGTTGGTTTGTATTTGGTTTGCCTGCCATGCAAAGTTGGAAAGACACTTTAAGTTATTTTTCTTAATTACTAGCAAGAAGCCCCTTCACTAATATACCATATGGAAAAGTGTTGCTTAAAAACCTAGTGTCCCACTATCAGTAATCTCAAAGACACAATAAAGATGTTTTAGGCGCATTTGAAGTGAAGGAAGAACAGCAGGAGTTCATTCTTTATCTGCGAGGTCTTAATCTAATTTGATTTAAAACTGAATGAGGTTAGCATGGGGCAAAAACAAGCAGTTTCTCCAGTTAAAAGATTCATTTGCTAATTGTAATATAAGATAACATTTGCTCTTATTAGGAATCCCTTGGGAGCAATTGATATAATTTATATTTCACACACAGTTAAGCTCTACAGCCAGTTCTGTTTTTCCCCCAACTACTTTTTTTTTTGGGTCATAAATCTTTAATCTGGTTTTGGAAACAATACTAAAGTAATATAAAAATGTATTGTGGAATGTTCTACTGTTACCAGGGAAGCCATTCACTGGGAAGAAATTCCACAATTACAACATTTATGTGTTTCCATCCTACAGGAGAGCAGATGCTCATAAACATTTTTAAAACACTTTAACTAACGCATGTGCTAAAGCATCACCAGGGAGAAACAAAAAAAACCCTAATGATTAAACACAATGTAGAATTACAAGAAAATGGTTCACAATGTAATGAAGGTAAGTAAGACAACAGGAACCAGGAAACAGAAGGGAAAACAACTTCAACATGAAGGGCACTATGAACCAACAGGAAAAAAAATCCATTGTTCCAGTGAACACGAATAAATTATCATTTAGGAAATATCTTTGCAAGAAAGAGGACATGGTGATAGCTGCAAAAGGGGAGGGTGAAAAAAAGCTCTTAATGTTTTTTTTAAGTTTCCACTTTATGGTGTGGCCAGTGTGTGATGCATCTGGCCAGAGGACTGCGAGTTTGACACCCCTGTTGTAAGTGATAAGGAGCATTGCACAAGGCATTGCACATTGCCTTCTCACTAAATGGGTCTCAATGGTAGTGTCAACTTTGAAATGGATCAGGCCATCTGCCATAGCCATCATTCCATTTCTCAGATTGCTATACAATGTAGGAGGGGAATGTCAGACCCAGACAACAACAACGGATCATCTCCTGGGAACCAAGGTCATCTCAACAGGTGCTGGCCAGAGACTGAGGGGAGTTGCCAAGGAGATGCCAGAACACCTGATTAGACAATGTGACCTGTGACCATGAGGGAGCGAATTATCTTTTTCTTTAATTACACTGAAACCGCAGGAAATATTTAGAGCTGGATTTACTTTCATTCATGCCAAAATGACATCATGTACTCAATAAAATAGTCCTTTGAGAAAGCTGAAAGTCTTGGAGTGCTTGGGTTCATTACTCAGAACCTTGACAGGTAGCTCAAAAGGACTGAAGCCTGTGAATGTCTATGATGCCTCTCTATGTGCAACATAGTCTAGTGAAGAGAAAGACCAGGGGAGACATGATAGCACTCTTCCAATATTTGAGGGGCTGCCCAGAGAGGAAGGGGTCAAGCTATTTTCTAAAGCGCCTGAAGGCCAGACAAGGAATAATGGATGAAAACTAAACAAGGAGAGATTCAACCTGGAAATAAGGAGAAGTTTTCTGACAGTGAGAACCATCAACCAATGGAACAGCTTGCCCTCGGAAGTTGTGGGAGTGCCATCACTTGAGACCTTCAAGAAAAGATTGGACTGCCATTTGTCAGAAATGGTGTAGGGTCTCCCACTTGGGCAGGAGTTTGGACTAGATGACCTGTAAGGTCCCTTCCAACTCTAATTATCTGATCTGACATATATACAAATATAATGAAGCCACATATATCAGTTCTTTGGATCACTTGAGGCATTCATTGTAAATGTTATTCTGAGTTAATTTCTCCACCAATTTAATCTGTTTTAGGAGTGAAAAGAAGTTTGGACTCCCATTATATGAAATCAGCAGCACAGATTGAATGTCTATGGCTCAATAAGTGAGAATTTCATCAGGTATGTCAGCTTTTCTTAACAGCTTCAGCCACTCATCAGTAATGCCTATTGCAATAATTATATGTGAAGGGATTTCTTCAGCATATTTGGTTGCATAATCAGTAATTGCCAGGATTTGCTTTAGCTGGCTTTGGAGGAACCAGCAACCAGCAGAAATGTGGCATGAGAAACACATTCATTCCAGGGGTATTTTGTACTATTTCTTGGGTTTCATATACTGACACTTGGTGTGGGATTGACAATGAGTTTCCAGATCTTCAGTCATTCCTGGATGAAAGAAACTGTCTCTAAATCTCATTAGGGCAGAGGTATCAAACTCGTGTTGTCATAGCATCATCATATGAGGTATCACAACTTTTTTCCCCTTCGCTAAACCGGGCATGGATGTGGCCATCATGTGACACATCCAGCCCACAGGCTGCAAGTTTGACACCCCTCCATTACAGTTTTTTTCTCTTGTTCCATATGATTGCAAAACAGCTTTCATCAGTAAGCTTTAGTAAATGTTTCCTGAGGTTCTATTGAATCTCAGCTTTTTCCATGAGTTCCCCAGAGCTGGGATCTCCTTTAACTTTGCAATAATTTCCCCTGATATTTCAAAAAGAAAAAAGATACTGCACCCATGTAACATTAGTATCAGGCAATTGATGTGCTACAACTTACTACAGAATCACCCCCTGTAGAGTCATGAATTATAGTTCATCTCCCACATATGCTGTGGCACCAGGTTATTTCCTTAAAAGTCAGAAACCAACCTCTTGACCTCCCTCAGTTTTGGCTGAGTGATTTCTGACTGAGAAATTATCAGCAGTTCTGACAGTTGGTTTATAAAAGTTTAGGTCTCTCTGGCTTCCCTAAAAAGGGAGCAACAGCCAGAGGATGCAATTTAAATGAGGGATCAATCAATTCTGTAAACTGT
Source organism: Naja naja (assembly GCA_009733165.1). Taxonomy (NCBI): domain Eukaryota; kingdom Metazoa; phylum Chordata; class Lepidosauria; order Squamata; family Elapidae; genus Naja; species Naja naja. The sequence continues at coordinate 106,595,864 of CM019149.1, forward strand.
CTATTCTAGGGCTTACAATGCCTTCATTTTTCAGTTATATTGATCAAACAGGGATCAAAAGAAAAGGAAGATTTGAGGACATTGAATGGCTCCTAGGCTGCATGCAGCCCAACCCATTTTATAGCATTACTGTAATATTTATTATCAGGTGTGATGACCCAGGGCTTGATACAAAGGCAACTCAGCCAGAGAATAAGTATGGGTCCCTTTATTAGCTCCAACTTTGCCCCCAATGTCCCAGTTGGAGAAAAAACTCTCCCACGAACCTGCAACAGCCTTTGGCTGCAGATATTCCAATCCAAAAATTGTAAACAGAAAACTTTAATTATAAATCCAACAAGGCAAAATAAGGTAATAAATCTGGCCAGAAGTGAGTTCCAGAAGTGAAGTAACATGACAGTAATTCAAGCCAGTTGGGAGAATACCAGGAACTGTGATAACAGCAGCCAACACTACATAAACTCCTTTAAATTCCATCCCCAGGTGTGCCTTGTGAAGGGAATCAAGGCCCTTTCCTCCCTCGTAAGCCATGCAACCCATGTTGCTCTCTTCTCCGTTCTTCACTGCATGCCCTAGGAAGAAGAGGGGGTGGGCCTTGGTTTTCCTCTGAACCCCCTCTCCCTTGTTCTACCAATCCCCTGCTGTGTCCAGCCTGACTTTACCCTTCCCCAGTTTCCTCCACAGCCAACAGAGCCACTCTCCACTCCCTGTCAGCTGTTTGTCTTCCTTGGATTCAGACTTTGATAGAGGCATGACATCAGGATTGTGTAGTTTGATCTAAGTTGAAAGCTGCACTTGGCCAATTAGTCACTTTTGGGTACACGCATCCCAATATGGTAAAGAGCAAAGGTTGAATCAGTTCTATTTCCAATTAAACTTAATTAGAATGAAATATAGTTAACATTATGCCTACATCATATATTTAAGCTTAGTATGAAAAAGAAGAAATTATTAACAATTTAAGAACAATTTGGGATTGTGGAGGCTACAAGGTCTTTGTTAAGGTCTTTGGAATTTCATGCAGCTCCAAGGCTACCAGTTGTCAATGCCTCAATTCAGTTTCTTGAACTGAAATAAAATATTGGCAGCTAGTTTAGGCCTTGTAATATTTGAATGATCCATTCTCGTACTTGTCTCATGTAGCTGTAATGTTTAGAAATTTTAAGTGTTCAAGATAAATCCATCATATGAGTTATCAAGAGCCCTGATAGCAGTAGAAGACAGTGGTTATAATGCAGTATTGCAGGCTAACTCTGCCCACTGCCAGGAGTTCAATCCTGACCAGCTCAAGGTTGACTCAGCCTTCCATCCTTCTGAGCTCAGTAAAATGAGGATCCAGATTGTTGGGGGCAATATGCTGATACTGTAAACTAGGAGTGTCAAGCTGGTGGCCCATGGGCTGGATGCATCATGCACAGGCCAAGCCCACCTCAGCTTCACGAATGGGAAAAATATCATGAAACATCACATGATGGCAATGTGATGCTCTGAGTTGACAACCATGCTGTAAACCACTTAGAGGGGGCTGTAAAGAACTATGAAATGGTATATAAATCCAAGTGCTATTACTATCTGCCTGAAAAAGTGGTGGTGCCTCTGATTTAGTACCACAAATATTGGTTGAATATATAGAGATTCAAGCACAGACATTTGACAGCTCAGCTTTCGACACCTTCTGCCTATATGTATTAATCTGTCAGTTCAGCTTCTTTCCACATTTACTGTTTTAAAAACTTTTGTGAATTCTGTCTTATGTAGGAAGACATTTGTGAGTTTTTATAAACTTCAAACAAAAATGAACCAAAGGGCTGGAAAGGAAATGACCAGAAGGGGAGGGGGGAATTCATTAAACCTTGGTTTTAAGCAAGTGATTTGCTCACTAATAAATCCTTCTGGAAGATTGCTACCTTAATAGGGGAAGAGGGATCAGTAGTTTGAATGACTATGAAAAAGACAATGACTATGAAAAAGACATTGACTATGAAAAAGACATTGACAACAGCAGGAGTTCCTAGCAGGGATATTCTTATTAGCAAGGCTGATAAGAAATTAAGAGGAAATTAAGAGTAAACTCAGTGGGATGGGACTCTGTGGTATGAAGGAAACCGCTCCACCAAAGAAAAAAGAATTCCAAAATCAACTTGAAAAAAGGCAATGACAAATCACTTCTTTATTGTTTACCAAGAACATTGAGTATGTTGTGGCCCACTGGCGCCTGGCAGAGCTGGCAGCAGGGTTGGACAGTAATGAGGAGGTTGGGGAGGAACCCAAGTCATTCCTGGAGGCTGAGGAAGGCTCGGATGAGGGTTCTGCATCAGAGGCAGAGATGGGGCAAGCAGGCTGGCAGTCACCAGCTGCCTTCGGGCTTGGACAGCAGTGAGGTGGGGAGCTTCTGAAACCAGTTCCCAGCCTGCGTATGCACAGAGCTGCCAAATGGAAGGCACAATTAAGAACTCAGGATTGACGTGGGAGTAAGGCCACAGGTGGACAATAAATGACCCCTCCCATCAGGATTAAAAGAGAAGCAAAAGGAGAGGGGACTTTTGCAGGAAACAACTAGCTCATTCGTTCATTTGTTCATTCCAGCCTTGTGAAGATTTGTCTGTATAACCCAGCCCTTCCCTGCCAGCACTGAGTGTGGAACTATTTATCGGGTACCATTCCAGGATTGATAAAGGTCTGAGCTAATTAGTGTACCTTCGCAAGACTGTTTGCCAAGCTGTTGGCTGACTGTGAATGAAATAAATTCACATCAATGTAATAAATGAGGTTTTTGCTGGGACTCAGAATTGACTTAGGGCTTTTTTGGGGATGCCTAGGACAGAACAGAATAGGACTAATATTTAGATGTTTTTGGAACCAGATGATAAGACTTCCAGATTGTGATGGATTCCTCTAAATAGTAGAGAAGGTCAGATTTATATATATTGAACTAGAGGTGATGATACAATTGATCAGATCAAAGGAAGGGTGATGATGGACCATGCTGGTATTGAAAATGAATTCTTCCATTTGAACATGTACCCAACTGAAACAAGGTATGTGAAATATATCAGTTAAGGAAAACCTGAAACCATAATTGTGGAAACGAAATATGTCAAATTAGATGTGTTAGGCCTTTCTGCATTTAGGTGAATAAATACATTTATTCACATGATTACACAATGTGCAGTTCAGCCCATGAATCCATACAAAAGGATGGAATGCCAATTATACTCAAATAGGACATTATTAAATATGTGCTCAGCTTTACGTCATTAAATAACAAAATCAATATCTAATAGAATTAGTGATCTTCTGCCAAAATCAACATTAAATAAATGCACCTACTACAAATGCAGTAGAAGATAATGAAATATTCTATAGTAAATTGCAAAGATACTAAGTGCAGCATCAGAAAGATGTGATCATGTAGTTATAACAGAAGACTTGGATGCAAAGTTGCAGAAATGACTTCGAATGAGAGTTTACCCCAATCCAGTTTATTGTCTCTCTTCCATAAACCTAGCACAAAATTCTAACCATTATATGATTAGATATTATGGTTATGTACAGGTTATGTACATCTTACAACAGCTCATTTAGTGAACATTCCAAGTTACAACAGCACTGAAAAAAGTGACTTATGACCACTTTTCACAGTTACAACTTTTGTAGCATGCCCATAGTCATGTGATCAAAATTCAGATGCTTGGCAACTGGTTCATATTTATGGTTATTTCTGTGTCCCAAGGTCACATGATCACTTTTTGTGGCCTTCTGATGAGCAAAGTCAATGGGTAAACCAGATTCACTTAACAACTGAATTACTAACTTATCAACTGCAGTGATTCACTTAACAACTGAAGCAAGAAAGGTAGTAAAATGGGACAAAACTCACCTAACAAATGTCTCACTTAACAACAGAAAGTGTGCACTCAGTTGTACTCGTAAATTGAGGACTACTGTATTATGGATAGATAATCCATACCTCTTCACCCCAGTTCTCATAATTAAGTTAACTTTTAGTACAAACATCAAGGTAGCTTTACATTAATCCTACCTCTCAGTTCAGCCTACAGCCAATCAAAATATTTTTCTAATCATTAATAGTAATAAATTGTCTACCCATAATATGAACAAATATTTACCACTTAATATAAATACAAGATGACCACTATCCATGAAAAAAATCACCTAAATTCTAACCATCCTTCTAGTGTTTAGCATAGACCGTCATCTTAAAAATATTTTCTACAGTAATTAAAACAGCATGAAATTTAATTATAATTTAACACTACCATCCAATAAATATTCAATATTTCACTCTGTTGGAGCAAAGACACTAAGTAGCTTAACCGAAACCCTAAACTTAATCTATTGCCAATGAATATATTATTCCCAATTGTTAGGGTTAATCTATATGGATGTCTGTGTTAAAAATAAGCAGGGAAAGTGTAATCAGTATGAATTTTTATAGGGGATTCATATTATGATTAGAATTTTATGCTTGGATAACAATTACATGCAATATTTTCAGGAAAAATGGGCTAAAATCAGGTTTAAGGTTAAACTTCAATGAAATCTCTGCTAAAAATAAGCAGACAATAAAAATCAAGAGGAAATGTCACATATATTAATTTTAAACATTAATTCTGCCACCTAGAGTCACATTACTGAGTGGTATTACTTTATGAATAAGTACATTATATGGGTAACATTTGTATTTTTATTTTAAGGAAAATTGATTTCATGTACCAAAGACTGAATTTAAGGTTAGGGTTAATCTGCTTTGATGTCTGTATTAAAAACTGGCAGCATGGTTAGAATCAGGGTAGAATTTATTAATAATAATGACGATATATCTGTAGTCTTCAATCTGAGTCATGAAAAGGACTGTAATAAAGCTGACTTTGGTACATATCCAGAGATGTTTAAATTGTTTCATTTAAGAGGCTATATAACATATACTACAATTTATAAAAGTTTGTTTGTTTGTTTGTTTATTTATTTATTTATTTATTTATTTATTTATTTATTTATTTATTTGACTTGTATGCCACCCCCTCTCCAAAAAGGACTCAGGGCGGCTCACAACTAAAACCAACACAATAAGTTAATTATCTAAAATAGAATTAAATTAACCAAGCCAAATTAATTAAAAACCCATTTATAATTTATGTTATAAAATCAACTCCCCCCCCTCATGAGGAGTCAGCACAGCCCAGCCTGTTCAAACAACCAGGTTTTTAAATCGTGGCGGAAGGTGCGGAGGTCAGGGGCCAGGTGGAGCCCCAGAGGTAGTTGGTTCCACAGAGCAGGAGCCGCCACAGAGTAGGCCCTCCCCCACGATACCGCCAAACAACACTGGGTCGCAGACGGCACACCGAGGAGTCCCTGCCTGTGTGCTTGTACAGGGCGGTTGGTATTCGATGCCGGCAGTAGACACTCACATAAATAGCCCGGACCCATGTCTTGTAGGACTTTGAATGTCAATACCAAAACCTTGAATCTCATTTGGAGTAGCCAATGCAGGCCACGCAGGAGAGGTGTAACATGGGAGTACCGGGAGGCTCCCATCACAACCCATGCAGCTGCATTCTGCACCAGCTGAAGCCTCCAGATGGTATGCAAAGGCAGTCCTAAATAGAGAGTGTTGCAGTAGTCGAGCCGAGAGGTGACAAGTGCCTATAAAAAGTTGTTTATAGAAAATGCATATATCCTTTTATTATGTTATCCAGTCACTTCTGCTGAGAATTTTGTTCAATTTGATGATAGTGAATGTAGATAATCCTATCAGCCAAATCATATTGAACAAGTATTTGCCATTTTACAGAGAATGCCAATATCTCCATGGTGCCAGTTTACAATTCTCCTTGCTTTGAGTTATGTTCACTCTGACATTGTTTCTAACAGCTTTACCTATAAGGTGTTAATTATTGAAAAGAGTTAGCGTAATTAAATACATTTATCCTTTTCTGCTTGCAATTTTCCTGCAAAGTGTAGTTGTCTTTCAGACATTCTAGTTACATTGGAGTCATTCCAATTAGAAGGTATAATTATGAATTTAATTATTTAAATTACCTGTGCAAACTGGCCATTGGAGGAGATTAACAGACAGTAGCTTTATCAGCTTCCTCATCTCTAAAGCATTCAGACAGGTTTCATATTTATGAAATTGCTATCTTTAGCATTTTCTAAATTTGTCCAGAAAAGCTTGAAGGGAAGAACTATTTTCTCAGGCTTTATCTGCATTGCCTGGTTTCATCATATCCCAAATATCCCAAATAGCATAGGTTTTGAGGTCAGAAAGACAGGACATCACTTTTAGTCAGGTTCAATCCATTGTTAATTTAGCAACCAGTTGTATTTTCCTATCGTGGTTTTCCCTGATTGCTTTGGGAGGGGGGTATTTGACTGCCTTGCAGCTTATTCCAGGAGTTTAGTGGTTACTTTGCAGAGAATGTATTTCCCTCAACTGAGGCAATACTAATGTAAGAGAATGCTTTTGCTGTTAACATTAGAATAACACTGAAGTTAAGAAATTTGCCTGGTATGTACAAAGCTGTTGGTTTGAAACCCAGGAAAAGGCATTTCTTTTGTAATTATCTTTTGTTTTCCTTCAGGTAGCTGGGAAAAAAGTATTAGGTTTGACTGTTTTATTGTTCTAGAATCTCTTATTTTATTTATTTATTAAGTCTATATGCTGGCCATCTCACTGTCAAGTGATTTCTGTGTGGCTTACAACATCAACATTAGTATGGCAATAACAATAGCACTTAGATTTATATACCACTTCATAGTGCTTTGGAGAACTCTCTGGGTGGGTTTACAGAGTCAGCCTATTGCCCCCAACAATCTGGGTCCTCATTTTACCAACCTTGGAAGGATGGAAGGCTGAGTCAACCTTGAGTGGGTACAGTCAAAATGCTGGCAGTCAGCAGAATTAGCCTTCAACACTGCATTCTAACCACTGAGCCACCATGTCCCTTATATATATCAAGATAATCAAGTAATTATAACATCATTACTTGAACGAAAAAGGCTGGAGAAAGCAAAAAAAGGGGAAGAATCCTGCATTTATTTTTCTTTAAAGAGCCCTTAGATAATCATAAATGATTATGATTATTTAAAAAAATATTCTCAAATGCAAACAAGAAAACCTTTATATATACAAGATAAAGTACTTAGTCAGTGTGTTAAGGAAAGGAAAGGCATTCAAATTATGGAAACGCAAAATGGCTTGCGTGAAAGGAATTTTTATTTTTAAAGACCATTGTTCTGCTGTATTTAGGTGTTGTATATATTGATTTAAACTTACTTTTTTTGAAATAAAAAAAGTGGGAAGGCACAGCAGCAAGAGGACTGTCCGACAAGAGTACATGCTGACCTGCAATGCAGATTGATGAGTTAGGGGTCCTTGATGCTCTCTGTGCTTGGTTATTTTCTAATGAATTTGTAGCTCGGGGTTGAAATGAGGGGGTCCTTGGTGCTCTCTGAGCTTGCTTGTTTTCTTGGAGACATTTTATTACCAAACTAGGTAACAGCATCAGTGCACTGGAGTGTCTACAGGAAACAACCAAGCTCAGGGAGCACCAAGGACCCCACAGTTCAACCCTGAGCTACAAATATTCTCTTCTATTGGTAGATTGAGACACTTTGGCAAAAGGTTGCAGGATTTCCAATCAGAATACATTTTATTTAGCTGTCATAACCACAGGGCAAAGCCAGGTTCAGGGATGGATTTGTTCACACTGCTTTGTTACTCTATACCTAGAATTCATCAGCAGAGGCAGATGATGGAACCCCTTCCATTACAAATTCAACCTGCGGTGATTTAGAAATAGTCATTTTCTGTAATGTCATCATAAGTGCTGGGGTGCTTTATTTCTTCATAGAATCCTTTTAAGTAATAAGTAAGGAACTAAGAAATTCATTTACAACTGATCTAATGTTTGCCATTAGTTCTAGTTTCGCTGACTACTGCAATAGCTGAATCAATATAACTCTTGCCTTGTTAAGTCAAAGGTTGCCATTCGAAAATGAATGGAAACATTTCCCCTCTTTTCCAAACTTCCTTTATCTCCCAGTGGCTTGTTTATTTTTTGAGATAAGTTGCACCATTTTGCGATTTTTTTTCCAGTCACCTGATGTCCTGCTGAGAAATATATTCCTAGGAGCAATATTTTATGCTGGCTGTTTAGCAATAATAATTTAGCAAGACTTTATCTAGGTCAGACCTTCAGCTAAACTCACCATTTCAAACATATTTTATTTTATATATTTTATTCTGGGCCCTAAATTACATGTGGAGAGAGAGGGAGGGAGGGAGGGAGAGAGAGAGAGAGAGTCCAGCATAAATAGATATTACAAAACTGAAGGAGAAGCAACATTAGTTATAGAAGTACTGTACCTTGAGTATTGAATAAAGAAAATAGACATTTATAAGCTGCTTTGAATAGCGCATTAAATTTGTAATAGTAAACGTTCCCAATGTCTGAATTCTCTTGAAGCTATGTTATATAATTCATATATTACATCATATGGCTAAGCAAATAAAAGAGAGAGGATTGGACTGGAGACAGGGAAGATATGCCAACTACAGCTTCCTCCATGTAATGTGGACAGCAACTGATACATTTTGAAAAACTACTAAACACCACCCAGATATACAGTGACAGGTAGGTCATGCCTCATATTATGTCCAATCAGGTTTTATAACAGTTTTCAATTGGATTGTTTTGAAGTCCTCTAACACACTTAATCAAATTCCGATCAATTTGGAAAGAAGATTCCATTCATTAACTGCCCTCACTCCATCCAGTTTTCAAACTGCCCTCACTCCATCCATCGATTTCAAACTGTTTCCCAGTCTTGAACCAATTCTAATTGGATCCATTGCAGCACTTGATACAGTCCTATCTTGCTTCCCCAAATTATGTTGATGAAGTTTATTTGGCATCTTCTGATAGGCTCCCCAATGTCTCTGGGGACCAGAGCAAGGATTGAAGTATCACAAGTCCTGTTTCTAATAGACATTGGTGTAACTTCCTACATATATTTCTGAACTAGCTCATTTTCTAGCTTTTCTTGTTTTGCATACAATAGGATGCCATATGGCAGATCTCTCTTGAAAGGAGTAGTCAAATTAAAACTGATGGCAGACAGCCAATTCTTGAGGTATGCTTCATCTTACTGAACTGACTGGAGCTCCCAATTCATCATTCATTCTCTTAAGTCTTTTTCATATCCTCCAGCTGTGATGAAGATGCCAGTCTTTCTCAGCTAGTCTACTGTGTGTGCTGAAATACCATTATAGTGAAACAAAATGAAGACGTTAATTGCAGAAGATGCTGCCAGGGTTACTGTTGATGCATTGCACAGATTAGAAAAGGGTTATTCACATGATGAATGATTTACCATATGCTTGGAGTTTCTTTCTGCTCTCACTGTCTTTGGCCTGTCCATAGTCCTTAATACATTAAAGCTTTATACCATTAGAGCCCTGGTGGCACAATGGTTAGAATCAGAGGTGGGCTGGAGATACTTTAACAACCAGTTCGCCTAGTGCAGAACGAAAACTGTGAGCTTGCACGCACATGCTCCCTTCGCCCATGGCTGCAAAACCATGGGAATTTCCTGCATGTGGAAGCCAGGGTGAGTAGATTGGGTGAGGCGCTGAAAGCAGCTGGGCTGTGAGGGAGGAGTGAACAAGGAAAAACGTGAGATTTATAGGATGGGATAGCATCTGGGCTATCCCAGGTGCTATCCCATCCTATAAATTTTTTTACTGAATTCAGGCCCAGCCATTGGTCATCACTATCGGTATAGGTGAGCTGGTCTGAACCACCAGCAGCCCACCACTGGTTAGAATGCAATATTGCAGGCAATTTCTGCCATTGCCTGGAGTTCGATCCTAATGGGTTCAAGGTTGACTCAGCCTTCCATCCTTCTGAAGTGAGTAAAATGAGGACCCATATTGTTGGGGGCAATATGCTGACATTGTAAACCCACCCAGTGAGTTCTGTAAAACGCTATTGGACAGTATATAAATCTAAGTGCTATTGCTATTGCTATTCCCATGCTATCAACTTATCGTATGGCTATCTTAACACATTCTCTGGTTACAAAATAATATGTATCTTCTAAATATGCTTTTCCTTGTGGGATGTGCTCTACGGGATCAAGCAAGAAACTTTTTTTTTACTGAATTCTGCCATTTGGGCAATAAATGAGAAGGATCTGCACAGTTGCTCAGGTTAGCTATTCCTACTTGTACTGTATTGCAGCATAAATAATAATAATATTTTCCAGATTATGTTCATTAAAAGTAATGTTGGCATTCCACTCACAGAACATACTCCAACATATCCCCCCCACTCTATCAGCTTTATGCTTAATAGTAAAAATTAAATGTGTGGCTAATACTTTGGAAAATGCATTTTTGATAGATAATTTGTGTGTTATTTTCATGGAAAGTTATAACCATTACAGGCAGTGAATTGTATGCCATTTCTTTTCAGCCTTGGGAGACAACCACTGCCGCTGTACATTTGTCATCAGAGATGATGCCAAACAGTTGCACATTTTGAATGTTGTATTTGGAGAAAAATTAAAATGAAAACATTACCTTGACACTGCAAATATGTTATCATTGTGACAAATAAGTTAAGGTGCAATCCTCCTCAGAAGGCTTTTCCAGATGTTAAGACTATTTGGAGATTTTGGCAATACAAATAAATAAAATAGAACTGAAAAACTGAGGGCACAGGTTGGGAAAAGGGGCACCAGGGACATTTGCAATAATGGTCACTGGCATCAACATAATGTGCATGGCCAATGAAAGCCTCACCCCTTTTCATGGGTAACCAATGTGGGTATGATACATGTTAAGAAGCAGATTGCCCACTCAGTTGTGCTCACCGTTTTGAAGCTGTTGACCATCATTGTGGATACTCTTGGGCTGCTCTAAAGATTTAGAAGTTCAATTAATAGCTCCTATTTTCTTAGTATTCCTTCAATTGCCACACTTTTTGAACTTGTTCCATCCAGTGGTGGGATTCAGCCCGTTCACACCACTTTGGGAGAACCGGTTGTTAACTTTCTGAGCAGTTTGGTGAACTGGTTGTTGGAAGAAATCATTAGGGAAGAGAACAGGTTGTTAAATTATTTGAATCCCACCACTGGTTCCATTCTTAAAAGTTTTCAATACCTGGTGGCTTAAATCATTACAGGCTACCTATACCCTGCCATAATTGTATTCACGGCTTTCTACAATTCTGATCCTAAAACTGATTTATTCTCTCCCCAAGGTAGTAGTTCTCAACCAATTTTCACTGAGGGTATCCTAAATATATGCCCTTTCCATAGTTGTCATCATTTCAAGAACATATTTTGCAATCATAAAATTGAATTACTGAATCATATTAAAACTATATAGACCAGGGCCGCAGTCCACTACTGGGCAGTGGTCCATTCAGAACGGAGCTACATGAGTGGTGGATCGGTGCACATGCATGCCGCAGCTAAACTTGCAGAAATGGAGTGTAGGCGCGTGTGCACTTATGTGCACAGCTCAACGAGCACAAGTCGAGCAGTGCTCACATGTGCATGGCACTGGCCTGCCACTCACACAAGTTAAGCTGCATATGTGCATGTGCCACCCCACCACTTATGCACCCTGTTCCCCTCTTCCCCACCCCCTCAGCCGGGCCGCTATGCTGCAAAGGTTGGGGACTACTGGTATAGATCTAAGGCTAAGCCTAAGGAAAATGTTTATTTTCAGAAGACACCTTGTCGCAATTACAAATTCAATAAAAGACATTGCAAATAAATCAACATCTTTCAAAATTGTTCAATTTTCATAAATGCTTGAACGTCCCATATACCGTATTTCCAATTTAAAATTACAGTGAAACAACTAGGTGAACAGAAACCTACTGGGGTTTTACTTCTCTTTTGTTGTTTAGTCAGATTCTTGGGCTTGGTAAGATTTACACAGCTTTTTGATATTTGACCAAGTAATAGGCAAACATTGTCTCATGTCTTCATTGGCCATTTATTATTTTGTAGTGTTTGTATTAGTGAAGGTAGAAAATGCTGGCTTGCACTGGGAAATGTTGATGATTGTATAAATATTACTAGAGGTTTTTGCAATCTGAAGTCTCTAATCTTTATTTGTTTCCAGAATTCATAAAGAGTATTTCCATGCTTTAAATTGTCACCATTACATGTATTATACCCTAATTCCTCTGATTGGTAGGTGAGACAAAGCTGGGCTTCATATGCTGTTGCTTCAATAAAGGGATTTCAATTGATATCATAGTTTCCAATCAATATGTTTGGAAAAGGGCATGAAACTTACCTTTCCAGAATTTCAAATTTCTAAGCAATTAGTGTTATGGCCTTATCACTGTTTGCTTCAGCAACATTTGGGAATGTGTCCCTAATGCCAACCTTCATTTAAACAGTCTCATTTTTTTAGACTTCACTCTTAGAGCACTAATTTTGTCTAAAGAAAACAGCTTAGCCTGTCTGTGGAATTTTAAAAATATTCATTAAGATAAGTTCCAACTGGTTCTGCCTGACTGAGAAGATCAGGTAGAAGAGGCATCCTGAGGCTCCCTTCTCACAATGAATGTCATCTTCAGAGATCTTACAGGCGAACCTTTCCAGCTGTTGTCTCTACTGTGGAACAATATTCTCCAAGATTAATATGTCCCAAATTGGTTTTAGAAAGGCTATTAAAAGCTGCCTTTTCCTACAATCTTTGGTGATAGATATATGATAAACAAAGCTCCTCTTAAACCTTGGGAAATTATTTAAATGGAGTCTTCTACTGTGGCTTGGAGACATGTAACATGATATTGTTGTTATGCACATTATAGTTGCTATCCACATCATAGAATAGAATACATAAACCTAAAGGATTGGAGCAACATGTAATGACAGCAAATAAATAAACAAACAAATTACTTTTAGACCAAGCATTATCCAATAAAAATTCTTCCTGTGTGAAGAGCAGGAGACTTCACATGATTTCTTTAATTTTTTTCAAAAAATTAGATAAACAGCTGTGACCTTTTAAGTCCATTTTCAGGATTTCAGGTCTAGCACAGTTTTCAACTCAAGACAAACTTTTTTCCCCTCCAATTTAGCGTGCAGAAGTAATGCACTGTTAAAATCTTACTCTTTACTTTTTTATTAATGACATAAAATCATTTACTTATCCCACCATTGATCAATAAAATCAAATCATGCCAATTCCTACAGATAATTTCCAGTAATTGCCCACAAATTCTGAACAGTTAGACAAGGCAGTGTAAAGACTTTAGCCTCAAAAGTATTTTGCAGACATCAATACTGCAACTGAATGCTAGTAATTGAGTTTTCCCACCAATATCTGCTGAACCTTATTTATTGACCTGCTATTTGGCTTGTATCCATTCTGTATATATTTTTTCTTTTTTTACTGAAGTAGAAACACTTTCTTCAGTGTCAGTCATCATGAATGGGTCTGCTAATTGTACAGTCTGCAAAGAGCAGTTTTAATTTTTTTTGTCTGCTTCATTCTGAAATACTGTCTTTGCTACATTAAGCAGGAAGTATTGCAAGCAGGAAGAGTTAGTGTCTCTACAGCATGGCATGATATGCCATTGCTTCATCTATCAATTCTGCTAATAAATGGCAGAATTGAGCTTTTTCATTCTTTTTAGCAAACTCAGTAGGCAGGATATTTGCCTTGTTGGAGATGACTATGATTGAAGCAACGTACTACAAGATTAAGTAATTTTCTAGAATTTAAAATTCTCCCAAGTAGAGTTTGTCAACAAAATGGCTGTTTTATTACCACAGATAATACATTCTGGAATAGGATGAAAGATATCATCCATCCAACTGAACCCTATGGCTAAGCAATAGCATGGTTATTTTAAAATAAAAAATAAAAAGCTAACCCCAACCCTAACCAAGTTACTACAAAATTAAGAAACATTCATTTAGGTGTGAGATTAGGGCCTTGTTTATTGTAGGACTACATTCTTTTATCTATCGTATTTCCATTGTTTTGTTTTCACTACTTTCAAATTCATATTTTTCATCTTCTGACTGATGAATGTAGCTATTATGATAAGTGAGTTGACAAAGTATGAAAAATGTCACCATATCTGAAAGCCGTGCTCTACATGATGTTTTTTTGCTGAATGACTCAGAGCAGGGACATCAGTATCTGAATGTAGTTTGATTGGTGAAGCAGAAGTGTCAATCCCTCCATTAGGCATCAGAGAAGACATCTAAAAGGGCACCAACTCTAACACACATTCACTTTTTGCAGGAGAATGGGAATGCAAAGACAAGGCTGCCTGGAGCTGATGTTGAGGGTTACTGCCAAAACCCAACATGAAGAAGCCTAGGAAGAACCATCCATGAACAGGGAGAAACTAAGATTAAGGATGAGTCCCTCACACAAATCAGGTCACGCCAAGTGACTCTAAGCTATTGTTTGGGAGTGTTACAGGAACTTTTGCTGCAAATACAAAGAAACAAATCCTAAATCCCATAAAATAAATAAATAAATAAATAAATAAATAAATAAATAAATAATAAATCCCATATTGAGCTGATCCAGCACTGAGATTTTTTTTAAAGCTGTTTTAATTTTTCCCCCTCTCTGTCTTTCAGTCAGAAATACATGAAGTACAAACTTACAGAGATATGTACAATTACTTTGATTAACATTATTCTTGGACACCAAATGTTCCCCTTGAAAATAATCAAATTCTTATGACAGGAACATTTATTCTTATACATGTCACTGTTAGCTACACAAAAATCTGGTCCCACCCCCCAGTTTGTTATTGGAATATATTTTGAATGAAATGTTGAACATTCATCTTTGTTTAATAAATTATTATACCCTAATGTTCTCTGCAATGGGGAAGGGGAGAAAACTCCTTCTCTCTAGCAAAATTAGCATTCTGCAAATGTCCATCTTCAAATTTTCCCTAAAGTGGTCTTCACTTGGGAAAGAGATGTCTGTTCTTCTGGTTATACTGGGCACACTTAAAAACATTGAACTGATTTTGGTAACATCTTTCAATTTAAATAATCACTGAGAAGTTCCAAGTAAGCCCTGTGTTTCTATTACATATTATATATACTGTATATCAAAGTCCTTAAGCCTTCTCTGATTGCTCTAGGTTCCTAATATGAAAAACTCACAGGGAAACTCCCTCAAGAAATCTTATTTTTGTATTTGACCTAACTTCAAGGAAACTGTGGGTTGTGAAAACCAAGACATCCTTGTCTATCTTATAACTCAAATAAATGGAATAATTTTGTGTTGGTTAACCAAAACATGGTGGGAAACCACACCTTCACTTTACAGAAATCACTTAGAGTTACAAAAAGAGGAATCAGTGATCATATAAACAATGGAGACAAGTGTCCATTCATATGGTGGTATATTTCTCTTATCTCAAATGATTCATTCAGATGTGATAGGGAAATCTATGTGCACATCAGCTGCAGATATGAGGCAAAATGGTCATCTGTGCCCAACCCAAACATAAAAACACAGAAAAGATCTAGCTAAAGGCCAGCATGGATGCTTAATCTGTGGCCAGATTTCACTATAATGTGCACTATGCAAGCATTTTCTTGAAGGATTTCAAGTGGGCAGAATAATGAGCCTACTACACACAATGACAACACCCATCCTTTTAGTTTCAGGCCTCTTCTTACTGATTGCAAGGTTCTGCTCTTGCCGTCACAGGCTTTGTTAAAGTCAAGTCTGCATTCCTTTAGAAATGAAATGAATACTAGCTCTGATGATGTTACCTAGTTTGGTAATGAGACATCTGCAAGAAAATGAGCAAGCTCAGAGAGCACCAAGGACCCCTGAAATGAAAATGTTATCTTTGAAATTTTAGAACAAAAGAGTGGCATGAAGCCAGGATGTGCAATGACATTTTCCTTTATCCTACTTATCCTAAGACTTTAATTAATAGAGCCTTTTAGAAATATTTAAGATTTTTTACAGACCCAGAATTACTTTTTCAGGGCCTGGATACAAATGAAGCATTACCTGTAGCTAGAGCTTTTCAGCATTGTAGCCTCACTAACCCACTGGTGTTAGAGGAAGGTAACTTAGAAAAAAAATTAATTTGAGTGACCTTGATTATGATGGCAGGGAAAGATTTTGTTGTGTATTCATGTCTTAGGTGAAAAAAAATGCAAAGTTCTAAAAAGATTTTATAGAATCACATAGTTAATACCAAAAGGCTTCCTTTTCCTTCCAGGGTTCTCATTTTTAAAAATAAAATGCATCTAATTGCATGCTTTAAATTCTCTAGAGATGAGGGGTGTAGTTCCTTGTCCTTTCCTCTGTCATTAGAGTGATGGGTTTTCTGTCTAGGCCCATAGAATGCTAAACATGCTATTATCGAAAGCATATCAAATTCTTATTTAAGTTCTAATCTTCTCGTATCACCCATCCCTAGCCTTGGTGATAGTAAAGATGGAAATGTAGCACTCATGCTGTGGCAACAATTCCCTTGGGTCTTCATCATCAGAGACCTCAATAGGATTTAGACACTATCCTGCATTTTTGCTGCCAGTATCTTTGGAGCAGTTGATTACATTATTACAGATTTCTGAAAATGCTGTCAAAAGAGACAAGAAATGTGCACAACTTATTTGTTTCTGTAATGATTTTCGAGAATTACATAAGATATGCTTCGGAAATAGCTTCCTTAATAATCCAGGGAAGAACTACAGATGCTTAAAGGTTTCTTTTTTTTTTAATGCCTTGAGAAATACTTTTTTTGTTAATTAAGTTCTCTAAAGAATCCACAAACTTGGAAAGATTAAACAGAGAAAGAAAGAAAGAAAGAAAGAAAGAAAGAAAGAAAGAAAGAAAGAAAGAAGACAGCTTTCCCGTATAAGCTTCCACAATGCAGTAGCTGAATTCATGAAACTATTTTGCAGAAAGATGCATTGACCTAGTTAAAGCCATTTTATATGTACCTTCTGGACAATTTCATGAATGTTTATAAACAGAATTCTTTTGGCTCTCTCTGTTAAATAAATTGAATTATTTCTAGCAATAGAAGAAATCTTCCTTGCTCTGAAAAAGACATTTTTAAGATATTTTTTTGCCAAGAAATATATGCAGTTTATATTTTATACGGAGGCTTAAAGGACAGGGTTGAAATTTGGAGTCATTTAATTATCCTTAAATGACCCACCAATATATTTGAATATAAAAATATATCTGTTCATAATTCATCCAGCATCAGCATTGTTTTTGTCTTTATGGATAATGCAATTTCTTGACTGTATATAAGCAAAAATAATATCAGTGGTACAGAGGGAGGAAGGAAGGAAGGAAGGAAGGAAAGAAAGAAGGAAGGAAGGAAGGAAGGAAGGAAGGAAGGAAGGAAGGAGGGAGGATTCAAATATTTTGAAAAAATAAATACCTGAAGAGTTTTATTTGTATATTACTTATTGTATATTACTTATATCCTACCTTTGAAAATAGAAATCTGGCTTTGAAAATAGAAATCTGGTATTATTAAAACCATTCACTGGATTCCTTCCTTCCTTTCTATTCTGGGATCCTTTATGGGTGATTATAGTTCACAACATGAAAGACTATTCAATCGAAAGTGGGTTTTTTCAGGTAAACTTTGTGTTATTTTCCCATTTGTCTTGGGACCATCTTCTTGGAAAATAGTAGCATTATCAAAAGTAGCATTCTATTTATTTTCCCCTGATTATTTCTTTCCTCCTCTGCTGGAATCAAGTAGGATCCATCACCTTTTTTGACTATTCGCTGTTCACAAATAATGATCACCTTTGTTCAGTCAAGATGCCCTGGATAAATTGCTATAGTTTTGCAAAAGGACTGGAGCATATTCTTAAGAAAAGTTTATCTTCAGGTCTCTTGATAGTTTGGGTAAAATTAATACTGAAGGAATTTCAGTTAAATTGCATTGTAACTGTATGGAAGCGTCACAATTGAACACATATTGCATATACTGTTTTGTTACAATTATGTGTAACATACGATAAAATCAAAAATTATACTGAAAGCAAGAGTCAACTTAGCCTAAAGAATTATATTACAGTTAAATTATTCATACTGTAGAAATATATGCATATTGATTGCCAGTTTATTGTATATTTATTGTATATTTATTGCATTCAGTTGAATTTTCTCTCTACTAAAGCTGCAGCTTTATATCCCTTAACTTAGGAAAATTCCCAATGAATTCCAAAGGTTTTACTTCTGAATAGTCATGAGATTGTAATGTAAGTAAATTTAACTGACTTTAATTTTTTTTGAGAGAAAGAATTAGAGATATAAACAGAATGATAACTGGTTGTTTGCCTACCTTGGAACTAATTAAATTTATTTCAGTGTATAACATCAAAAGTTGACTGTTGCATATTTTGTCTGAAAAGCAACTATGTATCAGTTTTCTGCATCTTAAAATGCCACCATTCCTTTTATTCCCTGTTGTTACAGCTCCTTGACAGCTCAAGACATGAAGGGTATATAAATATTTAGTGTTAACAATCACTGCAGCAAGTCTCCTCAGTGTCTATTCCTTCCCAATTACTTTGCCATCATATGGAAAGATTGAGAATAATAATAAAGCTGTTCAGTGGGCTACTGAGGTTCCTCAGAAGATTTTCATGCACTGGAAATTTGGAGCAGGGCTATAGAGAGATCCCACCTTAAAATGTACCCTTTCCAGAGTACTTTTACAAGTGTGATGGCAGGCAGATTGTGAGAGATTTTTCCTATGTCTTCTCCCTACTTAACACAAATTCCTCTCCTCTCCTTCCTTCTCTGTCATTCTTTTCCATTGTTCCCTTGAACTATTCATTCTATATTTTCTTCAGTAATTTTCAGTTATGAAGTGAGCTTTGGCCATTATCTATCACCTCTTCTCCAACATTTCAATTACCTTTTGTTGGATAACAAGATCTTCATAAATGAATATCTATGCTTGGAAAAGAGAAAGTACTAGTAGTTATCTAATGGCTGACTCAGGATCTTGGTGAATTCTGCCCAGATGTAGCTTGAAAAATGCCATTGTTTTCTATTCCAAAATAATCTTACTTATATGATTGTTTTGAAAGTAAAGACCACACTGCCCCTTTGACTATTAAAAGGAAACTATATGAAATCCTTAATTTGCAATCAGCTTTTATATTTCTGAGACATACCTGGATAAATCCTATAGAGCTACCCTCTTATTACAGACAGACATAACAGAGCAGGATTTGGGTTTGTATCTCTTGAAGAACTTACTACAACAAATGTTGCTTTTTGCAGCTATTAACTGTTCTGACAGAAATGGGAAAATATTGAACAGTGAAAATTGCCACTTGGATTCTAATCC
Source organism: Naja naja (assembly GCA_009733165.1). NCBI lineage: Eukaryota > Metazoa > Chordata > Lepidosauria > Squamata > Elapidae > Naja > Naja naja. Next base: position 106,615,255 of record CM019149.1, read on the forward strand.
ATTAACTTTGCTGCTATCCTACCTCCTCTATGTTAAAAATGGATTGAATGTAAATCAGTACTGAGAAATGAAAGTGAAAAAACAAATAAGACAAATGCTTAGGTTGTTTTAGTTCAACACAGTTTTCCTTATGGCCATCTCCATTGATCTTTCTCTGAAATAGGTAGTCAAAGAATTGCCAGACCCATATACATACATTTATTGCTGGGTTATTTCTGAGAAATTAAAAAAAACACCTCAAACCATTCTGTGTATTGCTGCCAGCAGCCATTACATATAATAAAGTAAAAGAGTATAAAACATACACATTAATTTGAAGGACAGGGTATGAGGAAGAACGTGTTTGACAACATCCCTCATCATACTTTTGAAAGTAAAAAGGAACAAGTTTATAGTGAGACTGACATAGCTTGAGTTCCTCCAGAATGTCCATGCAAATACCAAAGACAAAGGTTCTTGAAAAGATGGAAGAGTATAGGTTTACTATACACCTCACATTTGTGTTTTATCTTTCTCTTCTGGCTTTAAAAATGTGCTAGTTTATTTTTGCCATAGGAATTCAAAAATAGAATTTGATTCCTAATCCATTCTGTGGAAAAATTTCCAAATGACCACTAGAAATACAAAAAAGAAAATACTAGCCCCTTGCAGTCCTCTACTAGTTCTTTGGACTTTTGCCATCATGTCCTGGTATTCCTGTTGTAAATTACTCATCACAAGAGGCATGTCAGGTGCAAAGAATCAAGAGAGCTCACTGAGTTCAAGCACTGAAGAATTTATGCTACCTATACATAATAATCTGGTCAACTAATAGTCAAGGCTAAATTGGCACTAGATAAGGGTCAATAGAATTCATGAGGGGCTGAAATTGGGTTTCTTGTGGCTACACAATGATTCCAAACTGTTGACACATTAACCCTTCCAACCCAGCTTGCTCATCTCCTGCAAGACGTGGTAAATCCAATCTCAACATGCAGGCTTTAATCTAGGAAGCTGAGATTTTAAAAAGCTTAAAAATAAAAAATAGTTAGTAGAGACAGTAACAGAAGTCACCTAAACAGTGTGGTGAGAGAGAGGGGGAGAGGGAGGGAGGGAGAGAGAGAGAGAGGTTTTATGTAAAAAAGCAAACAAATTGACGGTTAGAGAAAAACTTGTTTTTAAATTAGTTGAAATATTCCTTCCAAAATATATCTGGCTATATTTTTTAACATGGAAGGCCCTAGATAACCTTGCAAACCTTCTGTAAAAAATAACTAAGTGACAATATTGTATTATCATTTGGTAATTTTATGCTTTCAAAGAATGCCATTCAAAATCACCATTGCTTCCAAAATCTACCAAATATTTGACTAAACCAGATATTTATGATATTTTTAAGGATTTTTGGATCATGAAATTGATAAGTTCCAGAATTGAATTTGCAAGGATTATTATTATTATTATTTTGCAAAAGCTAGCTGGGTTGGGAAGCAACTGCTTCTAAATTCTCTATGGAGCTTATTGTTATTTTTATTATTATTTTACTCCAGGTCCTTAAACAGTAAGTATAATATGATGAGATTTTCAAAACAATTTTGTGACTGCATAGTGTTTAATGTTTTGAAGTGCTGAGGATGAAAATCCATTTGAGGAACTATCTTTTGGCTACTCGTGATAAATAGGTCCTGGGTGCAGATAATTGAGCTCAGGGCACAAATCATCTTCTAAAACTGCTATTTGTTGATGCCAATTATCACTCAAGATACTAGATTTTTATGTGGAAGGAATCCAAATGAATTGCAATTAGTTTCTTTTGCAATATTTCAAGTATTTATTGGTTGAGATAGTACAGAAAATGGTAGTGTCAGCTCTTCCGTGTTGTATTTTAATTGATGTTGATAGTAATTGCCAAGACACTATATTCCCTTGAAACTAAGATCTTTATTAGTGAATGAGTTGACTAGAAAACTGTGTTTGTTTTCAAACACAGGTAGTTAAATGTACATTTTACCTTATGTTGTATATTTACCTTGTCTTTTGATTTTTGACAGGTCCTAAGGAAAAACTCTCTGATGTATGTCAGAAAATTACTGTGAGAGGGTATTGAAGCTTTTGATGTTATTAGTTTAAAGGGGTTTTAGAGCGAGAGAAAATAGATTTCAGGCATTCTGATCCATTAGGAGACCATGTTTGCAGGAGAAGACTGTGATCTTCAATTATTTTGGCTTTACTTTTATTCTCAAGTATAGGAGAACGTCCTCATACTTCCTCATCACACTGATATCCACTGCAAGTTACAATCCCAGTCCTACCATTTTAAGTGTGTGTGTATGCATATATGTGTGTTTGCTGAGTTATTGGCATTTCAACGCACTGAGAAGATGCAATAGCTCTTGACCCAAGAGAAATGCTGGCAAAAACATCACTTGAGTCCCATTTTGGTAAAGTAAAAAGAGGAGGGGATGCCAGGAATAAACTACATGGGAATGAGAGCAGAGGAGTAGTGCAGACATGAGGGACCCTATCCCACTTAGGAGGAGGAACTCGAACATCAAACTCAGAAGACTGTGGTAAATCATTTCTATATTGTACCCTAGTAAAAAAGATGAACCTGTAACAGCAAGGTTGGGTACCAAATAATGCAATTCCAAAATTTAAAGGAACATTCTAATTCCTGGCAAAGACTATCAACACTCCATCAGCAGATCTTGCAGATAACATGGCCAGAAAACAATAACTCTTAAAGAATTTGGTCATTGATAATGCTAATATTGAAAGAGGAGTACCTCACTTTCAAGGAGATACACAAGGAGGATTTGAAATGTTAAGAACATTTGGAACTGTTAAACCAATCATGAAATAGAGCAAATTGGAATTATCATAAAGAAGTAATCTCACATAGATCAGAATGTGCTACTTTACCTCATGATTGCATTCAATACTTCATGCAAATGAATGGAGTAATAATAATAACTGAACAAGGACATTGTGAAGAATATACTTTTCTATTACCAAATAAATGACAGGTGTCAACATCTGAGACAGCGCACCATTCAAAGCTGCCACAACATGCCGTTTCAGAGTTGCCACACAGGCGCAGGGGAGGGGGATGCATGAGGGCACAGATGAGTGTTGGCTGATGGGACTCATGTTGGGAGAGGAGCCAGGAAGGCAAGCCAGCTACAGTCAGTTCAGAAACCATCCAGGCCTGAAGAGTATTTGCTGGAGCTGGCTCCAAATATACTTGCAGGAGCCAGCCAGGAGCAACCAGGAACAGAAGGACGGGGCTTGCTGAGATGGCTAGCAGAAGCCAGTCATGCTGGCTAGAAACCCTTTTACTTGTATTGTTCACCACATGCCAAGCTAAGACTCCAGTAAAAGAGCCATCCTGCTCTGGCCTCCTCTTTTGCTGGCTTGGTTTGGAATCATGATAACAGGATTATCTCTGTTAGACTTACAGGCAACCAGGAAATCACTATTTGTAATGAAATGTGAAAAAGACTTTGGGAGAAATAGGCAAGGAAATGGTCAGATTAAAAGCTACTTAGCCCAGAGTAGGAATGCGATAGGACAAGAAGTTCAGAAGGGACCATCCCTAGTCTAAAGGGATGGGGGGGAGGGCAGAATATTCTTGACTTGCAAAATCAATATCAGTCTTGTGAGGTAACCAAACAGGAAGAACAGTTAGAACAGCTAACTTTATTTATCTATTTTATTTATTTATCTTTTTTCTAAAGACCTGATTTAATGGTATCCAGGTAACCAATTGAAACCAGTACTAAAATTCTTCATATCAAACTTTTTGTTTTATCCAATACAATTCATTCTTGTAAAAAGTTTATAAAACTGACAACATTGGCTCTTGCCATCTTTTTTGAATAGGAAATCTTTCTTTGCCCAAATACCGGATGGGCACCGACACCTGACCTGAGCCTTCAATATATAGAATGTATGGAGACAATATGCATTTGGTGTTCATATCTAGGCCTCTTCAAACATATGTGAGTGGAATATACCCCTAATTTGCCTTTCTATACATTCTTTTTCCTATCCCCAATGAATGTCTGATATAGACATGGCTGAGGAATTGATAATCTAATATGTGAAACTGGCTCAATATTCCCCTATAATTTTCAATATCTGTTTGTCTGAGGGCACTGATTATCGCCACATAAGATCCATTCCCAAAGCTAAAAAGAGGGAAGCATTACTTCAAGTCCAGACATGTGGACAGATTATGAAAAGTCTCAGGTGGACACCCCCACCACATCTACACTCACATGAATGTAAAAGAAGGAAGAGGGGACACACAATCAGATTTGCAAGATTTTATTACTAAACTCAATATAAATAAAAATAGTTTTTATGCTTCTCTGGGGGAGTCTATTTCTTGATCTAGTTTGCCTCTGTAGGCTGACAATTCTACTTTAAATCCAATTCGTGGAAAATCCTTTATCTTTCCTAACTTAATAGCAAGTGAAATCAACTTTTCTACATTATCATACCCTATGAAGCAAAGTACACAACTTTGATATGATCCAGTTGGACAGAAGACCTCTGTCCAATCTTTCTCATTTCATGCACCCTTATATTGCATTCCATAATATGGCTGGTTCACAGAACATATGTCTTTGGCTCCTTATTCTTAATCAGGTAATATTACTAACTTCCATAAATTTACCTTGCAATAAAAATCATTGAAATAAAAATGGCTTTACACCTGGCTGCTAGTCTACAAAATAGCTAATCCAGCAAGTAGACATGATTTAGTATGACAGGGTTTACTGTGGTAGAATTGGAAAGGTGCAAGAAAGATATAAGTATTCTTTGCTGGTGGATTTTCTTCAGATGCCCGATCAGTTTAGAAATAGAGAGACCTGCATAGAGAATGGTTAAAATGAATTTAATAATAATCCAAAATGTGATCTTTTATTAAAAAATATAGCCTGACAATTTTCAGACAAATATGGTATTATTGCAATCAGGGAAGTGAGAGCAATGAATTTTCAAGAGATCAAGATTCCATGTTTCACAGATGGCTAGATGTAAATGTGGATGTGACTGGTATATTTCCTATCCTGCTACTTGCTGAGATATCTACCTAAACTTAATTGTCAGTTTAATTTTGTGGATGGTACTTGGGTTCTCAATACTGATGGTTCTAGAGGATTTCAGTCACTACATTCTTCCATGTAATGGAATGTCACCCAGGAATTTTGAAACTTACCCTATAAAGTGCAATGGCACACAAAAACTTATTGGGATTTGGGTGCAAGGCAGTCTGGGAGTGAAAGCTGCTTACTGATACATCAAAGTCAATTTAGCAGAATAATGCCTATATTTGGGGAGTTTAAGTAGTTACCAAAAAGTTTCTGAACGCATTTCAAATTGCTGGTTATGATCTATGAAGCCCTATATGATTTAGATCTTGGCTATTTGCAGGATTGTCTGCTCTGTTCATTCTAAGCAAGAAGAAATATGTATGACTATCTCTTGCTAGAAGATCAGAGAGAAGCACTACGAAAGCAGGCTATATTTTTTAGATGCCCTGCTCTTATATACTACTTTCCCTTCCCCAAGATTTGGATGGCTCCCTTATCCTTCAGAAAAGAAGTGAAGACCATAATCTTCCTCTTCCCTTTGGGGCACAGGTAATTTGTTGTAATTTGTTATAGACAGTGCTAAGTGAATATGTTTCATTCCATGATTGGCTTTTAAATCAAAGAGCAAGTAGTAAACTAAGTTTTAAAATAACATGCAGGCAGAATCCAGTTAAATATTAGGAAAAAAAATTGTTAATTATATCAGAAGTGGTTAGCAGGAAGTATTGGGCTTCCAATTAGTGGTATTGGAAGACAGGAAGAAGAGCTGCAGACTAGATAGCAATTTGTTTGAGTCTAGAGGAGGAGGGTGGTGAAAGTGTCTCCAAAAGGACCCTCCCTAGTTTATGGGAGAGAAAAGTGAGGAAAGGAGGGGGACTTTCAGACTGGCAAGATTCTGTTAACATGACCTTATAAAGACAGCCTGACTTAGAGTACACCTCTTCACTTTTGAGAGTCTTCATTGTCAGTTATTTAAGATGGAGATTCCTACCAGGTATAAGCTCTCTTTGAAGAAGGTCATAACAGCATTGGGCATTGTGAAGCAGCCATTAGTGGTGGTATTACTATCACTGCCACTTAAACCCCAGGACATTTATAAATTTGCCCTTAGTCCAAAGGCTGTCAGAACTGGACTCAGATTTGTATCCAGTACAGTAGCAGTAAGCTCTTGTAAATTTTTCTTTATATATAAATCTTTAAAACATAGAAGTCTAGATCTGGCACTTCTAACATTATTTTACATAATATGGCAATTACTCTACTAAGAGCAATCAGATTACTTTTATTTATTACATAGGCCTATTAGTTGTGAATGGGTAGCTATGACTTTGAAAGGTTAGGGGCTGCTCATACCCATTAAGGTATTGGCTGAACTTTTTCTATCCCTTCCTGTCCAATAATTCAAATCATGGGCCATATATCTATTGTCAGAACCCAATGGTTTAAGTCAATAGTTGACATTAAGTACATTCTTTTCCCCCAAGCAACTGGAAAAGATTTTGTTTACAGCTGCAAAAAGCCCACTTTCAGTGAATGAAAAGGGAGGGAGCATCTTCTGCCTTTTCTGATCAAAATTTTAAAATATGCATGCAATGTGGTCCCAAAACCTTTAGCCTCCAGCTTCTTCAAGTAATCATTTTACTCACTTCCACAATGTAAACAGATAACTCCATATAAATTCTGGCTTTTGTGGAGTCTCTGGGATTGCCAGACATTTAATATTACTAGGCTGAGCAATTTAGTTTCAGGTTGGCTGATCTATTAGCATCCACAGAAGCAGCAGCACTGAATTTTATTTTAGTTTTGCCCAACTATCTGATGTAGAAAAGCAGCAGAAAAGAAAAATGGCTTTCTTGACAAAGTGGGGATGTTTCAAATCAAAATGTTAAATGCCTGCTCTTAAGATCCAGCTGTCTACAATTACTGTAGGCTTGAATCCCACCAGGCTCAAGGTTGACTCAGCCTTCCATCCTCTCGGGGTAGGTAAATTGAGGACCCAAGATTGTTGGGGGCAATAAGCTGACTTTGTAAAAATGCCGCTTAGTAATAAGCAGGCATATACAATTGAATGAAGGCTATTGCTGAGCGCATTGGGTTGTGCTCCAAAAATTGTAAGTCACCCTGAGTCTTCGGAGAAGGGCGGGATATAAATGTAATTAAAAAAAAATCAAAAGCAGTACCAGGAAAGTATAAATAAATATTTTCTTGCAAAAAAAAATTCAGAAAAAGTCTTTCCTTTCCAAAATGATTGAGAACTCTGAAGAGGAAAGAATGATAATCTGTATTGGATTTAAAGATGGGAAAGATCTTCCAGATATTGTGGACTACACATTTTGTAAATTTCAACCACATAAGAGATGTCCTTGGATACTGGTAGCTGTCAGGCACTAAGATTCAGGTCTATCCATTAGGTTGCAAAATATTTAGTCAAGCTTGTACAAGAATCCAGTCAACTAAAGTTCAACACTAAATTGGCACCAGATAAGGGTCAACAGAATTCTGGGGGAGTTGAACTTGGACCATTAGTTGGAATGTAACAACTCTAAACAGATAACACACTTACCCTGACTCCTAGCTCTGCCTGCTCTTCTCCTACAATGGCTGTCATCTAGATTATAGCACCAGATTGCCCAACTCTAAAAGAAAGGTTCCAAATTTCAGTGAGAGTTCAACTCTTCACTGCAATGTGTTCCCCCACTTTGTGGAGTGACTTCATTCTGGTTATTGTTGTCAAGGGTTTTCTAGTTTTAGAATCCTACGGAAACTGGCCTGAGTGATGGTCCTGAAAGGAGTGGGTCTTAGAAAGACAAGAGAATGCTAATGTCTGGAGTGAGGGAATCTAGACCCTAGAAACAACTCATGATACTGAAGGATTGTGTTATTATCAGAAAGTATTTTTACAGAAAAATGCAAATGCTCCATTCTCTTAAAAAAAGAAATAGAACTGCATTCAGAATCTAATCAGTAACAAGAGGAACAGAAGCAAATGTTTACAACTGTTAGCTATTTTTGCTTCTCATACCTGTGAAGTCCTCCCCATTTTCCATCTCTCTATTAATTGCAACAATATTTTCTAGCTTTCATTTAGTGTGAAGGTAAAGGAGATTCTATGACAGGTATGGTAGCTTGAAAATGTATATGAGATGTATTTTGTGTAGATGTGCCATGTGATTCAAAGAAGAAACCCAGTGCTCTAGACAATAAGATTTACTCTGTTGGGATAATTGAAATAACACAGTTATTTCAGAGTGTAGTTAATACATTTTTTCTTTCAAATTCAAACTTTCCGATTAAAGTTTATGTTTTGCTTTCTTTTACATGGGTTTTAACCTACTGCCAATCTTCAAATTGATAATCTATCAATTTGAAAGCTCTTATTTTCTTTCCTCTTATTTCTTTCCATACTTACAAAACAGTGGCTAATCTTCATACATTGCTTTTAACTATCTTTGGACCATTGTGCTCCAAATGAAGTCAGTTATGCCCAGAAGAAAGAGAGGGGAGTAATTAACAACAATCAACTTTTATTTATAGTTTCTAGATTGAGTTATGGATTTAAGATATATGAATCACCTCACCCCAATCCAATTTGAAAAGTTAAAAGGGTTTGCAATACCAAACCAGTTTAAATTCAAAATGGTATTCCCACATGAAACATTAAAATGATTCAAATTGGGATGTTGGTTTTATTTGGAAAATGGTACCCAAATTCCATCTCTTCAATTTGAATCATACTGACAAGTTGATTAGATGTGATGCAGAGACTCAATGCAATAAAGTGCACATCTGATTTGAATCTTTACACAGCATTTTTATATGTGGTATTTCATGCAGGAAGTTCTGGATGGAATAAATAGTGCCAAACATTACAATTAATCATAATTGCATCAATATTCATCCATACAGCTTGAAAGGCACTAATCACAGTCCTAAAATTCAGATTTCCAAAAAAAGAAACACTGAAAATGTTGCAAGTTCAGAGAGACAAAATAAATTCTGGAAGCTTATGAAAATGTTAAACTTTTTTTTCCAGAATTTAATCTCACCATCATGTTGTTTACTATAATCCTAGACCAGAGATGATCTGATGTAAATCATAACACTTCATTCATTCACTGGAGGTATATGAACACATCAGATGTCAGCTTATTCATGAGAGGGCAAGATGAATAAGAATTGCATTTTTCATACTGTTTATTGGGTACAAGATTATTTATTTATTTATTATTTATTGATGAGACTTGTATGCCGCCCCATCTCCGAAGACTCGGGGTGGCTCACAACTAAAACAACAAGAACAATAAATAGTTAAAAAAGAATTAAACTAACAAGCCCCATTGAAATATAATTACCTAAATACATAATAAAAACCATAATAAAAACCGCCCCCCCCAAAGGGTCACAGCCCGGCTTGGTTAAATAACCAGGTCTTCAATTCCCAGCGGAAGGCGTGGAGGTCAGGGGGAGTTGGTTCCAGAGGTCAGGGGCCGCAATAGAATAGATTGGGTCAGTTGCAGTGTAAAGTAGTCTTCTATCCATTTAAACTAGAATTCATTTGTGTGAATTCTAAAGTAGACCAATTTATTGTTGGTTGTAAACTTTATATAAAACCTTAGCTATATTTACAATAAAAGATTCATTTCATTGCTAGTGACATCTTATCATGCCTTACAGTAATGAGGTCAAAACAAAGCAGATTTCTTTTATTATAATATTATAGATACCCAAGACTAAGCCCCACTAAATACAATGATAGGCAAGTTTAAGATGCACATACATATAGATAAGAATATGCCATTTTGGAATAAGTACTGTTAGGTAAATCACAGAAAAGTATACAAATCCATGAATTTTAAGAAAATTATTTAAGAGAAATTAAATTAAATTTAAGAATTATATATCTCTTATGAAATTAAATTAAAAGAATGAGGTAAAGCAAATATATATATGTAGTGTAGTAGCCATACATTATATATTTCTATATCTTTCAGTCCTTTACAAACATTCTTACTTCCAATAGTCTATTTACTTCATACATTGCCTCTTGTCTTTTAAACTTCTCAAATCCTTTTGAGATTTCATGAATGAATAATTATGAATCTCTCAGTTTTCCCCTTTTATCTTCTGTCCACCTATCCTTTATATATTTGTTCTGCAGTTCAATCCATATCCATTCTCTGCAGAACAAAACTATATCAACAGGTCTCTTTTATATTAGTCACTCATTTTTATGGTCAGTCTATCTAGTGCATATACAATCCTTGTTTTATCACACACACTTAAGCAACCTATTGCCAACTTGGTGTCATATTTCCCCATCTTCTATAAATATTCTAGAGTTGCTCAAATTCATCTACTTGCTTTCCTTGTTCTCCATTTATGTTTGGCATCAAATCATTCACTCCATTTGCCTGACAATCAAAACCACTTGGTCTTTGTTACATGAATATTCAGATCCATATTCTGTTACATCACATAATCAAACATTCAGTTGTTAGAATTCAGACTTATCTACATACACATGGATATGTATATTCATGCCTCAACCATTTATTGTGACCGAGCATTTCATATATACTGTATATCCATAAATGCATAGAGATTCAGAGGATCATCATGCATTCTTGATTTTTCAGTTTTAAACATTTGCTAAGCATACCATTTATTTTTATGCATGCTCTGTTTCCATTATATATTTTTCTTATAGCTTTCAGAAACCAAACTTCAATTTCTTATTCAGTTAAAACATTGAATAATTCAAATCTATTTACTTTATCATGCTGTTTTGCAATAAATATTCCTTCTCACTGTTCATACACTTCTCAGTGACCTGCTGAGAGCAAAAACCTGGTCTACAAACTCCAAGCCAAACATAAAGCACTTCCCATATTTTATTCATTGTTACCTCATGAGGGAAATCTTAACAACCCAAACCCCTTGTAGTTGTTGCATTCACTCGTGCTACCATTCCTTTTATATAGAGGAACAATAACAGATGCATACTTCGCATTCACATTAAACAAATTGTACAAGCACTTCATTTTAACATTCATTTTAACAATTTTAACATTTCTCTTGTTACACCATCTACACAGGGATGGGATTCTAATGGTTCTGTCCAGCTCTACAGAACCGGTAGCTCTGAAGAGCAGCAGACACAGAACTGGTTCTGTGTCTGCTGCTGTTTTGGCCCAGCCACCCGCCTGGTCTCTTATCTGTCCTTTATTTCCTGCTTTTTCAACCACAGCTGCTTTGTGCAGCACAGCTGCAGTTGAAAAAGCAGGAAAAAAGGGCTTTTCCAACCACTGCGCACCTGCATGCAGCGCTGCTCAGCTGTGCGGGCAGCTCAGCAGGTCATAAATTGTACTCGCACAATTCACGCAGCTCGTGCATGCGCGCGATGCACAGCAACAGAACCGGTAGTTATACCGGTTGGATTCCATCCCTGCATCTACACCTACAGCCTCACTCTTTTGCAACAGTCTCACAGGATCAATTACTACAAGCATTTCTGAAAGCCAGGAGACTGGGCACCCATCTCACTTCTGGGATGAGAATGTTCCAAAGGGCAGTGAGTTCATTAATCAGTTCTTCCACAGAATTCGTAGACTTAATTTTCAAAAAGATAATAGATGTTATTAGTTAGCTAAACAGTTAACTCAGAGGTATTTTATGTAAAATGAGTAATATTTTCATGTGCTATTATGGTATAAATCTGGTATAAATCAAGGCCACCCAACTGTTAACATCAATTCAGACAATTGTTTCATTTCCCAAAGTTTGGGTATTTCCATAACATTTTTGACCCTTCATTATACTATTGCGGTGTTTCAGAAGTATTAGAAAATCTTCTAAATTTCAAAATCAATTTTTATGTGGCAGTAGATTGTGGATATTATTTGACAAATTGGATTTTGGCAACCATATTTGCGTCACATCTAAAATCCCCCCTTCAACACTCCTGCAGATTCAAAGCTGTAGAGCACTTGAAAAACTTCCTCTTAATTCAGAGATGAAAATGATATTAGATATAATTAGAAAGCTATTATGAAGTCTGTTAAGTTTGCATGAAGAGTCAGACGCGAAGAGCTTCAGTGAAGAGTTTATTAGTGACTACAGCTCGAATGGACCCGTCTTGGCTGGGCTACAGCTGCTACTTATAGCCAGCAGCCGCAGTTGCCAGCCAATCAGAGTGCAGGGTTTTCCCACACTTTTCAAACCAATCATATTTGACATTTTACAAGAACAATTCAAACTAAACCAATGACATTCAAACCTACATACATAACAAAGTCTGCTGAGTTTTATGGCGTAGATAATATGAATAATTCACAACATTAAAGAGAAATAAACAAAAGTGGTATTTACTTTGAAAATGTATCTGGCCATGTTCTTGTAACATAAGATATCAAACAATTTGCTCTGTATCTTTAATGAAGGAAAAGAGAGCAATTATTAAAAAAGGAGAATATTTGTAGCTCAGTGTTGACTGGCTGTTGTAGAAATACTATGTGGCAGGGTCTGCAAGCAAGAAGGGCAGGGTCAAAAGTCTGGCATTGCCAGAGGTTTTGTGGGAGGAAGAGGTGAGACACCATCTTACTTTACATCAGTGCAGGTGCCTCAAGGCAAGCCATCCCCTTCTCTTCTTCTACAAACTCCTTCAAAAGAAGCACCTCTTCTTAGGCATCTTCAGTGAATAATGAAGACGTGTTGTGTTGATATTTGCCCAAGGTCCAGACCACATCTTCTGAATCATTTTTGCCTCATGTGCTGCTCTTCAGAATAATAAATAAACTGCATGGAGCAAGTTTTTGATGTCTCAGAACTTTAAAAGGTTGACTCAGCCTTCCATCCTCTTGGGGTAGGTAAATTGAGGACCCAAGATTGTTGGGGGCAATAAGCTGACTTTGTAAAAATGCCGCTTGGGGGGGCAAAAAGCCCTAGTAATAAGCAGGCATATACAATGGAATGAAGGCTATTGCTGAGCACATTGGGTTGTGCTCCAAAAAACTGTAAGCCGCCCTGAGTCTCCGGACAAGGGCGGCATATAAATGCGAATTTTTTTTAAAAAGTGAAAGGGGAGAATAGTCCTTAGTCATTTGTTAATGTCACAGTCCATAATGTCCATCCCCCAAAGCATTCAGTTACTCCTAAATTTGAGGGGAGAAATGTGGCTTCTATCCTTTAAACAATTAATTTTCCCCTTCTGTATGATACAGAAATAATCTTTTTATCTTGCATTAATATTATCTACAGCTATGTTTTCCCAAGTGAGAAGAGATTGTAACTGGAAACTGATAGTGCTAAACCCTTTTTTTCAAGTTTCAAATAAGCACAGCTTTTTCCAGGAATTCTATTTTCTTTCTATTATTTCACCATTATTCTTAATATCCAAAAACTAATTACATTCATGTTCTCTTGACGATAACTTATAAAAGATAAAGTGATACGTGCATGGGTTGGAAGTGATCTTAGACGTAATCTTTTCCAGCCCTGTGCCCATTGCAGGAATCCATTTTGACTATTATATTTAATACAAATACAATTCACACATACAAAATAGGGGATTCATGGCTTGAAAGTACTACTATAGAGTAGCACTTGGTCATTGGCAAAAAGCTGAACATGGGCCAGCAGTGTGAAATATGGCTGCATTCAAAAAAGCACTATATCAAAATCATGTGAAATCCTCATTTCCCTTTCTTCTGAATTAGAGTAGTGTATACAATTATGTGGCACCACATTTCCAGAAGGATATTGACAGATTACAGTAAGTTTGGTGGAAATATAGTATAGGGAGTCACTGTCTTATGTCTAAGGATATTTACCCATGTAGTAGGGTTATATTACTATTGTTCTTCTCATCTTCACTTCAACCTTCTCCTATTGGTATCTTATGATTATATTACTTTGTTGTTTGTTTGTACACTGAGAGCTTATGGAGATAAATTCCTTGTGTATCCAATCACATTTGGCCAGTATTATATCTTCTAGGAGTTATTCTATGAGGACAAACTGAAGAAAGTTTAGTGGTTCAATTTGGAGAACAGAAGACTAAAAAGATACATGATCTCAGAGTTTAGCTACATAAAAAAGATACCTTAGGGAAGATGGTCAAGAACTATTTTCCATGGCTATTTGACAAGTAGGATGTTTGGGCTAAACTTTTTTTTACATATATATTATGATCAGATATTGGGTCAGTTTGATTATCAAATAGAGATCTCCTCACCTGGAATATTTGTTTATTTAGTATTTAGTTTATATAGTATTAAATAGGGATGGGAAAGCTTATAACTATTTGTAGACCCATTATACAAAAGGGAGGAGAATATATAAGGTTTTTTTTTAGTTTATTTGTTTTTTCTTCTCAATATCCAGCCAGGATGGATTCTGTATGTTTAATGTTAAATTATTTGATCTTTAGCTCATTTTTTCCCTTTTTTGTACACATTTTTCTTTTTGTTGTTGTTGTTAATGTTAGGTGTATGGTTTACTGTTTTGCACTTTATCCTTATTGATAAATATATATTTTGAAAGTTATGTTTCAAGATTAGAACTCACTTCAAGATGGATTGGGAGAAAAAGTTTGCCTATAAAGATTGTGGTCTATTTTCAACAGTAAGCATAAATAAATCATTTAGGCTGACCATTTAAAAAAAAACCTGACTACACAGTTGCCATGAATGCTCAGAAGAATCCTAAACATGTTTATTCAGAAGATTCACTTTGAAATCCATGAGATTTTCTTCATAGCACCATACTGTTATGCATGCTTTCTTAGACATAGCTCTCGCTATAAGGCATCCTTGTAAGCTAAAAAAAAACATACATATGAATCAATCCTTAGGTTTTGAAATGTTATAAGATTTTACTTCTGTTATTAAATCTGTCATTGGAAAACTTCCCTGAACTACAAACAATCAGAAACAGGATAACAATAAGAATCAGTAGAATAAGATGGATGCAGCAGCTCCTTACCTTACAGGAAATTACAGGAATATAGCAGGGTGCTTTGCCTGGTCTCAAGAACTCACTGCAAAAATGGCTTTGCCTTCACTTCCCATCTATGGGCCCATTGAGGCAAAGAAAGCATTGAACAATTGTTATGGGGCCATTTCAAGACAGAACTTAGGTGAGAAAACATTTAAGCATTACACTATTACTGATCAGTTCTCTAAAGCAAAAGTCATATGCTTAAAATTTCCACATAAGCCTGGGAAAATGTAAGCTTTAATCCCACTTGTTTTCTTGTCATATCTAGTTTTAGTTTTAAAAATATTCAAAAGAGCATACTGGATACATCTGGAGCAGTAATGGCCATCCAAATTTTGCACTGGTCTATCTAGCATCCTTTACAATTACTTATGCTAAGAAGAACTGCTGAGATTTGTAGCTTAGCCATACTGGATTGATGTGATTCCCCATTCTATATAGAGAGTCAGAAAGACTAAATATGCCTACATGTTGTTATGTATGTAGGTTTGAATGTTATTGGTTTATTTGAACTGTTCTTGTAAAATGTCAAATGGTATTGGTTTAAATAGTGCGGGAAGAAACCCTGCACTCCCATTGGCTGGCAACCACGGCTGCAGGCTATAAGAGGCAGCCGTAGCCAAGCCAACTCGGGTCCATTCGAGCTGTAGTCACTGAATAAACTCTTTGCTGGAACTCTTCGCGTCTGACTCTTCATGCAGACTTAACACATGTAATGTGCATGCATGTGCCTACTATAGCTTTCTCCAGTTAGTCTTTCAGAGAGGTTGAGACGTCAACTCTCAGCATTTTCCAGCAGACTATATAATAAAATGCTTGCTCACAGAGATTCTGGAATCCAACTTTGGTACATTAGAAAGGGCACCAAGGAAGGCCGATCTAATAAACCATGATCAGAGAATGCAAGTCTTCTACATTCTAGTCCCACTTGCAGAAATTTACCAGCTGTTCATAATAGCCTCCAGGCAGAAGAATGGTTTAAATTCTTTTTTTGATGATTCCAAGACTTCTTATATTTTTATTTGTTTATTTAGTCCATTTATAGGGAACGGCATGGGGGCCTAAAGATGAAGATGCTCACCTCCCACTTGGGATGCTGAGAGTTCAATCTTTGGCAGTGACAGATGTTTCTCTATATCAGGGTGCAAAGAGAAAATATCTGCTGCACAGTCTGCACAGGCATCAGGAAGAGCATCCGGCCAGTAAATGCTCAGCTCCATTCAATTCCCAGACTCCACCCTTAACAGTCATTAAGCAGTTTCTAGCAGATTATCATGTTTCTGCAACCTTTAAAGGTCATGTGATCTCCTTTTGCAACCTTCTGACAAGCAAAGTCACTTGGGAAGCCAGATTCATTTAACAACTGTGTTACTAATTTAACACCTGCAGTGATTCACTTAACAATTGTGGCCAGAAAGATCATAAAACTCACTTAACAAATGTCTCACTTAACAACAGAAAATTTGGACTCACTTGTGGTCATAGGAGTATCTGAATAGGCTGATTACAATCACGATATCAATTCTGGGCAGTTAACAAAGCATGAATAATTAAAACTAAAACACAACAACAAGGCAAGAAAAATCTGATAAGCAGTAAGATTGCTAAAACCTCTACTGGGGAAATAATAAATCCAGTTATACACCATACAACATAAATCAAATGATTTGCTTTATCTGGAATCTTTATAACTTCATGTCACAATGCCAAACTACCTATCTAATTTACATCTCCGATGTTGACAAAGCCTTTCCTGTTCCATTTTGAAGTGAATGTTTCAGAGAGCATTAAGCTGAACATTTCAAATGCTCAAAAATGGATAGAAAAGTGATGCCTTGAGAATAATCACTAAAACAGGTTTATATATAATTATTCAACCCAGGTAGTTAATTTCTCAGTTGTACTAAATTAGAAAGGGATCTTGAAACTGAAGGGGAATTTTTTAAAAATGAGAGCAGAGCCTCTGCAGACATTACTGTGAAAATTGAAATAGATACCACTTTTTTTCAGAGCCTTCAGAAAATTCCCCATGGTTAAATGTATTCAGGAACAAGTAGCTAATGGTTTACCTAAAAGGGGACACTAATTATTTGCAAATGCTACAAGTCATTAGTCACCCTTTGTAATTTTTACATAGAGGTTTACTGTTATCCAGGAATTTCAATTAATTGCACTTACTAAAAGGCATCCTGCGTTTACAGACTGCATAGGACTCTTTTTTTCACTGTAGCAAATACAGTATCTGAAAGTTGGACTGAGAATAGCTATGACCAACAGAGCAATCAATGGCTAACAAGGATACAAGAACAATTTAAAAGAAAAGCAGGAATCTCTAAGTTAGCCATTCTAGCTCCTAGTCAGAAGAAAAGATGTTATTGGCTTGAAAAGTAGGATACAAAATAATGCATAAAAGATAAATTGAGAGATGTGTGTGCTAGCTATTCTTTGAAAATATGAAATATGCTCTTAGATGTGTGATAGTATCAAAATACAAAAGATGAAATATCAGGAGGCAAAAACAATGTAAATATTAGTTTCCTCTGTCCAAACTATATTACACAAACTCTAGTTAGTACATAGATCCATACTCACTTAAAACAGCTTGTTTACATTCAAATGCTAAAAATAAAGCTGTGTCAAAAGCTACCTTTTAAATAAATTTATTATTTATTTATTGCTTTAATGGCACAATCCCTCTCCAACCAAAAATGTATAAAGTTCTAAAAGGAGAAAGAAGGAAGTATCAATTAAATAAAATGCAACAGTTGTAAATATTTAAAGAATAATATAGCTCAACTTTCAAACAACACATTAAATCTTGACTACATAGAATCATACTGTCCAATCTTTCCATTATGTTGACAAAAAGCTAGTACAAAGACTGAGACTTCCTCAAGCCAATGTTTAGTATTTGATGTGCATGTATTTTTCCAAGAAATTAATAATCATTTTTGTCACAATCCAGTCATGAGAGATCCAAACTTTCTTAATAAATAGATGGATTCGAAATGTTAGGAGTTTACTTTTACTAAATTTATTGTTAGGAGTAAATTTGATGATATGTCCAAATGATATATATTGATATATCTTCATATTTATTGAAAATCTGACATAAAAAGGTGTAAAAAATAAAAAATCCTTTTAAAATGTGATTAGTCTTGTCTTAAAATTGAAAGAAAATATTTAACCATTATTTACTTAATATTTGAATATTGATCAATCTATATTATTGGCTTGGTCTCTAAATAAATAAGATACTCTAAAATTATAAGAGTTTTTGAGACTATCAATGCAAACTAAGAACATCATCAAAAATTAAATTCAATATATTGGCATTAAGCAGTTTCTAGCAGGTTATCATCTTTCTACAACCTTCAAAAGTCTTGAAAGCATTGGTTGCTCAGACATTTGGTCCAGACAATTAGATCAGTTCTGTTGGGGATGTAGCTTTTTGTTTTAGGGTTTACTGTTTAACTAAGGCGTCATGGGTTTATATTGTTTTATATTGCTAAGTGACATTGAACACAAGAGGAATTCAAGCTTTACTGACAGGTGTCCTATTTCTGATCCAATTACCCACAGAGTTTGTGATTGCAGTTGTCTTCAGGTAGAAGTTAGAGAACTGTCATCCTAGAACATGTGAAGTTGGATCTCTGAACTGAATGGGGGAATTGGACTAGGTAATCCAAAGGATCCTTCCAACTTTATGATTCTATGATCCCCATATCTGTATATATTAGATCCCAGCACACTCACTACATCTGTCAATAGTACCTTCAAGAAGTATTGTCTTTTTTCCACTCTTGTACAGTAGCTGTGCAGCCCCTTAAAATATACCTTTTAGTCTGGAGGTAATGCCAATTCTTTCTCTGGGTGGCTTTTCTTACTAGACTCTCCTGAAATGGAATCTTTCTCTGCTGTTTTGTTTTGTTTTGAAATCCAAAGTATCTTCCTCAGCTTTCATTTCCATTAATACCAAGAATTCCAGGGCAATGCATCATTTTCTTCCAGATGTCCTTTACTTCCACTTTGTCCAATAGATCAGCCATATGGTTAGGATCAGGTTAGGGATAATCACCTTATGACTTCCTTCACTCTCTAATGAAAGAAGTCTATTTATTTATTTAATGTATATGCTACCAATCTCACTATCCCAAGCAACTCAAGGTGGCATGTATATTTAATACATAAATAAAGTCCTGCACTTTACAGAAGGCTCATGCTTGGCAAAACTCATCTCTTACCAGATCTCATTTTGTAGTTAAAGGGTCAAGGCACACATCTTCAGGAGATGTATGATTGGTCTTTTCACTTTAAAATATATCCACAGAAGGCTTCCAATTTGACTTGTGCAGAAACAGACACATTTGTTATTTTTCCCAGCACTCATGTCAAAATCACAGTTAAAAAATTGCCCTTAAACTGCTAGCACATGTATTTTCTTGTAAAACGAAGAGTACAGTAGTTTGGGGAAATTATTTTCATTGGAAAAGTAGTATAGGTATAAAGAATAAAATATCCTTTTATCCCTTCAAATGGAAGCTATCATCCTACCTTAATGTTACATTTCCAGTTCTTTTTTTAAGACAAAAGTTTGGAAGATCAATCATGGATATCTTGCATTACATGATTTCATCTCATCATCAAGCTACTGCAAATATTTCATCACAGAATAGTTTGTGTGTGTGACGTAGTTTCTAAAGTAGTATTTAAATGCTTTGTATTGCTCATATAATAGAAAAATAAACAGCAATATTAATAAACAGTAGAATTTTAACAAATCCTTATAGGTCACATTACATTGATTCAGGAACAAAGTCTTACCTGTAGTCCATCAACTTAGCATCCATAGGGGACTCTCTGGAGGGGGGAAATGCAATTTAACAAACAAATATGGGATGAATTTTATCTTTTAGCATAAGATTAGTGACTATCTCATTTAGTGGCCATTTACAGTTACAACAATGATAAGAAAGTAATTTGATGACCAATTCTTGCATTTATAGCTATCAAAAGTCCATAAAGTAAAGGAAAATTAATGTAAGATTGTAAGTACAATTGCAGTTTTGCTTAGTGACTACTTTGCTTAATGACCAAGTTGCCAGTCCCAATGGTGGTCACTAAATGAGAACTCCCTGTATTCCTTCAACTCAGTTTCATTCAAGATGCCTCAATAAATGTCTCAATAAAAACATTCTAATTTATCATCCATTTTAAATATATTTCAGGTGCTGAATATCTGGACCAGATGTTAATTCAACTATTTTAAAAATTGTATGAAACCTTAGGGAGAAATAATAATCAATGAGGCATAGTTTGAATTGTTAGGAAGCATTCCTTCAGGCCCAACATGTATTAGCAGAAAGATGAATGAAGTTTCATAAGTCCTCTCTTTAACAAACATCTAATATATTACATTTAAGCAAACCTAAGCCCATGGTTTACACTTACAAAACAGATAACAAAAGACTATTTCATTGCAGTGTGACTTTTGTGTTTGTGTGGACCTTCAAATTAGTATTCAGTCCTAGAACCCCAATAGAGAAGTCCCTGCATTTTTCTTGGCAAGATTTTGGAAGTAGTCACCATTGTCTACTTTCAAGGGCTGAAAGAGAATGATTGGACCAAGATCACCCAGCTGGCTTTGTACCTAAAGCAAAACTAGAACTCACTGCTTCTTGGTTTCTTGTCCAGTGGTTTCAGCCACAACATTAAACTGGCTCTCCTACTGTGCTTCTTCTGTGTTAATATATTTTATATTGTTTTGGATTCTATACCTGACTTTGTCATTGTGTGTATTAATACTTTTACAAATCCTACTAGCTTTTGCCATTCTAATTTCAGGCTAGAGTTTTATTGTTCAGAATTATGTAATAGAATTAATAAGATTATGTTACTAAGTGATTAAGTTATTAAGATTATGGCATTCCATCTGAATTGTTATATTGAGCCCTGAATCCTGGCATTGGCTTACTTGTGTTGAGAAGTTGGGTGGGTGGTTTTTTTTTTCCAATTACATCGGTAGAAAATGAAAACTAGCAAGATCATATTTAAAGGTCATACACATTAGGAAGAAAAATAGGGAAATTTAAACAAAAGAAAGCATTTAAAGTAAGTGGGGAGAACTCATGGCCTTTCAGATATTGCTGGTGTTGGAAAATTACTGAGTAATTTCCAATTTAGTTTGCATCCAGCACATTCTCAAGCAATCTTGTATCCATGCCAGAGCAAGCACACACATATTGCAGCTTAGCTACCGAAATATACTTTACTGTTTATTTATCAAACATTAGAAAGCATCAGAAAGAGTTAACTGGGGAAAATGGGATAAAACAGAAGCAAAAGCAGGGACAGAGAAATACATAAACAACAGACAACAATTAACTCTCTCTCTCCCTCTCCCACTCCCTCTCCCTCTTTAACTCTATCTAAGGCCACCAAATTGCCCAAAATCACTAGAAACAATACTATGGGTAATTGGCATGGAGAGTGCCAGAGAAAGTGGTTGTGCTGGTTTTAACCCTTTTGTGCACATAACAGCAGCAGAATAGAGGTGGAAAGGAGGACACCAGGAGAATCTTCTTGTGTTCTGCACCATGAAGGAAACAATTTGGTGGAGTGGCTTGATACAGTTAGACCATCATTTTCATTATTCCTGGTAATAGGCCATGCTAACCAATACGACAGGAGTTTCAGCACAACATCTACAAAGTCATGCACATCCCACAAACACACACACACACACACATGATAGATGGATGGATGGACTGATTATGTGCCATCAAGTCCTTTTTGACTCCTAGCAACCAAATAGGTAGATATTCTCCATGAACATCTATCCCCAAACTGAGCTTTCGTTTTTCTAACAATTCCCTCATCACCACTGTAATTAAGTCCATCCCTTTGCTGCTGGTCATCCTCTTCTCTTTCCTTCTGTCTTTCCCAGTTTTGCAGCCATCTCCAGAGAGTTAGGTCTTTGAGTAATGTGTTTGAAGTAAGATAATTTGATCCTGGTCATTTATGCCTCAGTCTCTGAATTGACTTGTCCAATGATCCATTTGATTTGTTTTCTTGGCTGTCCACAATATTCTCAGGAGTTTAAAAGTATCAATATTCCCCCATATCCTACTTCTTCAAAGATCAACTCTTGCTTCCATAGAGTGTCACAGAGGTTACTTTATCTAAAAAATATTTCATGTTAATTTACATTTTGTAATAAAAGGTTATGAAAGGCTACCAGTTGTGATGGTGATGGAACTATCTGTAGTGTATAGACTGCTGGGGAGCAAAAGAGGAAGTTTGTTCTTTTATTTTCATTATTATCTAGACCCGTATCAATCGGGCTTCAGGTCTGGACACAGCACGGAGACAGCATTGGTCGCGCTGATGGATGATCTCTGGAGGGCTTGGGACAGGGGTTTTTCCTCTGTCCTAGTCCTATTAGACCTCTCAGCGGCTTTTGATGCCATCAACCATGGTATCCTTCTGCAGCGGCTTTGGGGGTTGGGGGGGCACCATCCTGCGGTGGTTCTCCTCCTACCTCTCGGGCCATTCGCAGTCGGTGTTGGCAGGAGAGCAGAGATCGGCCCCAAGGCCCCTCACTTGTGGGGTGCACAGGGGTCTGTTCTCTCGCCTCACCTGTTTAATATCTACATGAAACCACTGGGCGAGATCATCTGAGGTTTTGGGGTGAGGTATCATCAATATGCTGATGATACCCAGCTTTATATCTCCACCCCAGACCAGATCAGTGATGCTCTCTCTGTGATGTCCCAGTGCCTGGAGGGGGTACGGGTCTGGATTGGGAGAAATAGGCTCCGGCTCAACCCGACCAAGACTGAGTGGCTGTTCATACCGGCATCTCGGCTTTCAGGTGATGTACCATCTTTGGTCATGGGGGGAGAGGTGTTGCCCCCTGTGGGTAGGGCCCCTCGTGGATAGGGCAAGGAATCTGGGCATCCTCCTGGACTCACAGCTCAGTTTGGAGGAACAGGTGGGGGCTGTGGCCAGGGGGGCTTTTGCCCAGGTTCTGCTGGTTCACCAGCTCCGCCCTTACCTGAGCCGAGATGCCCTTCAAACAGTCACTCATGCGCTCATCACTTCCAGAATCAACTACTGTAATGCTCTCTACATGGGGCTGCCCTTGCGGACTACCTGGAGGTTACAGCTGGTGCAGAATGCGGCTGCGTGGGCTGTGATGGGAGTATCCCAATACTCCCATGTTACACCCCTCCTGCATGACCTGCATTGGTTGCCGGTTGCCTTCCGGGTTAGTTTCAAGGTGCTAGTAACAACTTATAAAGCCCTAAATGGCTTGGGTCCAGGGTACCTGCAGGAATGCCTCCTGCCAGCATCACATGCCGATCACCCTGTTCACTCCCACAGGAGGGGCCTCCTTGGGATACCGTCGGTCAGGCACTGTCGGCTGGCAGTCCCCAAGGCTAGGGCCTTCTCCCTGGGAGTGCCCACCCTTTGGAATCAGCTCCTGGTTTGGCCCCTGATCTCCGCTCCTTCCACCAGGACCTGAAGACCTGGTTGTTTCAACAGGCCGGCCTGGAATGACCCGGGGGTTTCTCAACTGTTTTAATGCTTATTCTGACTTGTTATGTTTAATCTGCTTTTAATGTAAATTGTGCTGTTTTAATGTTTGCCGCCCTGAGTCCTTAGGGAGAAGGACGGCATACAAGTCAAATAAATTATTATTAGCATCTCATTTACAGCAATCTAGATTACTGAACTATAGAGTCCATGATAGTTTTGTTGGTTTATTTGGACATAAACCAGGCTGTAAAGAATGGTGCAAGTACTGAGGTTGACATCTCATGGATAGATGGATGGCTGAATGGATGGAAGATTAGATAGATGATAGATAGATAGATAGATAGATAGATAGATAGATAGATAGAAGATAGAAGATAGAGAGAGAGAGAGAGAGAGAGAGATAGACAAACAGGTGATAGATGAATGATAGATAGAAGATACTCTTTTGCCATTAGATCAGATCCATCCAAATGGAATGAACCCAATTACTCTATCAAATTTAAAATATCATTCTTCTGCTTAGTTTGACTGCTTTAAATTCAGCAACCTCTAGATTGATACTTTAAGAACATTACTGCAAATGATCTGGGATTGTTCCAGAACATAAAACCGATTTACATTTTTTCCCATGAGCTCCACCCATCCATTTCTCCCTCACCCTTTATAGTTTTCCCCAGCATTATCAACCATAAACAAGTTTGACAAGAGATTTGCCCATTGCCAACATATTCTGAACCTCTTCAAATATGCTCTTGATCATCTTCTCTTCTAATATCTTGCTGCAAACCTCCTACTTATTTGAAATGTTTGATAGAAATTAATGGATCTAACCTACTGTAATTAGTGGACTAGTTCTTAAATAAATACCTTTTGGAAAGTGGGTCAAACTAATTATGTTCCTTATGTTATCTTACCCATTTGATATCTACAGTAGTATCATATTGTAATTCTACAAGAAGAGAACTGCAATGAACTTCTGATTTTTCAGCACTTAGTGTCAATGGATGGATGGAGAGATGATGGGATAATGGGATAATTTCTCCACAAGATCATTTGTTTTACAAAGTAGTATGCTTAATTGAGTTTATTTCCCTGTTCTCCAAGTATTAATGCTGTACATGTATTCAGTACCCAGAACATACAACTCCATGGTGGGTTTTCTGCAACTACTTCAGTGATCTATGGAAATAAATAAGTAAATTAATGTTAGATTTGGTTCAGATGTGCATGTGAGCTAAGAATAGGATTTCAAGCATCCAGATTACTCAGTCTTTATTTGTGTATGTCTTACCTTCTTATAGTTAGCATGTCTAAACATGGAAATGAGCACATCAGCACTTTATTACATAAAATAAATAAACATGTTTTGCTAAATACATTAAGTAGAAGTATGCCAGTATATTTTTAATTTAATAGATGATGCTGACACCAATAAGTCATCATAATGTTGCAATTAAATTGCTAGAGAAGGAGTGAGGAAACAGGACAAACACATGCACATACACACACCCTGAGAGAGCGGGGGGAGGGAAGGAAGGAGGGAGGGAGGAGAGAGAGAGACAAAAGTGGCAGATATTCTGATTTTCCTTGAAATCCATCACCACACTAAAGGAACAGAAATGTTAGAAACAAAAATGCCTCAGAGATCGGTGGAAGATGATCAGACACTTCAGAGGCTGGTGATGGGTCCTGTCAATGGCCTTAGGTTCTCTGGTGAAAATTTGTTTTGATAGAAGCAAAATGTCAGATATCAGCAGTGTCGTTGCCCTTTTAGCTACTGTTTACATGACCACCGCTGTAAAGTGCATTACAGAGTTACCCCAGGACACTAGCCTAGGAAAATGAATGAAACATCTCGCCCTACTTGCAAATTAAAATATGGTAATATTGCTTTCATTGCCTTCCAAAAGTAAGCCCTGCTACATCAACTATGCATTTGGCTTTGCCTGTTTTATCCATTTTAAGTAGCACACAGAATGGCATTTCAATAATATTTTAGACTAAAATAACTTCTTTAGCTGGTAAACTGTTGCTCATTTTCACTGAATAGTAAATAACCCTTGTTCTTGGGCCATTCAGTCAAGTTAGTGTGTACAAGAGCTTGTGTGTATATGAGTGTGTGAGTAAGTGTCTGTGTGTGTGTGTGTGTGTTTGTGTTTGTGTCCATATGTGCTACCTCAAAACAAAAATGCAGTAGCCCTGAATGTTATTACTGGAGCTTCATGATAGCTAGTCTGACACTGCTGCTCAAAGCTTGTAGCTGCTGAATATATTCCCCTAAGGGTGAGCAGGACCAAGAAATATTTTCAAACTAAAAAAAGCAAGAAGATGCCTTGAGAGGAGGCAAGAATTAAGTGAGAAAAGAAAACTCAGAGTAGCAAAACAAGGGTTGATTTTGCTTTAGCCAGAATATCACCCCTGGCTTTTAAGAGTGCATCCATTTAAGTCTTGCAAAGGAAATGTAAATTACAAGAACGAGATGCAGAAAGGAGAGGGCAGGTTGTATATCACTTCCAAAAGTCTGGGGGAATCTGAAGGGATCTGCCAAAAAGCTTAACAGAATGAAATTGGACAAACTCTAGATTTTGTCTTTTACAGACCAGAGTGCTCTAGGGAATTTGGGGGATGGGTGTGTTCTCTTATCTTCTTAATGGTTGGTTACTTAGTTAGTAGTTAAGTAGTTAGCATTTCACATTTTGCTGGTTCAGGTTAAAGTCCAGTACTGATTGACATACATGTAACAATCTATCCTGGAACACTGATGAACAAGGATGCTGTCAGATGGGTTTAAACCAGGGGTGGGATTCAAAAATTTTAACAACCGGTTCTGTGGGCGTGGCTTAGGTGGTGGGCATGGCTTGGTGGTCATGTGACTGGGTGGACATGGCTTGGTGATCATGTTATTGGCTGGGTGTGGCCAACTCAATATCACTCACATCGAGGCACGCATCTCCTTGCCTGGCCTCTCATGATGCATGATGTGGGGATGCTGCAACAGTTGTAGGTGTGAAAAATGGTCATAAGTCACTTTTTTCAGTGCCACTGTAACTTTGAATGGTCACTCCACACAAGCAAAGTACCAGCAAAGGAGAGAAAAAAACCTCCAGAGACGTTCCTGAGACAGGAAGTCTAGTGCTGCCTAGAATGTAATAAGGGTTAACGGAGAGGCAGTTTCTGTAAGCAACACCAGAATGTTTCCTTCCTGCCTTCCTTACAGGATTAGGCCAGTAATTTCTTCTAACAACCGGTTCTCCAAACTGCTTAGAATGTTAACAACTGGTTCTAATGAATAGGTGCGAACCAGTAGAATCCCACCCCTGGTTTAAACTAGTTTTTACCATTTGCAACTTACTTTATCTACACTTACTGTCTTCACTGTCAGAACCTTAGTTTGATTTAGGTCAGGTCCTAAACTAGGGATGGACAAATTTGGAGACGCCAAAGGCCCTGCAGTTACTTATATACTTATCTATATTGGTCAGGCTGAGGGCCACAGTGAGAGGATAATAAACAAGGTTGCATCAAGGAACCTTCTTTGGAAGAAACTAACAAACAAAACCCTATGCTATTAAAATGTCTCCATTAAAGTGTATGCTTTAGATTCTGTGTGCCTCAAAAGGGAGGGTGGAGGGGGAGCCTGGAAGACTACATATGACCTTTCACCAATATCTGAAAATTTTAATAATGATAAATATATTTTCATGACAGCCAATTTGGTGCAGTATTTAAATGCACTAGGCTAAAAACCAGAAGCCAGTGAATTCTAGTCCTTCCTGAGGCAAAACACATGCTGGATGATCTTACTCAGTCCTTCTATCACCAGGAAAAATGCAATCCAGGCCATCATCAGGAGTCAAAACTGACATACACAAACTCAGTGTGTGTATATATATATATATATACA
Organism: Naja naja; assembly: GCA_009733165.1. NCBI lineage: Eukaryota > Metazoa > Chordata > Lepidosauria > Squamata > Elapidae > Naja > Naja naja. Next base: position 106,642,777 of record CM019149.1, read on the forward strand.
TATATGTATTGGAACAGCTATAATATGGGGCAAAATGGATGGGAAGATTTTATATAATATATTTTTAAAAATTGTACACATGGTGGTGGCATTCAACAACCTAGTTCCTTCCACTCTCTTCTAATTTTTTTCCTTGAATCCACTTCACATTCATTCTTTTTAAAAGTAATCTATCTTTAAGTTGTTCTTTTTTACTTACTCCCTACTTCTTTCCTATCCACTTTTTAATCAAGAACCATTCTTCACTCATTAATGTCCTGTCTCAAATTGAGAACCTCTTAACATTCTTCACTAATTACCTCAATCTTTCATCATAAACAATCAAATCAAGCACATTTTTAGATTTATGTTAATTCCTTTGCCATGTGAACTTACATGCAGATGTGTGCTTAAACCACAGATTTGAAACAGATATTGTTCTAAGTTGTTATTCATCAAAGTGTCATCATTCTTAAAGGTCCAAATCACACAATCAATTTTGCTGTTCTCAGTCCTCTTGTTCCCACCCATCCATTCATATCATCCAGCAAAGTAATTTTTTCTGATATTTATCATTGGTTTTTCCATTATCATCTTTTAACTGGAATATATTTTGCAACTACTATTGATCAATATATTCCTATGTTATACATACCCACAACCTAAATTACACCAGTTTATGTTTTCAAAATACACATTAACCCTTTTGGTCACATGGAGCTAATATGCATAACTGATCTGATCTAACATATTAAGCACCGGACTGTAGGAGATGACCAGGCTGAGCTTGATAGAGGGGTCAAACACATCATCATCATCATGATTCCCTGAGTGCCTCTACAGATCCAAGTCCAACCCACTTGAATGCCTTCTTATCTCCTGCTAATTTGTCTTGACTGTTAGGAGCTCAGATTCTTGTAGAGAGTTTAAGGTTGCAAAAATCTTTATACTCATTTGAACTGCCTGAATCTCCTGATTTCCCCAATTCTTGACATGTACTTTGTAGTGCCCTTAATACCTTTTATTTTGTTAAATCCACAATCTACAGGGATGTTACAATCAGTATGTTGTATAATCTTGGGTTTGCCATTGCTCTTATTTTGTTGGTATACCATTTTTGTTTGTACCTTGGGAGAATGAAATCATCCATCTTCCATATAGCCAGCAGTTGCACAAATATATCTTGGAATAGTCTTCTTTTTTTCTCCAGTGTGACTTTTGTTGTTCCACAGAAATTAGTGTATGGAGGGGGAAGACTAAAAGCAGGACAGGGAAAAGAAGAGAAAACCTAGCTCCTATTCTATTTATTTATTTATTTATTTTAAGAATTTTTTTTTATTCTCCTATTCTGTTTAGAAAGACTACTATATTTATTCTCTAGCTTTTTAATTATAAAATCAATGAAATGTTAATGATTTAAACATTACTTTTGCTCAGTGGGAATTCCAAAAACAAAAATGATTGTGTCTGTGTGTGACATAAATTTATAAATTGCTCAATTTGTCAAGACAATATCCATTAGTAATTATGAATATTTAATGGAAAGGAAAAGTGGCAGGAACAACTCACTTAAGCTCCTAATGACTTACTGGAAATAGGAAGGAGAGGTTCACGTAAGTCCCTTGATTAACTGTTTCTGTAACATAGGAGCCTATGAGCAGATAACTGTGCATCCATTTGTTTGCTATCTTACATCTTTATTCCCACAATTATATCTCCTTTAAATAATCGAACTGGATTACAGTCATCAAATATAGGAGTTATCATGTTTTTCTAAAAAAAATTCCTATATTGACCTGGGGTTTTTGGCATGTCATGACTTAAAGCTATACTTTTAGGTAGAATTTTCTCATTTGCATACAGGATTCAGGAACCTCTACGCTTTAACATTTCCAATTTGGATTGAAAGGTATAGCAACAAAGATAAATTGAAAAAGATTCATCTAGATGCAGAAAAGAAAGTTGGAAAGTCCAAATAGCATTCATAACTTTTGCCAGGAAGCTTGGAAAATTGGACGTAGGATGTGGAACAATTAAAGAAAGTGAGAAAATAAACTCGAAGTTGGTAAAGAAAGGGATACAAAGTAAACGCTTTTAAAATTTGCTTCCAGCCTGGTAGCTGAGATTAGTCTTCAGTGCAAAGATTTATTTTGCTTTTTTTTTTATGCAATTTTCCTCATCAGAGCAGACACCTAAGGGAAAATTGAAATGTGAAGGAACATCAGGGGAACTAGAAGTCTACCCACAGAGCCATCCTGCTATTTGCCTTCCCCACAGCACCAAAGCAATATAAAAGCTCAATATAGGATATTGTGGGAATGGCTAATGTGTTGAAGTTTTCAAAGCCATATGGGTTGATATGGTAAATCACTGATGGAAATTCTTGACAACATGGATGTTATAGGGCTGCAAATGAATAAAGAGAGAGGGGGGGTATAGCTTTTATCATCTTCTTTTAACGACCGCATAATCCTGGCAACTGAATGGAATTAGCAGAGTGTTTAATAGCTGGATGACCTTCCTTTTGTCAATGCAGAGTTTTTGTTCAGCATATATATTCTTATTGTGCCCAGAGAGAGAAATATCTGCTTCTACCTAGGATCAATTGTATAGCTTTTATATTCTGCTGCAATTCATTTGATTAAATTGGCCTGAAAATAAAAGGGGGGGGAATGGAGGGAGGGAAGGAAGGAAGGAAGGAAGGAAGGAAGGAAGGAAGGAAGGAAGGAAGGAAGGAAGGAAGGAAGGTGCTTGTCCTGATTTACAAAAGAGAGATGGAGCTAAGATCTAGAAAAATCCACAGCATTGGACCCTGCCATATCTTCAGTGTTTCCACTTCTATCTCTTGTAAAACAATCTGAATGTGATCTGCAGTCTTTTCTTACCTCTGAATGAAGGTAAATTACTATATGAGAAGATCAGTTATAAAAAATGTAAATTAAAGTATTGGAATTCTTCAAAGATTTCCTGGCTGCCAAGTCATCATTCCTTTGTTGCATTTAAAAATGGTAAGGAATGGGAGCATGCTAGCAACTTCATCACCAGAGGCTTTTGCCAATGCCCCATTCATTGGGGGCAGGAAGTGTTCAATTAGTTATTTCAAAAATTCTTCATTGTGGGAAGCAGGTAGTAATGTTCTCCATTTACTCTCCCAACAAACATATGTGTTGTCTGCAACTGCATGCATGATCACCTCAGAAAATATGCAATGAACAAATGCCATTAATGCTAAAATTCTCAGTAAGGTCAATTTGATTGAGACACCAAGTATGGTATTCTAACTCCTGGGACCTCTGTGCTTCCAGGTCCCTTAAAATTTTGCTCAGTGGCTTTTAATTACATTCTACAAATTCCTTTGAAGGCTTCATTTAGGCACCGACAGCAACACAGGCATCAGTCCATGTAATCAAGCTAATGAGGTACCCAGACAAATGGCAAAGAGCTGTCACAAGCAACACCAATCAAACCATTTCCCCCAAAGGATTTGAACAGATTTAACAAAAGAAAAGAGGGTAGCAGCATCTAATGAGAAACTTAACGGGAGGTTGCTTTCTATAAAAAACAAAACAAAACAAAGGAAGAAAGGAACAAGATTTGTTCATTTTGGAGAACTCTAATAAGGCTACTCAACAGAACGTACAATATAAACCAACTTCTATATGTGATCTCTTAAGCTTGAATGCTAGCTCTCTCCAGACTTGAATTGTCAGACAATCTCATGCTCTCTTTATTTCAACTGTTTTCCAGAAGGGAACAGACAGTGTCAGAAAATAAATGCCAATTACCTCTATTTTCCTTTCTAAAATGTGCAGATACTTGTCTACCCTGGCGTATAAGTCAGCTATTGACTGCTGGAGAATTTATCTTTCTGTGTTATCACATTGACATGTGATTGTTAGCAGTAAGAATGAACATTTACAGGCCAGGAAAATATGAGATTACTTGAAAAGACTATATGCATTAAAACCATTAAAAATATAGTGGTATACACTATCATTACACATCAAAGCTCCTGACTTCTCAGCTTCCATATTCTCTGCCCCATTTGGCCAACAAGCTGTTGAGAATAAAAGTTACTTCCAGTGTCATGAAACCTCTACTAAACCTCTTGTTCAACTGAATGCAAAATGATTTGTTTCCAAGCTTTCTTTCAGCTGAGAGATTTTGAAGAAATTCTCATAAATGGATTATGGTGTTCTTGTACATATTAGTTAAGAGATGGACAACAAATTGATATAGCCCACTCTATCATTGTACAAACATCACTGCAATCATTTGCAGCTTCTCTCAGGTTTCCAAGCAACTTAAGGCAACTGCACTTATTTTATCAGGCTAGAAATTTGGGACAGCCAGAGATGTATTTAAAAAAAAAAAAGCAACATCCTCAGTTACTTTTTTTTTCTTTTGAGTAAGCACTAGGCAGTTTTAGGCCTTTGAATTTAAAGATTTAAATTTAAAGATTGACATTACCACGTTCATCACAGTGAGGAAGAGAAGTGACTGTCTCTTCTTTTGTATTGCTATTTTTACCTTCTCCTGCTGTTGCTTTTGGAAAAGAAACCATACTGGTCAGTGCCCTCTCCTGTCTCTCAAATATAATTAGAGATTTACATGTACATTTAATAAATCAAACCAATGACATTTGATTAAATTTGAGCAAGAAATGTTGAATCTCAATTTTGCTGTGCCACATGTTTTATAAGATAACCTTTATCCTGGTTAGAATATGTGTTCATGATTGATAAAATTACTACATGAAAGAAAAACTTTATTTGCCTTTAGGTAAACAGAAATGAAAGAGGAAAACAAAAGAAAAGAATTTTTTTTTAATTTTTATTCATATTTATATCCCACCCTTCTCTGGAGACTCAGGGCGGCTTACAATTTTTGGGATAAAACTCAATGCGCTCAGCAATAGCTTTCATTCCATTGTATATGCCTGCTTATTACTAAGCGGCATTTTTACAATGCCAGCTTATTGCCCCCAACAATCTTGGGTCCTCAGTTTACCTACCCCGAGAGGATGGAAGGCTGAATCAACCTTGAGCCTGGTGGGATTCGAGCCTGCAATAATTACAGGCAGCTGGAACTAAGTGCTAGGCTATTAACAGCCTGCAACACCAACGTCCTGCAACAACACATTATATGTGGGATGCATATAATGGATGATCACCTAAATATGAGCCAACAATGTGTGGCAGCAGCCAAAAAAGCTAATATAATGCTTGGTTGTATAAAAAGAGACATAGAATCAAAATCGTGTGAAGTATTAGTACCGCTTTTTAAAGTCTTAAAAGGCCACACCTGGAATACTGCATCCACATTACACCACATTACAAAAAGATGTTGAGACTTTGGAAAAAGTGCAAAGAAGAGCGACTAAGATGATCAAAGGCCTGGAGACTAAAACATATAAAGGTTGCAGGATTTGGGTTTGGCTAGTCTGCAGAAAAGGACTAAAGAGGACATGATAGCAGTATTCTAGAATTTGAGAGCTTGCCACAAAGGGGAGCAAGTGAACGTTTTCCAAAGGACCAGAGGGCAGGACAAGAAGCAATGGATGGAAACTAATCAAAGAGAGAAGCAACTTGGAATTAAGGAGAAACTTCCTAACAATGAGAACAATTAACCAGTAGAACAGCTTGCCATCAGAAATTCTGGGTATATAAGATCTATGTCTGTAAGCAACTCATTCATATGTTGCAAGGAAGGTTAGGTCTTCAATTCCAACAGTATCAAGAAAATCAGAGAAAATCCATTTCCACTGTCTATCCACCATTTCCCTGTAGAACGTATGAAACTCATAACAATATGGATGCCTGAAATTATTAAACCTTTACCAAATTATTAGGTTGACCAGAAAACAATTTTAGGACATCACAAAAGCATCTTCATAAAGTACTATTGTAGATACAACTCCAATAACACAGTGATTAACTCATTCCATTTTGGTATACAAACCCAGAAGCATCCAATAGGTCCAAAATATTATTTCTAAGTTGGGCAGCTATAGAAATTGAATAAATAAACATAATTTTTGTTCCATACACTGTAGTCAAAAGTCCTCTGAAAGTTTTAACACATACATTAAGATAGTTTCCAATTACTAAGACAAAATTCTTTCTCCCAGTCTTTAAAATGTGTATATCAGATTTTATAGTGAACAAATATTTATAGACTAATCGTGAACTTTCAAGGAGTTATGGCACACTAAGATGATTTCACTTTTAGCAGAGCTAAAAATCACACTGGAAAGTGAAATTGGTGAAGGAAAGAGTTCCCTGAACTGCTCTCCAGAAAAGGAGAAGATTTGAGGTCACCCAGAGGTGGCCTCCAATGCATGTTAGAGTTGTTTAAGTAGAAACAGCTTTGCCTAAGTCATGGTCAATCATAAAGACACTGTGTTTATCCATCTCCCTTCTTAATCTCTTTGCTTAATGGTTTATGCATTGCTTTTTGAACATTAAAAACCTCACATCTTTATTTATCAGTTGTGACATCTGCATTGTTCCACATCTGTAGCATCAATTTAAAGTGAATCAAAATGCAACTTTCTAGAAATACTACATCACAATTTATTTATGTAATTAGTCTATGGCATATAAGGCCAGAGAGGCTACCATGTTATGCACAGGTTAGAAGTCCTGACAGCTAAAAATTGCTTGTCCATTTGTTGCACCTGTGCACCCCAAGAGGGTGAATTAGCTTTACATCAGTTGGTCTGCAGTGTTCTCAGAGGAATTCAGCTCATCCAGGGCTTTCCTCCACTGTTCCTCCACCAATCGTATCTGGGCAAATCTAGTGCCAATTCCAGTTACCCACACAGAACATAGCCAGCTTTTTCCCACCACTGAAATGATGGTACGTATTTATCTACTCACAAACAATCTTTCACACTGCTAGGTGGGCAGGAGCTAGGGATGAGAGATGGGAGCTCCCCCTGTTCTGCAGAGCTGGACTCAAACCATCAGAGTGCTGGCAATTGCTCACCACATTCAGAGTCATTGACCCTCTGTGCCACCATGTCCCCTACAATATATAAATCAATGTAATAGTAATAGGACATAAGAAAGTTTAAATAGTTGTCAGTGATGATGGATCTAACACAGGTTTTATTAGGAATACTCTAGTATTTTAAAAACTTCAGTTCAAGTTCTTAGAAAAATAAAGACATGATTATTTTTTCCATTAATATATAGCCATAATGTCCTGCAGTTATCTATGTTACAAATTCAAAATATACTACTTTATCAGGGTGGTATTAAAAAGAGGAAAAAATGGGGTGGCTGTAGAGACAAACATAGCAACTTTCTCTTTTAACAATGTGTCCTTTAGCACATTTTCCAAGTGTTATGTCCCTCTCATTAGACAAGAAAGAGTAAGGCAATATCATATTGTTGATGTTGCCTTACTGAACAAAAAAAAAATCTTAACAGATAATCTTTCCATTGAAGCAGTTTTTGCAAAGCACTTCACAGCATCAAACACTTCCTAACCAACTCAATTTGATATGGATTTGATATGGATTTACTCCCCACAGCATTTGTTTGAAGTTTGTAAGATTCACCTCTCTATCCTTCACCCTCAAGCATCTCTGTTATATATTTCAAGGTAAATTAAGCTTTATTTCAATTCAAACTCAAAACAGTTCTATAATTTTTTTTAAAAGCATCTGTGCCCCAATTTGTCACAGACTATGCTTTATTTTAAACACTCTGCCTCTTTCCTATATTCTAAATTCCCTGAGCACATACATGCTCAGGAGACACTTCTATAATGAATTATCTGATGGCGATACACAGTTTTTCTCTCTGGCCCAAGTGTATATCCTAAGCTAGAGGATTTTTTACCAGTCTCCATCACCTCGTGGTCTTAACACTGGTATGGCCAAAAATAAGAAATTATTGAGAGGAGACATCAGAAAAGGCCATTAATGCACTCAATCCTGTGCCCCATTTTCTCCCAAAGTCCCAAATGAGGGCCAGAAAAATTACACACAATAGATTTCCCTCTCACTAGTATCAGGTTAAAAAAATGTTCACAAAAAGAGACAAACTCAGTCCATGTATTCAAGTTTAACTTGACAAAAGTAGAGAGTTATGGAATCAGCAGATTTCCTGATATAAATGTATGAATTTATTAAATTTATATGTGCCTATCTCCAGTGTATCCTTAAAATCATGATAGTTTCAGAGGAATAGCCTACTAGCCTATCTTACAGTAGTAGGAATTAACAAAAAAAATTCTGGTATCTCATAAACTAATGAAATTATCACTGTGTTAGCTTTCATGGATTATTGATATTATTCTTGATTAGATGTTTGGTGGATTATTGTCTTCAGGTGTGTTTATGTAGACTAACCATTTCCAAGGGAGGGATGAAAGAATTGTAAAAGGAAACGTCAGAATAATAAAACAAAAATAATGAGAATGACTTATTAGTTGTAGCCATTCATAGAGAAATTGTTCAGTGTAGCACAGATATCTATGCACCAATGAGCTGATCAGCACATAAAATACGATAAGAAATCTAAATTGGACTTTAATCCTTAAGAAACTATATTAATTAACCAATAATTATTAGGATTATTCAGTGATTCATGAAAGCTGGTAACACACTTATTGGAATTTAAGGTGCCATAAGATTCTTTGTTGCTGAAAATGTGAACAGATTTTCCAGCAATCTTCTCCCTAATTTTTGGAACATGAGTTCAAACAACAGCCTGCTAAGCAACATCTGATGTCCTTGTTGACCACAAGTTAAACATAAGCCAGCAATATAAAGCAGCTGCTTAAAAGGTAAATGCTGTCATTTGGAAGTGATTTGCCACTGCTTTCTTCCTAGGGCAAGACTGACCCAAAGTGATTCGACTGGCTTCATGCCTAAGGCAGGACCAGAAGCGACAGTCTCCTAGTTTCTAGCCTGGTGTCTTAACTATTACACCAGACTGGCTCTTCCAATTTACTATATTCACTTGGATTAGTTCTAGGCACCATTGAGCAAAAAGAACACTGACAAATTGTAGCAACTTCAGAGGAAGTCTACTGAGATGGATTTACACCCTTTTTTTGAAGTTTCTTAGATGCATCTCCCTTTTCTTCACCCCCAAGAATCTTCGTTAATGTTCTTCAAGGTAAACTAAGCTTTATTTCAATTCAAAGTCAAAATTGATCTTTTTTTTTAAATAAGCACCTGTGTTCCAATGATATACTTTATTTTAAGCACAACATGTCTTTTCTAGCTTCTAATTTCCCCTTGCACATGCATATGAAAAGATAACTATGAGCAGCAGAAATGGAAACACTTGTGTAATTCTGATTTTTCTACACTGAACAAGTTCTGATTTCGGGGTGGGGAAAGGATAAAAAGCAGTTCCATCTTCTTCCAATTAAAAAACTGTTTACCTGAATTTGAGCACTTTACTAATACTTTGTTTTAAACTTCACTGTTTTCCAAATAGAATCAACCACCAACAGCCTTCCAATCTTGTAAATCAAAATTGTGGATAGAAAGAAGGGATGGATGAATTATCTGCTTTTCTCCAGAAGAAGAAAAGGTCCAAGAACTGACAGATTAAAGTCCAGTGGAAAGAACTCCCTTATAAAGTCTTCAGTGCCACAAACTGACTAAGCAATCATTGCACAGAGTGATAGGACATTCAGCCCCAAACAGTAGCTGCCTTAAGAGCCACATCTCCCACCTCTGAAAGAATATCTAAAGCTTCTTTTTTTTTTTGCTTTATCAAACTGAATCAGAACTGAGGGAGAAAAATGGAGGGTATTTTCTCTGCTCAGCACTTTTCCCAACCTTTAAAAAAAAGATTATTCAATTCTAAATAAAGGGAGCAGTGACAAAAATGCCGCAGCCTTCTCCCCTTTTTTAACCAGTGAGAGATGTCATAAGTTAAAATTCTACCCACAGGATCTCAATCAATTTTTTTCCTCTGGGTTAAAAGCATTTGTTCCATTCTCATGAGATAGGCAAGCTCTGTCAGAAGCCTCAGTAACTGAGCTCTTTTGCAAATAGTATGGGAGAGCCACACCATTTATTTTCCCTTTAGCTTGCCTAGAGTTGTTTACTAGCATATATTTCTGCATTACTGGATCCAACTGCAATTTGAAAGATATAAGGAAGAAGAATAGTGTCTTTTTCCCTTCACCTTCCTGGCTATTCTTAGTAAGAGCCACACAGCACTTTTTCTCTCATCCAATTTCCTAATCCTTATTCTTTCTTTCAGCCCAGCCACTGGGGGAATTAATAGCCACATACTTCAGGCTAATAGGATCATCTTAAGCTTTTCCCCATCTCAAAACATAAACGTGGCAGAGATAAAAATGCATATGGATTCTAATATGTAAATGCCTGTAAGATAATGTGTGTCCTGACTGCTAAAGCAAAGGGAAAGACCTAAGAAGTACTTCCTTATTTTATTGTTTTATTTTTTTATTTGATTTGTCAATCACTTACAAGATAACAGGTATAAGTATAAACATAGTCAAATACATGAAATGGATACATATAAGAAAAATAAAAAGAAACAATAGGACAGGGACGGTAGGCACGTTGGTGTGCTTATGCACACCCCTACAGACCTCTTAGGAAAGGGGTGACATCAATAGTAGACAGTCTAACGTTAAAGTTTTTGGGGTTTGGGAAAGAAACCACAGAGTCAGGTAGAGTATTCCAGACATTGACCACTCTGTTGCCGAAGTCATGTTTCCTGCAATCAAGTTTGGTGCGGTTTACCTTGAGTTTGTATCTATTGTGTGCTCTTGTATTGTTATGGTTGCAACTGAAGTATTCATTGACAGGTAGGACATTGCAATGTATAATTTTATATACTTTACTTAGATTGGACCAAAGGTGGTGTAGTTCTAGGTTTTCTAGGTCTAGAATTTCAAGTCTGGTGGCATAAGGTATTCTGCAAAGAGTAGAGGAGTGTAGAACTCTTCTTGTGAAGTATTTCTGGACTTTCTCAACTGTGTTAATATCAGATACGTAATGCGGGTTCCAGACTGATGAGCTGTATTCAAGTATTGGTCTAGCAAATGTTTTGAATGCTCTAGTTAGCAGTGTGATATTACCAGAGAAAAAGCTACATAGGATTAGGTTAACAACTCTTAATGCCTTTTTGGCTATGTAGTTACAGTGGGCTCTAGCACTTATATCATTAGAGATGAGTACTCCAAGGTCCTTGACGGAGTTTGGATCATCAACAAGGCCTTGACTATTCAGCTTGTATTTTATTTTCTGATTTTTTTGCCAATATGTAAGACAAAGCATTTATTTGTTGAGATTTGAAGTTGCCATTTGTTTGACCATTCTGATACATAGTCGAGGTCTTTTTGAAAGGTAGCAGTATTGTCTATGGTGTTGAATAGCTTTACATCATCAGCGAAGAGAACGCAGTTGCTCTTAATATGATCACAGAGGTCATTTATGTAGAGTATGAAGAGAGTAGGTCCTAGAACATTGTCTTGGGGACACCACTGTTGACAAGTACAGAATTTGATAGGACGCTCCCAATTTTGACCATTTGTTGTCTGTTTGACAGGAATGCTTCTATCCAGTTATGCAGGTGTCCAGAGATACCATAAGATTTTAGTTTTAGGAGTAGTTTGTTGTGTACCACTGAATCAAAGATTTTACAGAAGTCTATGTAGACTGCGTCTATTGTTTTGCCCTGATCGAGTTGTGTAGTCCATAATTTTTTGCAGTGTAAGAGTTGCAGATTACAGGATAGGTTTTTTCTGAAACCAAATTGTTTATTAGAGAGTAGGTTGTTTGTCTCTAAGTGGAGGATAATGGATTGGATAATAATTGATTCCATGACTTTACAAGTGACACAGCATAAAGAGATTGGTCTGTAATTTTCAACTAGGCTGGGGTCTCCCTTTTTGAAGATGGGGATGACTGTGGCTTATGACCATAGGTTTGGCAAGGAGCTGGTCCTGAAAGATTTTTCAAAGATTATGCTTAGAGGTTTGGCTATGGCAGTGGATAGCTTTTTTAAGAAGTAGGCACATATTCCGTCCGGTCCAATAGATAGAGATGGTTTTAGATTGCATAGTGCTTTTTCAACATTGTCTTCTGTAAAATCAATATGTATTGATCATTGTAGTTGTCTGTGGTTCAACTAGGAAATACTGGGCATGATCCATTGCTGTTTACAAATACTGAGCCAAAGAATGTGTTAAAGAGGTTGGCTTTAATGGTGTCGTCATTGGGGTCTTTACCATTAGGTCCTTTCAGGGGTGGGATGGACCTTGAGTCTTTTAGTTTGCTGTTTACAAAATTGTAGAAAGTGCGGGTGGAATTGGTGCATAGAAGGTTTTCCTCTTGTTTAATGTGATAATTTGTGCATTCAGTCTTTATCTGATTATCCTGTTAATATTGGAAAATGCTGCATTTTTCATTGACGCCAAGTACTATTGATTCATGCAAAACAGCCTTTGGAACTCCACTTGATTCATTGAACAATTTCTAACTTCAGCTGACCTCTGTATTTCACAGGATGCAGGTAAAGAATCCTTTCGCTACCTCTGCCTGATCCATCCACCCTGTCTTGAAAGCCAGGGGATCATCTATATTTGGAGGAGAAGGTTCCAAGTTTGCAGATTGGATCAAACTGTTCTTTTTTTTTCCAGATTGAATGGCTGAATTACAACATCCTCCTAATCAGCTCAGTTGCATTCACAGAAATACTTATTTGGCTAATTTACCTTTTATTTCATTCATTTTATTGTTTGGGGTGTGTGGATTTTCTACATATGATTTACTGTGGGAGGAAATTGTCAGGTTGATGACTTGGCAAAAGGTGGAAACTAACCAGGCAGAGAAGTAATCTAGAACTAAGGAGAATTTTACTGACAGTGAGAACAATAAACCAGTGGAAGAGGTTGCCTTCAGAAGTTGAAGGTGCTTCATCACTGGAGGTTTTTAAGAAGACATTGGACAGCATTTGTCTGAAATGGTAAAGGGTCTCCTGCTTGAGCAGGGGATTCAACGAAGACCTCCAAGGTCCCTTCCAATAATATTATTCTGTTACTCTGAATTTAGTAAATGCCTTAACTGTGTTTTCAAAACATAAAAAGCACAGCAGTCCCTATGACTTGAGATTTAGTTAAAGCGATCTCCTATATGTGACTTTGGCATCGACCCAAGATGAATACCAGGCCAACATGCTTTCTCAGTAGGGAACTCTTCAGTAGTTGAACCCATTAACTTCCAGCCAAGCTGTAGTATAGAAAGAAATGCAGTAAAGAAGCTTTTCAGTATTAACACTAGAACTACAAGGAATACATTTCCCAATTGATAACATCTCTTCCTCAACTTCCTGCCTTGCTGAAATCAAAGTATGATAAATTGATAAAGCTGATTCACCATTTCCCATGATATCCAAATTCATCCAAATTCACTGAGAAACTAAACACAGGGAGGCAACCATGAGGATGAGGCATGAGGCAATGTCTGGATGCCAATTTTGTGCCTCCTTTCCCATTGAGCAAATTCAGGGGATACTATCTGGCTCAGGGGAAAAACTGAATGTTATAGGGTACAACACAAAATATTTCTAAGGCTGCTTTTTTTTCCTGACAGTAAAGGGATGAAAACAATAACTGCATAGCTAGGCCTTTTCACATTATTCCTTTTCAGGGTAAACTGTGCTGTGCAAAACCCCTCCACACACAAAAGTAATAAGCAAAAGAAACTGGATGCCAAAGCAAGAGGTTGAAGGAGCTGAGAAGATGGATTGAAGAAAACAGGTGATGTTTTCTTCTGTCCTTCCTATTGAAGGACATAATCCAAGAACAGGGAGACAAATACTGAAAGTGAACTTCTGACTATGCAGATGGTTCCAATGAGAACATTTTGGATTCTTGAATAATGGAACATATATCTGAAATGAGGAACTCTCGACAAAAGACAGGCTAATCTCATAAGAATAGAGAAGAACGTGTTTGAAAGCACCTTGGAAAAAACAGATCCAGGGGGGATTTAAACTGATTCTTGTTAGGGAGAAAAAAGATTAGTGAAAATAATGTGTTATCAAATCCTGTTTGGAGATGGAACTGAGAGAAGCATGTAAGATGTGGAAGCAACCAGAAGGGAAGATGTAAATAAAGGAAGAACATAGAACATAGAAATATCAGAGTTGGAAGGAACTTGGAGGTCTTCTAATCCAATCCCCTATTCAAGCAGAAGACCATATACCAAATTCAGACAGGTGGCTGTTCAATCTCTTCTTAAAAGCTCCCGGTCATGGAGCACCCACAACTTCTGAAGTCAAGCTGACCCAAGGATTCAGTAACTAAAGAACTCTCATGAAGGTAATTGAGTAAAAGTGTTCACAATTGTTCCAGAAGACCAGAGAAGAAACAACAGAGTTTCAGGGAGAAGCTAGAAGGTTTCAGTTGCTGTTGGTCTAACAATGTTTGCTGTTCAGGAATGGAACAGCTGTGTCAAGAAGTAGTAGACTGACCTTCACTGGACGAGTTTAAAGAGATATTGTGTTAAGTTTGCATGAAGAGGCAGACACGGAGTGCTTCAGCTCTTAAGTTTATTGTGACTATCAGCTCAGAACGGACCCACTTTGGCTGGGCTGCGGCTGCTACTTATAGCCAGCAGCCGCAGTTGACAGCCAATCAGAGTGCAGGGTTTTCCCGCACTTTTTAAACCAAACATTTCTAACACTTTACAAGAACAGTTCAAACTAAACCAATGACTTCAAACCTACATATATAACACCCCTCCCCACTAGGTTCAGTCCATACTCAAACCCCATCTATCTAATGTATTCTTTTAAATAGGTGGGGCTCTTACATGTACGTTGAGACCTTCGGGATTCAGATGTTTTAATGTTCTCACCCAGTGGGAGAGGAAATGTGTCTGCTGACATTTCCATACTTGGACTTCTAGTAATAGTAGAACCTGTTTGGTTACTACAACCTGGTCTCTCCTCCCAATCCATCTCCAACCCAATGTCAGCACCTAAGTCGGGTAGAGATGTACAGTCTTCCACTTGTAAGGATGGATTTTGGCATTGTGACAGATTTTGAGATGGTTCCTGTCGTGTTGGCTCGTTACACATGGGGTTGATTCTTGCTTGCTGATTATCCTCATGATCCTCCCCTTCCCCCCTAGATGAGGTACGAGGTATGGGAACCAGAGAGGAGCAATTGCGATGTTCCTGAGGTAATCTGGATCTAAGCTGATCAATGTGCCTGCTCCAGAGGACACCATCCTCTGTTTGTACCCTGTAAGACCTAGGGCCTGTGATTTGGGTTATCTCAGCAGGAATCCATAATGGTTCACCCATAAGGTTCTTAGCATAAACAGAATCACCCACAGTGAATGTGAATTTTGCTAGTGGAATCTAGTGGTGCGTTGTGTGCGTAAGTGGGATGAAGGCGGTCAAGGGGAGACCTGAGTTTCCTACCCATCAACAACTCTGCTGGGGATAAGTTAGTTGATGGGTTAGGAGTGATATGCTGGACACTGAGTAGTTTTCAACTTTCTCAGTGATGTCCCCAGGACCCAATTGCTGAAGTTTTTCCTTGGTAAAGCGTACCATGCGTTCAGCCTGGCCATTAGCTGAAGGGTGCCCAGGGGCTGTAAGGGCATGTCTGATACCCTGCTGTGCTAGATATGATTCAAAAAGGTTGGACGTAAATTGAGGACCATTGTCAGAAATGAGGACATCAGGTAACCCATGAGTTACAAAAAGCCTCTTAAGCTGCTTGATGACAGCTTCAGCTGTGGTGGATGCCATAGGGATAACCTCCAGCCATTTGGAATATGCATCTACTATAATAAGAAAAGTGTGCCCTCTGGTAGGGCCAGCAAAGTCAATGTGAATCCTGGACCATGGGCCCCTAGGACATTCCCATTCCTGTGTGGGGGCGATAGGTGGGGCAGGCCTGACTTCCTGACAGTTGGGACAGGATGCAACCCAGTGTTCAACCATTTTGTCGATACCTGGCCACCATACATAACTCCTGGCTAATCCCTTCATTCTGACAATTCCCAGATGACCCTCATGTAACATTTCCAAAACCTCTTTTTGTAGTTTTGCAGGAATAACCACCCTGTTACCCCACAAAATACATCCTCTTAATACAGATAATTCAGTTTGCCTGGATTTAAAAGGTTGGGCGAGTTGAGGTAGATCTTGAAGTGGCCACCCTGTCTTAATCCAGCCTATAACAGGAGCCAATAAAGTGTCTTTGGCAGTCTCTCTGGCAATTTCAGCAGCATGTACTGGAAGCTTGGCAACAGTTTCTAGAAAAAGGTGTAAGTCTCAGGAGCAGAATCCTCAGTGTGTGAATGAAGTGGGCAGTGACTCAAAGCATTTGCGCGCCCAATGTCTTTTCCAGGCCTGTGGATGAGTTTGTATGAATAAGCAGCAAGAAATTCAGTCCACCTCAGCATTCTTGGTGACAGGATCGTTGGTTTGTCCCCTGCCACAATGCCTAAAAGAGGTTTGTGATCTGTAACAATAGTAAATGTTCTCCCATACAAATATTCATGAAATTTCTTGACAGCTGCAACAATTGCCAAGGCTTCCTTGTCCAGTTGGCTGTAATTTCTCTCTGCTTTAGTCAAGGTGCGAGAGTAAAATGCAATAGGGGCTTCCCTCCTGCTGGGAAGCATGTGGCTCAACACACACCCCCACTCCAAAAGGGGATACATCACAAGTCAGTACAACTGGCAAATTCTCAGAGAACTGTATCAGCACAGAATCAGAAGTGAGTTGTCTCTTAATAGTGTTAAAGGCAGCTTGTTCTTTCCTGCCCCAGACCCATGCAGACTTTTTGTCTAGTAATCTGTGTATTGGTTCTGCAATGGTTGCCTTCTGAGGTAGAAAGTTAATGTGATAGAAGTTAATGAGTCCCAGGAAAGCTTGCAAGTCTGTTTTGCATTTAGGCCTGGGGGCTTCTTTGATTGCCTGAACCTTGGCTTCTGTGGGGTGAATACCATGTTTGTCAATCATATAGCCCAAGAACTCTACCTTGTCAGTTCTAAGTGTGCATTTTTCTTCTTTGACTTTTAACCCAGCTTTCTTGAATCTGGTTAGGACTTCTCTGAGTCTCTCGAGTAACTGAATGTCATTTTCAGCAGAGATTAACACATCATCAAAATAAAGCACTACCCCTGGCAGTCTTGGAGCATTCTTTCCATAAGACTTAGGAAGATGCCTGGTGCCACACTTACTCTAAATTGCAACCTTTTGCATTTGAAAGCACCTCTATGAGTCACAATGGTTTGGGCCTCTGCAGTGGCATCATCAACTGTTAACTGTTGATATGCCTGGGCCAGATCCAATTTGGCAAAGACTGCCCCCGCCAAGAGAATGTAATAAATGATGCACCACTGGAACTGGATATGCGCTCTGTTGTAGCGCATGGTTCAATGTCCCCTTGTAGTCTCCACAGATTCTCACAGACCCATCAGCCTTGACTGGTGTGACTATGGGTGCCTCCCACCTGGAGTGGTCAGTGGGCTCTAAAACCCCTTGAGCTATTAATTTATCTAATTGTGCATCAATTTTTCCTTTAAGGCAAATGGGACCCTTCTGGGCTTTAAACGGATTGGTGGCACCTTGGGATCTATATTGAAAGTGATAGGGGTCCCCAAGTACTTGCCTAATCCGTCACTGAAGACCTCTGGAAACTCAGACTTCAAGGCCTCCTCCCATTCAGTGTTGCTCACGTGATTGATGCCAGTCACCTCGATGCCCAGCGGTTGAACCACTCAAGTCCCAGCAAACTTGGGCGATCCTTGTCCACGATGGTCAGGGGCAGGCATTTGGTGTGGTCTTTGAACTTCACGTTGAATTCTCTTGTTCCAACTACTGGAATCTTGTTCCCTTGGTAGTCTTTAAGAGTCAGCGCTTGCTTCTTGAAATGATTCTTCTGAATGTTTGGGAGTAGTCTGTGAATAGTGTCCCATGACACCATAGACAGATATGAGCCTAAGTCCACTTCCATTTGACAAGGCCTTCCTTCAATAAGTATCTTGACATGCACTTTTCTGTTATTGATAGAAGATGAATGACCGATAGTTACTGTCTGATGAGTTTCATTCTTCCCCCTTGCTTCTGTGGTGTGCCCCATTTTCTCACTGAGATTGTTGGGCTTGAATTCTTTGTCTTTGTTTGCAGGAAATTTCCTTCTGCTTGGTGGAGTTCTGGATGATTTGCAGACTCTTGCTAGGTGTCCTCTTTTTTCACAACGGAGGCAAATGGTGTCTAAAAACTTGCATTCAGTGCGGGGGTGGCTTCCCCCACAACCTCTGCAGTAGAAATCTTGCCTCTTCCTATCTAGGTCTTTCTTTTTCTGCTCCATTCTGAGTCTTTAAATTCCCTCTTCCACCTCACTGCAATCTGATTCAGAATCTAGGTCATCACAATGGTTTGTGGTAGACTTTTCCCCATCAGAATGGGTCATGGCCCTGTTCATCTTCCTCATGGCTGCTGCTGAGGACTTGGTAGCTTCTGCTGAAGAGGCTTCTTCTATGGCTTCTTTTAGCGTGATCTTAGGTTTCATTAATAACTTGCTCTGTAATACCTTAAGGCCCAGAACGAATCAATCATGCATGGCCTCTTCTAAACTGTTAAATTCACATGCACCCCCAATGTTTCTTAAACTTGCCACGAAGTCATTTACATTTTCGTTTTCGCCTTGATCACGATGGTAAAACTCGTGTCTCTTAATGAGGCACGATACTTGTGGTGCGTAATGGGCTCTTAACAGCTTTTCTAAGTCAGGCCAGTCCATTACCTTCACGTCTGCAGCTCCCGCCAATGCCTTCGCCATCTTGAAAACTGCCGGACCGCAGTACGTAAGAAAGACCACCCTCTTCTGCTTCTCGGAAATGTCGGCTAGATCATTTCCTTCCAGATACATTTGGAAACGATCTGCGTACGACTCCCAGTCTTCTGCTGTCAGCCCGAACGGGGCTGGGGGGGTGTTCAGTGCAGCCATCTCGCTCTTCTTCTGTTCAGCGTTGCCTTCTCTTCAGGGAATATCCCACCTTCATCGCCAGTGTTAAGTTTGCATGAAGAGGCAGACACGGAGTGCTTCAGCTCTTAAGTTTATTATGACTATCAGCTCAGAACGGACCCGCTTTGGCTGGGCTGTGGCTGCTACTTATAGCCAGCAGCTGCAGTTGACAGCCAATCAGAGTGCAGGGTTTTCCCGCACTTTTTAAACCAATCATTTCTAACACTTTACAAGAACAGTTCAAACTAAACCAATGACTTCAAACCTACATACATAACAATTGGATGGCTGTATATCCAATCTGGCATTGGATGGTGGGTTGAACTAGAAGATTAAGGACACTTTCAAGCCTATATTTTATAATTCTAGGATCTGAGCATTCCTTTCAGTTCCACTCCTCAACATAATATCATTTCTATAATTATATATCAAAAATAGCCCTTCCAACATTCCTTCACTTGAATTGATTCCAAATCATTTTATCACTTTTATTTTTAATTCTATTCCCTTGAGTGGCCTAGTGGTGAAGTTGCTCACCTCTCACTCAGAAGGTTGAGAATTCAATCCTAGGTAGTGGCAGACGTTTCTCTCTTAGGGCAGAAAGGAAAAATGTCTGCCGCGAACTCCATCTAGGCATCAGGAAGGACATCCAGTCAGTAAATAGTTCTATCCAGTCACCTCAACTCTACCCTTAATTAAGAGTCATAAAAAGGGGGAAAACTGAATTCCCCCTCCTGGAGGTTCCTTGTTTAGCCCTCTTTGCTTACTTCCCAAACAATGTTTTTCTTTAATCCAAATCATCCAGTATTTTCTCTATTTCATTTAATCTTAGTTGTTCTACTTACAATTCTTTCTATACACATTATTAAAATCTCATCATTTTTACAGTCATCTTTCTCCTATAAGCATTTTCTCCCCTCAGGCTGCATGAAAAGTGCTAAAATAGAAACTCAGAGCAGCTTTTTCCAAAAGGCAAGTGAAAATTTGGGCTATGAGGAGATTGTCACCTGGGAGATTTAGGACATTATGGAAAAAAGTGAGTTAAGGAGGCCTGTGTCCACTTTTTTTCCAGTTAGTTTAATGCCGTCCATACCAGATGTATTTTGCTGTTCCAAACCAGCCACGTGACCGCCAAAGCCATATGGCTTCAGTGTGGTGTGAGAATAGGTAACATTTCTCTCTCATGTTACTATCAGGGACGACACCTGTTTTCCTTTGTTTCAAACATCTGTCTTACACAGAAATCCGGCATGAGGAAGCTGCAATTGGAAAGCACTGGGCCTATTGAAATTCTGCCTCTGCTTTGCAAAAGGGAGAAAGATTCTGTTAGCAGAAATGGAAGGCAATCCTTTCCAGATAAGACTTTCTTTTGCTGGCAAATCTATTTAAAATGGTATCTAGGTTTGTCCAACAGAATACCGGTAGTTTTGGGACAGTGGGGGTTGAGGCAGGGTACAATTAATACAATAAAAAGAATAGAAATGTGCAGTGCCAACTCTGTTCTGATTCTAAATCCCACCAAAATGGAATGGTATTGTGTTATTAAATCAGAATTACTGGGATGATTCAGCAGCGTACTTTAAAATAGTACATCTATTCCCAAACTCATCATGTACTTTTTTTTTTTGGAGTGGGGGGGAGGAATAGATTTTAATCATGAAGACATTTTAACTGTAGCTCATGGAAATATTGCAGTGTTATTTGACAAAACTTCTAATGAAATGCATCCCTTCTAAAAGGCTCCATCTGTTCAGTATTCAAAAAAAATCAGGAACTGTGATGATCTTGGACTTAGAAATAAACCAAATTAATCATCTATTGAAAATAACACAGCAAACAGGATTTGGTTTCCTTTGCTCTTGGAAGAAATATTAACGTATCTACGATTTATTTCAATGAGTGTTTATTGAAATGTTATTCCCACAGGGACTTATTCCCAGGGACATTTGTACAACTATGCTGGCTAGGAGGATCTGAGTTGTCATTCAATATATCTGGAAGATACCCAGTTGGGAAACACTGGTATAGACACAGCCTACAAAAGAGAAAAGTAAATCGGTACCATGTTTTAATTCTGAGCCCAAAAGTAGATTTTGCTCCTCCCAGAATGATCAAACTCTTTGGCCATTCAGGAATTCCGCAATATATCTGGTCCAACTTTGCTTGGAATTTACCTGATGCCCTGCCCCACCTGACATTTCACATGTATACACATGCATGAATGTGTATACATGTATCTGGGCGTATCTACAATACCTATAGTTATATAGCACATCATACCCACAAAATGGGATATTAATAAATCCCACAAAGTGCCACACCAGCTTTCAATAGCAATATTATTTCCAAGAGTGCTTATGGTCCTCAGATAGGTCCCTCAAATAGCTTACTGGAATATAAAAAGAGTAGCTGTCTGTAACCTAATGCTTCCTTTAAAAATGTGACCACTGGCCAGGAAAAAAAGACCAACATAAGGACAAATCACACCCTATGGCAAGTGGAACTAAAGGAAGTACAGATGGTATTCTAGCACAGTAATGTTTTTTAACTGGCAATGCTCCTTAGGGTGACCATATGGTCATGGGCAAACCTCCGACCCGCAGCCATTTTGAAAAAATGTCCACAGGAGTTTGTCCATGTTGCAAATGTTTGAAGATCCCTGTTATTCCATGGGAGGACTGGAGCACTTGGAACATACTGCACAGTGAAAGAAAGAAGACAGAGTGCTATGCTCAGTGCGAAAAAAAGTGCTATATGTATATCCATTGAGAGGCTAACAATATGGGGAGGGGTGGAAAGGGGGAGATCAGCTCTAATTTAGCCCAATACACAAGAATTAAGCACAGGAATGGAAGAACTTAACTTTTACTTTCTCGCCTTCTAAATTTTAATATCTAAGTTTTCTCCATCCTATTCATTAAGAAATTTACAAATGTAAATTTGTAAGAATGGATTGAATGGAAACTTCACACTTCAAGAGCTAGATAAACAAAAAAAAAACCTCCACTAATTTTTGTTTAATTTGGTATTTTCCAAAGACTATTACATATTTTCACATATATGCTTAAATGGCATGTAATTAATTGTGGGATTTCAAAGTAACTGTGTATAAATATTATAGTCCTCTTGAACCCTGTGTTAAATTTTATTTAGCGCATAATCTATCTCTAAGATGGTGTGTCAAGAGCCACACTTTCTGAAAACACAAATTGAAGGAAAGCTTGCATCATTTTTTAAATATGATTTCTTTGCATGAGCATAAATTCAAGCCTGCAGAAATATTTGGAAAATATTTCCAAAATATTGGAAAAGTTACAGAGAGGGGCGTTCCTTTTGCAATAGTGGAGGGCTGCTAAACTGATAAATGGTTGGGTTTGAAGCCTGAAGTCACATCATCACCATCTCTTCCCCAGCTTTGTTGAATTGTTCTAGACTAGGGAGCAGATGTGAAAAAAAGAAATGTAGAAAAAGCTTGCAAAACAGGGAATGAGACTCATGGGATGAAATGCTGGACAGAAATAATAATAACACTGGGAAGCAAATGCTGTCCATTTTAACATTATTTCAGCATGGCCAAATTTAAATCTGTATCAATAGAATGAGCATCTCCGGAGCTGGCGGTGCTGCTAAACTCATTCTGATCATGCATCACCTCTTTGTCACTGACTAGCTTTCACTTGTGGAGTTTACAACTTAGTGGCTTTCATTAATTACTTCTTGTTATGTATGTAAGTTTGAATTGTTCTTGTAAAATGTCAGAAATGATTGGTTTAAAAAGTGCGGGAAAACCCTGCACTCTGATTGGCTGGCAACTACAGCTGCTGGCTATAAGTAGCAGCTGTACCCAGCCAAGTTGGGTCCATTTGAGCTGTAGTCACTTAATAAACTCTTCACTGAAGCTCTTCGCGTCTGACTCTTCATGCAAACTTAACACTGGCGACGAAGGTGGGATTCCCCTGAAGAGAAGACGCCGCGGAAGACAAGCAGAAGAGCGAGATGGCTGCGTTGAACACCCCCCCAGCCCCTTTCGATCCGGCGGCAGAAGACTGGGAATCGTATGCAGATCGCTTCCAAATGTATTTGGAAGGAAATGACCTCGCCGACATCTCCGAGAAGCGGAAGAGGGCAGTCTTTCTTACGCACTGCGGTCCGGCAGTCTTCAAGATGGCGAAGGCATTGGCAGGAGCTGCAGATGTGAAGGTAATGGAATGGCCTGATTTAGAAAAGCTTTTAAGAGCCCATTACGCCCCACGAGTATCGTGCCTCATTAAGAGACACGAGTTTTACCGTCGGGAACAAGGGGAAAGCGAAAACATTAACGACTTGTAACTGAGTGTCATTTTCAGCAGAGATTAACACATCATCAAAGTAAGGTACTACCCCTGGAAGTCCTTGGAGCATCCTTTCCATAAGGCTTTGGAAGATGCCTGGTGCCACGCTTACTCCAAACTGTAACCTTTTACATTTGAAAGCACCTCTATGAGTCACAATGGTTTGGGCCTCTGCAGTGGCATCATCAACTGTTAATTGTTGATATGCCTGGGCCAGATCCAATTTGGCAAAGACTGTACCCCTGCCAAGTGACTGTAGTTAATGATGCACCACTGGAACTGGATATGCGCTCTGTTGAAGCGCATGGTTCAATGTCCCCTTATAGTCTCCACAGATTCTCACTGACCCATCAGTCTTGACGGGTGTGACTATGGGTGTCTCCCACCTGGAGTGGTCAGTGGGCTCTAAAACTCCTTGAGCTATTAGTTTATCTAATTGTGCATCAATTTTTTCCTTTAAGGCAAATGGGACCCTTCTCGGCTTTAAGCGAATTGGTGGCATCTTGGGATCTAGACTGAAAGTGATAGGGGTCCCCATATACTTGCCCAATCCGTCGCTGAAGACCTCTGGAAACTCAGACTTCAAGGCCTCCTCCCATTCAGAGTTGCTCACGTGATTGATGCCAGTCACCTCGATGCCTAGTGGATTGAACCACTCAAGTCCCAGCAAGCTTGGGCGATCTTTGTCCATGATGGTCAGGGGCAAACGTTTGATGTGGCCTTTGAACTTCACGTTGAATTCTCTTGTTCCAACTACTGGAATCTTGTTCCCTTGGTAGTCTTTAAGAGTCAGCGCTTGCTTCTTGAAATGATTCTTCTGAATGTTTGGGAGTAGTCTGTGAATAGTGTCCCATGACACCATAGATAAATATGAGCCTGAGTCCACTTCCATTTGGCAAGGCCTTCCTTCAATTAGTACCTTGATATGCACTTTTCTGTTATTGATAGAAGAAGAATGACCAATAGTTACTGTCTGATGAGTTTCATTCTTCCCCTTTGCTTCTGTGCTGCGCCCCATTTTCTCACTGAGATTGTTGGGCCTGAATTCTTTGTCAGGAAACTTCCTTCTGTTGGGTGGAGTTCTGGATGATTTGCAGACTCTTGCTAGGTCTCCTCTTTTATCACAACGGAGGCAGATGGTATCTAGGAACTTGCATTCAGTGCAGGGGTGGCTTCCCCCACACCCTCTGCAGTAGAAATCTTGCCTCTTTCTTCCCAGGTCTTTCTTTTTCTGCTCCATTCTGAGTCTATAAATTCCTTCCTCCACCTCACTATAGTCTGACTCAGAACCTATTTGCTCACAATGAGTTGTTGTAGACTTTTCCACATCAGGATGGCTTGTAGCCTTGTTAATTTTCTTCATGGCTGCTGCTGAGGACTTGGTAGCTTCTGCTGAAGAGGCCTCTTCTATTGTTTCCTTCAGCGTGATCTTAGGTCTTAGTAATAACTTGCTCTGAAGCACCTTGTCTTTAAGGCCCAGAACAAATCGATCGCGCATGGCCTCTTCTAAATTGTTAAATTCGCATGCACCCCCAATGTCTCTTAAACTTGCCACGAAGTCGTTTACATTTTTGCTTTCCCCTTGATCCCGACAGTAAAACTCGTGTCTCTTAATGAGGCACGATACTTGTGGGGTGTAATGGGCTCTTAACAACTTTTCTAAGTCAGGCCATTCCATTACCTTCACGTCTGCAGCTCCCGCCAATGCCTTCGCCATCTTGAAAACTGCCGGACCGCAGTACGTAAGAAAGACCACCCTCTTCTGCTTCTCGGAAATGTCGGCTAGATCATTTCCTTCCAGATACATTTGGAAACGATCTGCGTACGACTCCCAGTCTTCTGCTGTCAGCCCGAACGGGGCTGGGGGGGTGTTCAGTGCAGCCATCTCGCTCTTCTTCTGTTCCGCGTTGCCTTCTCTTCAGGGAATATCCCACCTTCATCGCCAGTGTTAAGTTTTCATGAAGAGGCAGACACGGAGTGCTTCAGCTCTTAAGTTTATTGTGACTATCAGCTCAGAACGGACCCACTTTGGCTGGGCTGCGGCTGCTACTTATAGCCAGCAGCCGCAGTTGCCAGCCAATCAGAGTGCAGGGTTTTCCTGAACTTTTTAAACCAATCATTTCTTACATTTTACAAGAACAGTTCAAACTAAACCAATGACTTTAAACCTGCATACATAACAAGATTCATGATCTAATACAGGGAGAAGGACATCCTTGCCATATTTTTATTTTAGAGTAGAGGTCTTCAATAAGCGGTCATTCAAAAGCTTAACTTCCACTGATAAATTCCTCATCATTAATGCTTTTCAGTTATGCCATACTTTCAAATTAGAGTGTTAGCCATTTTGAGTATGAAAAAAGCAGGTTATATTTATATAAATATAAATCCATTTCATACCAGTCATACATGGTAAGTCAGATTTACAACTGCTGATAATGTTTTAATTCTGATTCTTTAATTCTGATTCTTAAGCATTGCCTTAACAAGAAATATTCAGCTTTTCTTCTTGCAAAACCCTCTTTTAATTTTTACACATTTTCATGGCATTAGCTAAGATTTTTTTTAGGCAGATGAAATCAAATAGCAATAGCACTTAAACTTATATAGCACTTCATAGTGTTTTATAGCACTCTCTAACTGTTTTACAGAGTCAGCATATTACCCCCAACAATCTGGGTCCTCATTTTACCAATCTCGGAAGGAATGCAGAGTCAACTTTGAAACGGTCAGGACTGAAATCCTGGCTGTGGGCAGAGTTACCCTGCAATTCTGCATTCTAACCACTGCACCACCACAGCCCATACAAATATCCCTACAAATGCAAAATTACAGTCAGATACCCAGCTTTGCAATAAAGCTTGTGATACAGATCGTGGAGTAATCATTAAACTGAATACTAACAAGTTGTGGGATATTGCTGCAAAAAAGACAAAAGTGATTTTGGGTTGCTTCAGCCAAACTACAGTATTGTTTCTAAATCTAAGAAATAACAGATTTACTCTATTGTGCTTTAATATGTAACAACATCCTAATGTTGAATCAAAGGCATTTGCAAAGCATCTCCCAGTTCTTCTGATCAACTGCTGGAATCACCCAGAATTAATGACACCAAGCAGTCTTTGTTTAGCAAATGACTTTTTTAGTGACTGTTCACAGTTATGAAAGTCTTGAAAAAGTAACTTAAATCAAAACGTAGCATTTATGATCCTTGCAGATCTGTAAAGAAAGGAAAACTGAAATAAGATGATAAGCACAGTTACACTACAGTTTCACTAGATGATCTGTTTGCTTAACAACTAAGTTGCCAGCCTTCAATGTGAAAACTAAAGGAAGACTACTTGTATAAAGTTACACAATGTGGTAAATTGCAGTAAATTGTGGAACACCTGATGGGAAAATCACAAAAGAGCTGCCCTTTTCTGAAAATGTGGATGCTTTGGATATAGATTTATATTATATATATGCTTTGGATATAGAATTTATATTCTGTCTCTTCACAGGAATAGATCTAAAGGAAACAAGGAAGGAAGCTTTTGTAGATCATGGAGAGGAATTGTTTCACCAAAAGGGACAATTTGGAGGGAATTCAGAATAATTCACCAATATTGGTGAAGAGTTAGGGTAAAGGAACTGGGTATCCAAATGTATTATTCAGCAGGTTCTGACCAGTTCTGGAGAACTGGTAGCGGAAATTTTGAGTAGTTCGGAGAACCGGCAAATATCACCTGTGACTGGAGATTTTACAGTATCCTTCTCCTGCCACACCCACCAACCAATGCCCATAGAACCAGTAGCAAAAAAAATTGAATCCCACCACTGGTTTAGATGGAGTTAAGGTACACAGCCAAATGTCTTCTTTATGCAAAAACTTTTACATTTAAATTTGAATCCCACCACTGTGGGTATCCTTACCTGTTGAAAAGATGACAGGAAAGAGCTATGACAGAAGTCTTCAATTATGTGAATGGCTGTCACACAGAAGATTGAGTAGACTTATTCTCTTTTGTTCCAGAGAGCAGGACCAGAACTATTCGGTTAAACGTACAAAGAAACTGGTTCACACTAGGCATCAGGAGTAACTTCTTGATTGTATGAGCTCTCATCCAGTAAATTGGCTGTCACATAAAGTGGTGAGTTCTTCTTCACAGAAATCTTATAGATAGAAGCTAGACCATCATGAAATGCTGTAATACCATGAGGATTGCGTGAGAACTTGGTGGTGTTGTGTGAGACACTAACAGCAAAAATAAAGTTATTCAAATGCAATCATTTTTTTTTATCATTAGAGCTTTGCCTCTTGATCAGGAGTTCCAAGATTTATATAGAATTCTTTATTGGCCAAGTGGGATTGGACAAACAAGGAATTTGTCTTGGTGCAAATGCTCTCAGTGTATGTAAAAGAAAAGATACATTTGTCAAGAGTCAAGAATCATAACGTACAACACTTAATAATAGCCATAGGGTACAATAAGCAATCAAATAATACTAGGAAACAGTCAATATAAATCGTAAGGATACAAGTGACAAAGCTACAGTCATACAGTCACATGAGGGAGGGGATGGGTGATAAGGAGTGATGAGAAAATTAATAGTAATAGTAGTGCAGACTTTGTAAATGGTTGGACAGTGTAGAGGGAATTATTTGTTTAGCAGAGTGATGGTATTCGGGGGGAAACTGTTCTTGTGTCTAGATGTTCTGGTGTCCTAATTACTCTGAAGTCTGTGTCTGTCCTGTTGGGTTGCAGAACCAAACCAGACAGTTATAGAGGTGCAGATGACAGACTCAATAATTCCTCTGTAGAACTGGATCAGCAGTTCCTTTGGCAGTTTTCTGAGTTGGCACAGAAAGAACATTCTTTGTTGTGCTTTTTGGATGACATTTTTGTTGTTAGGTGTCCATTTTAGATACTGTGTTGTCTAGTATTGTAAGAAGTGGTAATATGGGAGGGTTTCTCCTAAAGTCTACCATCATTTCTACAGTTCTAAGTGTGTTCAGTTCCAGATTGTTCCGGTTATACCATGAGGCAAGTTGTACAATTTCCTGTCTATATGCAGATTCTTGGTTGTCTCGAATGAGACTAATCACTGTTGTATCATCTGCAAACTTCAGTATTTTAACAGATGGATCATTTGAGATGCAGTCATTGGTATATAGAGAGAAGTGGAGAAAGCACACAGCCTTGAGGGCCCCCTGTGCTAATTGTACAGGTATCAGATGTGATTCTGCCTAGCTTCACCTGCTGCTTCCTGTCTGTTAGGAAGCTTATGATCCACTTACAAGTGTGTTCAGATACATCTAGCTAGTTTAGTTTAGTTAGAAGCATGTCTGGAATGATGGTATTGAATGCTGAACTGAAGTCTACAAAGAGGACCCTTGCAAAGGTATTTGGAAATTCAAGGTGTTATAGGATGTAGAGCAGAGACATATTAACAGCATCATCTGTCGATCTATTTTTATGGTTAACTGAAAAAGATTGAAAATCCCTGCTCTAATGGATTCTACTGTGAGCAGAGGTTGAATTAGGTGACCTGTAAGGTACTGTCCAACTCTATAATTCTATTATTCTAAGGCATTGGTAACTGGGTCAGTGATGCACATTTTTCTCAAAAGCTGTGTATCTCTAACTATATACTGCCTAAATCTAAAATAACATCTCAGTAATGAGTAATGCCAGGGATGTGGTGGCTCAGTGGTTAAGACACTGACCTTGTCGATCAGAAGGTCAGCAGATCAGCGGTTCGAATCCCTAGTGCCGCATAATGGAGTGAGTGCCTGTTACTTGTCCCAGCTTCTGCCAACCTAGCAGTTCGAAAGCACATAAATAAAGCAAGTAGAAAAATAAGGGCCACTTTGGTGGGAAGGTAAAAGTGCTCCATGTGCCTTCTGTGTTTAGTCATGCAAGCCACATGACCACAGAGATGTCTTTGGGCAGCACTGGCTCTTCAGCTTAGAAACAGAGATGAGCACCACCCCTAAAGCTAGAAACAACTAGCACGCATGTGTGGGGGAACCTTTACTTTTACCTTAATGAGTAATAGCTGGAGCTAAAGGAAGCTAAAGCAGTATTTCAAAATAAAATACATCTTTTGCAAAGACTTGTACTGTAATACAATCTCTTGTTACGTTTTTTAAATACTTGATTAATCCTGCCAATAATAAGTATTTGTCTACAAGATTCAGCCAAGTTTGTTTTTGTTTCAGCACTTGGCATTTTTAGGTTACTTCACAGTTAAGGAATATCCTCTTCCCCAAGACAGACATGCCATCTATTGACTTGAAAGAACAGTGGTATTTAAATATAGGGAATTCACAAATGCTCTTTACTGTAATAATAATGTCCTCTGATTTTTCCCAATCAATTCCATTTCTAATGAGCTTTCTCTCAATTTACTTTCTTGCGCTTTCCAACCTAATGTAAAATTGCAAATCAATAGCACATTTACTTGCCTTGGAGACATGCATAACAG
Organism: Naja naja; assembly: GCA_009733165.1. Classification (NCBI taxonomy): domain Eukaryota; kingdom Metazoa; phylum Chordata; class Lepidosauria; order Squamata; family Elapidae; genus Naja; species Naja naja. The sequence goes on from CM019149.1 coordinate 106,672,563, forward strand.
TTCTACATTTGAAGCACTTATCTTTCCATCTTCTTGGTCATTTAAAAAAATAACATGGGAATGTCAATATTAATTCTACAATCACTTTATACTTATATATCAGCATTTTTGATTGGGGGGGGATAATAAAATAAAATATCCCAATAATAAGTGAGAGTTAATTAAAGGCAGTATGATTTTACTTCATATATATGAGTTTCTACCATTTCTAAATATGCAGCTTAATAAGAAGAAAGGTCTTTCCATTTTTAAACCAGTTTTTGTCTATTTATGAAATAGTATTTGAATAAAATGAAAATCTCTGCAACTCATAGAGCAGCATTGGTTAAATGATACGTGCCTGTCTCTTTCTTTCTTAGATACACAAAATGGCAGACAGCTTCAGGGAAACATCATTTCTGTTCATCCTAGGCCCTTCAGCTGCCATCTTATCTCTGCCTGTGATGCTAACAGCAGGACTCCATCCCACATATTTCAACATATTTTTGCTTGCCAGGAGAATGGAGTGTGAGTGTACTAATATTTTGTTAGGGATGTTGGTCCTTTCTAGAATAAATAATGTACTTTTGAAAAAGGGATTTGCTTGCAATTTAAAATTTTATTCCAAGGTATTTAAGAGAATTCAAAGAGTAAACAAAGCCCCACATTTTACAAATATACATACATTTTATGTATATATGTATACAAAATATATATAACAAAACAATTACTACCAACCTGCCTTCCATTGAGGACCTGTATACTGCACGAGTCAAAAAGAGGGCTGTGAAAATATTTACAGCCCCCTCAGATCCCAAACATAAACTATTTCAACTCCTACCCTCAAAACAACACTATAGAGCACTGCACACCAGAACAACTAGACACAAGGACAATTTTTCCCGAACGCCATCACTCTGCTAAACAAATAATTCCCTCAAGATTGTTCAACTATTTACAAAGTCTGCACTACTATTACCATTAATCTTCTCATCACTCTTTATCACTCATCCCCTACCACTTGTGACTGTATGACTGTAACTTTGTGGCTTGTATCTTTATGATTTATATAGACTGTTTCCTAGTATGATTTGATTGTTTATTTACCCTATGACTATCATTAAGTGTTGTACTTTATGATTCTTAATGAATGTATCTTTTCTTTTTATGTACACTGAGAGCATATGCACCAAGACAAATTCTTTGTGTGTCTAATCACACTTGGCCAATAAAGAAATCATTCATTCATTCATTCATTCATTCATTCATTCATTCATTCATTCAAAATCCTGGAAGTATATTGTGCCTATTTCAAGCTAATTGAATAATCTGTTTATCAAACTGTGGAATATCATCCACACATGTAGGCGAAGCATCTTGATAATTGCCCATAAAACCCAGAACATAATCTCAATATAATAATAATTTACATTCAACTGAGTAATGTATGTAGTCCAAATATTTATTGCCTTGCCTAACAAAACAGGACAAATAAGTCATAAACAGGCACAATATCTAAATACCATTCAAAAGAGACAATCAAAAAGCCAAAAAGAAAACAAAAGGACCAAAACACCTCCTCAACATCCAGATGAGCAGAAATTAAAACCAAGATTAGCATTAGACCAACAATCAAGAAACAAACAATATCTGAGAGGGCCCTGGGGACATGCTGCAATGGGCAGCAAAGGTAGAATTTTCCTTGTAGTCCTTTGTTCACCCTCCCCACAATAAAATGGCAGGCAATTCTATGGGGGTGAGGGGAGGGGAGGGGAGGGTACAAGTCTATATTATATGTGGAAATAAGAATTGCCTAATAGGTCCTAGATTATCTAATTGTATATAAATTGTTTTATCAACTTATTGCCACATGTATATTTTGGTTTGTTGAGGATTTTATGGGTGCACTTTTGTTTTATGTTGCTTCATATCATTGAGGTTTTTTTTTCTTTTCCTGATTTTTTTAACATTATAACCAAAAAACTATATGCTTTAAAAAGTGCTGACATCAGCTGTAAAAAGGTTGTCCATCTCTGAGCTTGATGAACTCATGAGGTTCATGAAAATAGACACAAGGGCTACACACATATTTGAAACAGGTGGTTTGCAATGTGTGGAAATGTTTGCAGATCCATTTTGAATCTGTAAAACTGCTGCATCTTTTTTTCCAAGCTTGCATGTTCATTTCAGAAACCGTTCCGACCTGTCTCTGCATACATCACGAATCATCCATATGTGCCTGAAAAAAAAGCACATCTGCTTTATTGACACAAGAGAATGTTTTGTATGTCTTCCCGCAAAGCTATAATAGTTAATTTTCAAAACTGTTAATTTGTAAAAACTGTCTTTTGCTTTTCTGATTAGCTATCCGTATGAAGTCAATCTTTCATTAATGAACTTACAACCTTAGACATGCAGCACCGAAGTAGTCTGATCTAGACAGCTTTTAGCTATCATGTATCAGACAAATAAAGACAATTTCACAGAACAAGATTTGCCCAAATTTATTTCAAAAGAAACAGTGAAGCTGAACCACTTCTTGATTCCTAGACTCTGATCCAATTAAGTTGAAAGGAAGAGCTCATTAACATTAATTGGATGTGCTGAACCATTGCAGAATAGATTTATTTCCTGTGTTAGATATTGAGAAGAAGCTTCTGTGCTTTTTGGAATTACAGTACAACTGAAGTTTCACAGAAATACAATAAAATGTTTATATCAGTCATAAAGATTATATGCTGCTGTGGTGCTGGAATAAGTGAGTGCTACATCTTCTGTTAGCTCTCACCAATATTTAGCTGGGCCAGAAGAGGGAATGGTGAACTATAGGACAAGGAGTACCAGAGGAGATAAACATCAAATGGCCCAAGCAGTGCTCCCAGAGAAGCTGTGGTGGTAAGAAGCTGCAAAGAACACAGCATCAGTGCTTCACTTTGCTGTTAGATGCAAGAGAAGCCTATTGCATTAGGAAGCAGGTTTAAGGTTGTGCTTCACTTGAAACTTCATTGAAGTGAAGCATCCCTTCAGAGATATCTACTGTTATGATATGTTTGTGATCCTCAAATTGCAATATATCATGGGTACCTTAAGAGCACAGAAAGTTGACAACTTGTATAACATGGTTATCTAGTCAACAAGCAAGTTAATGTCTTCTACGGTAGAAGCATTGAAAAGAGGTGAGTTGATCCAGATAACTTTCATGATTGCCCAGTGATTTCACTCAGTCACTCATATTATAAAGCAACAAGACTTAATGAACTGTCTGATTTTGCTTACCTAGACCTATCTAACTAGACAGACAATATAATTAGGAGAAAGCAATCTTCCCCATTATCAAATTCACTACAAAGACTTGGCTACCACCAGCAGCCTACCAATACTTACTAAACTACAGCAGTCAAGCCACAGAGATTGATAAAGGATTTGTGATGTCATTACATCCTACCAGTTTGTTCCTGATGTAAAGACTCATAAGAAACTAAATGCTAGATGAAGAAAATGGCCTAGCATTCCCACCAAATGGTGACCTTTAGTGTGATACAGAATCAACAACAACAAAAGGAGATCTTACTAGATTAATGGCTGATGGGATTTTTATGTATTTAATGACCAGGGGCATTGAATCAGAACATACATTCTCCTAGACCAATGTAATTCTGAAATCAGGATTTCAAAAGGATTTGCTACCCCTCAGCAAATATTAATCTTGAGCTTCTGTGCATAGCTCTGCCATTAAGCTACGCTCAATATTTGGTGATGATTATTTATGCCAGATAAATCAAGTGGAAATCATTTGAGATATACTTTTGTTCCTTTAACATCAGAGAAAACCTACATTTCATATGTCTTAGGTAGGTGTCTGTATGAAAGAGAGAATGTGATATGTTTAAAGGTGTGGATGTTTATGTGAGCATTATGTGTCATGCATTTGTTTATTGAAGACATTATTAATTCAACAAAAATGTTCTTCCATTTATTCGCCCAGGGCAGAGGTGGTATTCAGCAGGTTCTGACCAGTTCTGGAGAACCAGTAGAGGAAATGTTGAGTAGTTCAGAGAACCGGCAAATACCACCTCTAACTGGAGATTTTACAGTGTCCTTCCCCTGCCACACGCACCAAGCCACGCTTACAGAACTGATAGTAAAAAAAATTGAATTCCACCACTGGCCCAGGGTATGAACAATTTCTATAAATCCAAGTTTTGCTTCCATTAGCGTAGAAACTAATTCCATTTATAGGCAGGTGACAAAGTTCAAGAAGTGAAACCACAGAGGTTGTTTCAGGATTTCTAAATGGAACTTCATTCCGTGTGGGCATGAAGCAGAAGTATTTTTTAAGAAAAATAAATATAATGGAACTGCAGCAAAGTGGTTTAGAGTCTTTTAGTTAGTATCTAGTAAATATTTAAAGACTAACAGAAACTAAATTGCATTATATTCACTTGAGAAGCCAGAGAACAATCTAGTCTTTTGAAATTGCTTAATAAAGGAACATTGTGGTAGTGCATAGAAAGGCAAATCATAGAACATCAAATAACAGAATTGGAAGATACTTTGGAAGTCTTCTAGTCCAACACTCTGCATAAGCAGGAAACCCTATACCATTTCAAACATCTAGTCTAGTCCAGTCTCTTATTAAAAGCCTCCAGTGACTGGAGCACTTACAACTTCTAAAGGCAAGCCATTCCACTTAATTGTTCTCACCGTTAGGAAATTTCTCCTTGGTTCTAGGTTGCTTCCCTCCTTGATTAGTTTCCATCTATTGTTTTTTATTCCTTCTGGTGCTTTAGAAAATAGGTTGATCTCTTTGTCTTTGTAGGAGCCCCTCAAATATTGGAACACTGCTATCATGTCTCTCCTAGTCCTTCTTTTTACTAAACTAGATATAGGCTGAAGGTTCTAAGCAGAATGCTGTCATTGATAAATATCTGACATTTTCATAGAGGGAGCATATACATTACAGCTTTTAACTGTATCCCAGTATACATTAGAACCATTTTCATTACCTGCTGTTTAATTTATTTTTAACAAAAAATGTCTGATCGAATGGTAGCTAAAACAGTGAGCATGGATCCAGAAAATGTGAATACCCCACAGCTGTTATGAAGAATTATGTCAGAAGGTTATGGCTTCCTCAAGTGTAGAACTATTTCTATAAGACAAATTCAGATAAGAAATGAGGACGACATTTTAGTTAGTACTTACTCTTATCGTCCACTTTTACATCTGAGATAAACTAGAATTGAGACAGCAAGAATCTAGTGCATTTAGATGGGAGAGAACTGAGTATTTGTTGAGTTGTGAAATCCTTTCTTGATGAACATCCATTTTTATTAGGTTCAGTTTTTTCATGGTTCAGCCAAAATGTTCACCTCTTTTTCACTGGAAGAATGACACCATTATTGATCGTGTTTTCTGTTTCCCAGTACTCTGTTCTGCAATACAGAGCAGTGTGATTTTACACCTGTCCAAAAGAGCAACTGTGTATTCCTAATCTTCTAGAACTAAATCAAATGGCAGTGATCTTCATAGCCCTGATAAGCCATTGGAAAAAAAAACAGATGGCGAGTTAGTTTGCATGGAGTTTTGTGCAGTATAGCAAGAAAACATTCTGCTGCCCAGAGTATCAATTGAATTATAAGTTCACAATATATGAAAATACTTACAAGGAACATCTTGGCTCAGCAACAATATGATCATGTAGATGCAACATAATTAGGCAAAGACCTGTCATTTAAATCTTCACTTAATTATTTTGAATCTGGTCCTACAAGGAGACTTCAGTGGACTTCACTGCTCTAAGAATCTTTTGCTCACCTTTCTTTTAAAAAAAAAACAATTTGACTACAAAAAGCCGATCTGTTTACATCTGAATGTAAACTTTTGTGTAACATTTCCAATTTAGCTTTTGTTAGAAATTCACTAAAACATTTTCATTTAACTTGATACAATGGCTAATGCTAAAATGTTTATGGGAAGCTTGAGACAAAGGAAAATGTGCAAGGTTAAAATGAAAGGACATTAATGGAATAGTGTGTGTGATTTTCATAATTCCATCAATTTTATTCCTTAAAAAGAGAGACTTGGTTCACTTATCATTGTGTTGCAATTTCCAGTTTTCCCTATAAATTGCATTAAGTCATAATGTGATCCGATCTGCTGTGGTTCAGTATATTATTTGAAACCAGACATTGTACTTTGTTCAATGAACAAAGTGCAAGAATCCAATAGTAACCTACTATTGCCTTTTCTCCAGGCTTGCCTTGATTGCACTGATTGGAATGTTTTTGAAGATACCTCTGCAGACCTAGATGAGCTCACAGATACTGTAACATCATATGTCAGCTTCTGCGAAGACTTATGTGTACCAACAAGGAACCTGCAAATATATAGTAACAATAAACCTTGGTTCACAGCTAAACTTAAGCAGCTACGTCGTTCCAAAGAGGAAACCTACTGAAAAGGTGACAGAATGCTATACAATCAGGCCAGAAACATATTAACAAGAGAGATCAGAGTAGCAAAAAGAAGCTACTCTGAAAAGTTAAGGAATCGGTTCTCAACAAATGAACCAGCAAACATATGGAAAACTCTTTAAAACATCACTGGCTACAGCAAACCTCCTTCCCAGGCAGAAGGAAATCAACAACTAGCAGATGACCTGAATGTGTTTTAGTGCAGGTTTGAAAGGAAACTACAGCCACCTATCTCCACAACCCCATCTCAAACACACCAACAACAGCCAAGCCTCCTACAACTGGCCCCAACCCATTGGGTTCACAACCTCTGGTGATCACAGAAAAAGAAGTGCAAGATCTATTTCACAGACAAAAGCCAAGAAAAGCACCAGGGCCAGACAAGATAAACCCTTCTTGCTTAAAAGTCTGTGCTGACCATTGTCAACCAAATCTTCAATAGATCACTAGATATATGCTATGTTCCTTCCTGCTTCAAATGCTCTACTATCATCCCAGTGCCAAAGAACCCTTCCATCAAGGAACTGAATGACTACAGATAAGTTGCTCTAACATCTGTAGTTACGAAAATCTTTGAAAGGCTTGTGATGTCCCACCTGAAAACCATCATAGATCTGCTGTTAGATCCCATGCAGTTTGCATACCAAACAAATAGATCGTCAGATGATGCTGTTAATAGGGCTCTGCTTTACATCCTTGAATGTCCAAATACCTATGCAAGGGTCCTCTTTGTAGACTTCAGTTCAGCATTCAATACCAGGCATTCTCATTCCAGACATTCTTCTAAGTAAATTAAACCAACTAGCAGTACCTGAACACACTTGTAAGTGGATCATAAGCTTCCTAACAGGCAGGAAGCAGCAGGTGAAGCTAGGCAGAATCACATCTGATACCTGTACAATTAGCACAGGCCCCCCAAGGCTGTGTGCTTTCTCCACTTCTCTTCTCCCTATATACCAATGACTACATCTCAAATGATCCATCTATTAAAATATTGAAGTTTGCTGATGACACAACAGTGATTGGTCTCATTCGAGACAATGACAAATCCGCATACAGACAGGAGGTTATACAATTTGCCTCATGGTGTAACTGGAACAATCTGGAACTCAACACACTCAAAACCGTAGAAATGGTGGTAGACTTTAGAAGAAACCCTCCCATACTATCACCTCTTACAATACTAGACAACATAGTATCAACAGTAGAGACCTTCAAATTTTTAGGTTCTACTACATCACATGACCTAAAATGGACACCTAACATCAAAAACGTCATCCAAAAAGCACAACAAAGAATGTTCTTTCTGCGCCAACTCAGAAAACTCAACCTGCCCAAGGAGCTGCTGATCCAGTTCTACAGAGGAATGATTGAGTCTGTCATCTGTACCTCTATAACTGTCTGGTTTGGTTCTGGAACCCAACAGGACAGACACAGACTTCAGAAGATAATTAGGACTGCAGAAAAAACAATTTTAACAATTTGCCTTCCATTGGGGACCTGTGTACTGCATGAGTCAAAAAGAGGGCTGTGAAAATATTTACAGACCCTTCACATCCTGGACATAAACTGTTTCAACTCCTACCCTCAAAATGATGCTATAGAGCACTGCACATCAGAACAACTAGACACAAGAACAGTTTTTTCCCAAATGCCATCACTCTGCTAAACAAATAATTCCCCCTACACTGTCCAACTATTTACAAAGTCTGCACTATTACTATTCTCATCACTCCTAATCACCCATCTCCTCCCACATGTGACTGTATGACTTTCACTTTTTCACTTGTATCCTTATGATTTATATTGACTGTTTCCTAGTACGAATTGATTGCTGATTGTACCCTATGACTATCATTAAGTCTTGTACCTTATGATTCTTGACGAATGTATCTTTTCTTTGATGTATACTGAGAGTATTTGCACCAAGACAAATTCTTTGTGTGTCCAACCACACTTGGCCAATAAAGAATTCTATTCTATATTCTCTGAAATAGTGCTGATTAACCACAGCAATCTCTAATTGAAACTTGAAATTCAATGCAGATAATTTCAGTGTTTTGAAATTCTGGTAAGCATTTCTTGATTTTCATAGAAATACACATAGGACAAGTGAAAGTTTACATTCAGCCAGTGTAATTATGTGCTTTGTGGTAATCTATGAAGAATTCAGGGTAGGAAGCTTTTCAAATGGCCTCACCATAACAAAACCTATGTAAAAAACCTAATCTAATTTAAAAGAAACCCAATATACCCACAAAGTGCTATATAAAGTAGAGCATTCCTTACCCCCCATTTTATGGTAGTGCTAATAGCAACCAATACATTTTCCCCCTCTTCATTCATATTTTATGATTACTGAATAGTCTGTGGAAATGATCTTAGGATATAGGAGGAAAAACTATGATCTCAGCAACCATCATGCAAAGGATATTTCAGACCACAGAAGAAAAAGGGACATGAAAATGTCTTAGAAGGGAATCTCCCTAGTTTTCTGGAAAGTAAAAGTAAAGGTGGGGTGAATTAGTTTTAGAGTCACAAGATTCTGTACTTGTAACCAGTAGTGGGATTCAATTTTTTTTACTACCGGTTCTGTGGGCATGGCTTGGTGGGCGTGGCAGGAGAAGGATACTGTAAAATCTCCAATCAGAGGTGGTATTTGCTGGTTCTCTCAAACTACTCAAATCTCCAGAACTGGTCAGAACCTGCTGAATACCACTTCTGCTTGTAACCTTACAAAAAGGGTACTACCAAGGGTGTTGCTACTTGTAGGTTTGAATTTATTGTCAAAATACCTCAAAGGGCTGACAGACCATCCCTAATGGCTGAACTACATATGCCAGCAATTCATTCTTACAGGCTAGGGCCAATCAGCATCAAGAAGAGGTTCATTTTCATTCAAAACTAGCAACACCACTACACATTAATTGAACCGCTGCCTGTATTACTTCCCCACAATGTAGTGATGCTTCCTATAACATGTTACAAAATGCTTCTGATGACATTCCAAAATTGAAATACTGAATGTAGACTTCTGAAGGAAGAAGAAGGTCCTTTGTAGAAGAGAAAGCTTTAACTAGCGTAACAAGCTAAGACCATGGTGAAGATGCATGATGATCCAATAGTAGTCTGTACAAAGATTACAGAAAGCAAGAAGTATTAATTGCATCCTGAAAACTCTGCTTGAGATTCAGATTGAGATTGAGATTGTAGACCTCAATTTACAAAATTCATTTGGTGACCATTTGAAGTTATAACAGCACTGAAAAAAGTCACATACCACCAGTCCTTGCACTTACAACTACTGCGGCATCTTTAGGGTCACAGGATCAAAAAATGGGTGCTTTACAACTGGCATGTACTTACAATGGTTACAGCATCCTGGTGTCACTGACTGCCACTTGTGACAAGCAAAATCAATGGGGAAAGCATGATTCACATAACAGCTTAGTAATAGAAATTCTGGTGCCAATTGTGGTCTTAGGTTAAGGACTATCTGTAATAACAGAAACTTAAAAATCTGATTCTGCTCCTCCTCCTCCTCATAGTCTATTCAATTAGAGAGGCATCTGCATGATGCACTTCTGAATGTTACCACTGGACTTAAAAATGTTTCAGCCCTTTTATCCACATAACATTGTATTTCCATCAATGTGGTCTTCTTTATTGTTTACACAACTCCACTTGGATGTTCAAGTTCAGCATTTTAATGCAATTACAATGTGTGGTGGGGAATGCACCAAGTAGAAGTGGGACATAGGCCCCACTAGCCTATACCAATCCTGAGCCCCAAACACATCTATGAAGGCAACTCCTTGTATAGTCAGCCACAAAAAGATAGAACAATAATAAGAGTCTGAAGTTAAAAATCAAGAATTCATCTTCTTTGTGCCATCACAGCTTCATGGAATTTTAGATGCTTAGGTAAACATGTTTAGGTTCGCCCATCAATCTTTCTAACCATTATCTTAAGTTCCAGATCCAGAAGGAGTATGAGTGGGGAAAGTAATAGTAATTGCACTTGGACTTATATACTGCTTCACAGTGCTTTATAGCCCTCTCTAAGAAATTTACAGAGTCGGCATATTGCCCCCAACAATCTGGGTCCTCATTTTACCAGCCTCAGAAGGATGGAAGGCTGAGTCAACCTTGAGCTGGTGAGAATCAAACTGCCAGCAGTCAACAGAATTATTTATTTATTATTTATTAATTTATTAATTAATTTGAATTAGCCTGCAGTACTGCATTCCAAGCACTGTACCACCACAGCTCTTCCAAAGTCACTAATGGAGGTACAGTTCGCAAATCTGGCTCCACATCCACTCCATTCATGGCAATCTTTACTGAAAGTGAACAGAATTTTTTTCCTATTTCTTTTAAAGCCTTTTCTACATGTAGTATAAGAAACTTCTAATACAAAATGTAACAAAAAGAATTGAGTAACAAAAAAAACTGAGTTGCCTAAAAAGAGATAATAATGGTGTAGGCAGGTAGTTTGGGGAAAGGGATAAAACCTGGGAGAAGGGAGATGGTGTGGGAGAAAGGGTAAATGTAGAGAGAGAGAAGGCAAGGAGCATATTTCAAACTGATTTTTCTTCAAAGAAGGAGAAAAATGTATGTAGCAGTAACATTTGTGGGTAAAAAAATCTCATTTTCAAGAATCAAAGCAATTGGAGACATCTGAAATGGTTCCTTTATTAAGCTAGCAACTCAAGTGTCTTGCTATTGGGTCCATCCAGATTTTACATAGGTTGCATCACCTTCTAAGACATTCCACCATGTTCCGGGAAATTATATGAGCATATAGGATAATTAAATAATTGCTCTGCCATCATCTAGAAAAGAATGCAAAGAGTGTCCTCAGTGGAAACAGGACACCTACTTGTTCAGAGAAAATAAATCACAACACGTGGGCAATAACTTATCAAAGGCACAGAATCAAAGCGATTAGCCTTTCATGTTATTATAACAGTGAGACTCTTCTGATTTTCTAAACATAGAAAAAGTTGAATAAATTTAGTATGTTTGTCCTTGATAGTCGGTACAGATTCTCAGTCATCAAGGTCATCATTGTCCCAAAGGTGCTTTTTTCAGGGTGCAACTGGACTTTTTTGTTTTTTTTCTTTTGAAGACATTTCACTTCTCATCCAAGAAGCTTCTTCAGCTCTGACAGGATAGTTGGAATGGAAGGATTTATACTCCATGCTGTCTGACCAGCTGTCTGAAAACTTGAGAGCTGGAGAAGAAAAACAAGGAAGGAAGGAAGGAAGGGAGGGAGGGAGGGAGGGAGGGAGGGAGGAGGAAGGAAGGAAGGAAGGAAGGAAGGAAGGAAGGAAGGAAGGAAGGAAGGAAGGAAGGAAGGAAGGAAGGAAGGAAGGAAATATGTGCATAGCTATTATTCTATTTAAAGCATCTTCAACCAGCATGTTTCCTTGTGAACATCATAAAATTTATACTCACAATCTTGCATTGTCCAGATGCAACATCAGACACTGATTAATTAATTTCATCCTAAATAGATAGCAAGAGTTTTATAATGCAGTCCTAGTTTTATCTCTACAATGATTTTGTAAAAATATGTAGCAAATAGAAAAAGGAACAGGTGGCAATGGAGGCAGATAAGTCATCAAAAAAACCTTAAGTATTCAGTAAAAAAAATAAAGATGAAAATTGTACTATGAAGCAATTACTTTGTTCAGATACTGCTATCAGGTTTTCAGGCCTTCAAAACTTTCTTCATTCAGACAGTTTTGTAGACTCGGGAATTAGGGTTCAGCCAGCCTGCCCTCAGCCATGGAAACTCAGGGCTATATGCAACTGTGAGCCAGTCACCTTCCTTAGCCTTTAAAAAAAATGAAGGAAGCTCCCAGGCAATCTGATCTGAGCTCATGGAGGACAGGCAAGGTAGAATTCTAAAACCAAACTTGCCCAGGGATGATGAAGGCAATTCTCAGGCACTCTCTGAGCTTCTGAAAAGTCCCTGGCCAAGATGTGCCAAGCCAGGTGCCTTTATTGGTTTGTGAAATTTCTGATTATAATAAAGGCCAGGAATGTATTTGCTTCTCAGTCAATCAATCAATCAATCAATCAATAGCTCAGAACAAAAGTAACTGAGCAATCTTTAAGACCAGCTTTTTTCTGAGAAATAGAACATTAGGGAATTGACATGCATTACAAATTTCTGAATCAGCAGCCTTTATTTTAAGTTTATGGCTCCTTTCCCCCTGCCCTTCTCCAAGTTAGTTTTCTTCATTGCTTGCTTTCTTTTCTCAACAAAACCTGGATCCTGTCCACCCTCCAAAAAAAAAACCCTCTGGTAGGAGCTGTCTGCAGAAGCATTTACCTACTAAAGTGCATTTAAAGGAACAGCACCCGTTATCTGATGTTGCCAGAATATTTTCAATCTTGCCAATAATTTAATAATGGAGTAAAAAAGGGGGGAGCATCACCACACAGAAAAGCAGAGTAAGTAAGCTGGGTAAGACTGGGATGCAGTTGTCCTGTTCTTTGAGATTGGTAGGCATGTTTAAACAATTTTATGGCATATAGGTATTTAAATGCATTATTCCTGTCTACTGTGATACCAGGAATGATTAGGGCCAAGCAATAGATGCCTAAATCAAATGTGTTATGTATGCAGGTTTGAAATCATTGGTTAAGTTTGAATTGTTCTTGTAAAGTGTTGGAAATGATTGGTTTAGAAAGTGCGGGAAAACCCTGCACTCTGATTGGCTGTCAGCTGCAGCTGCTGGCTATAAGCAGCAGCCGCAGCAAAGCCAGTCGGGTCCGTTCTGAGCTGTAGTCACTGATAAACTAACGAGCTTGAAGCACTCCGCATCTGTCTCTTCATGCAAACTTAACACTGGTGACGAAGGTGGGATTCCCCTGAAGAAGAAGGCAACGCGGAACAGAAGGAGAGTGAGATGGCTGCGCTGAACACCCCCCCAGCCCCGTTCGATCTGATGGCAGAAGACTGGGGGTCATATGCAGATCGCTTCCAAATGTATTTGGAGGGAAACGATCTTGCCGACATTTCCGAGAAGCGGAAGAGGGTGGTCTTTCTTACGACGCGGTCCGCAGTTTTCAAGATGGCGAAGGCATTGGCGGAGCTGCAGACGGAAGGTAATGGACTGGCCTGACTTAGAAAAGCTGTTAAGAGCCCATTATGCCACAAGTATCGCCTCATTAAGAGACACGAAGTTTTACCGTCGTGATCAAGGGGAAAGCAAAACGTAAATGACTTCGTGGCAAGTTTAAGAGACATTGGGGGTGCATGAATTTAACAATTTAGAAGAGGCCATGCACGATCGATTTGTTCTGGGCCTTAAAGACAAGGTGCTACAGAGCAAGTTATTAATGAAACCTAAGATCACGCTGAAGGAAGCAATAGAAGAGGCCTCTTCAACAGAAGCTACCAAGTCCTCAGCAGCAGCCATGAAGAAAATTAACAAGGCCACAAGCCATCCTGATGTGGAAAAGTCCACAACAACTCATTGTGAGCAAATAGATTCTGAGTCAGACTGTAGTGAGGTGGAGGAAGGAATTTACAGACTCAGAATGGAGCGGAAAAAGAAAGACATGGGAAGAAAGAGGCAAGATTTCTACTGCAGAGGTGTGGGGAAGCCACCCCCACTGAATGCAAGTTTTTAGACACCATTTGCCTCCGTTGTGATAAAAGAGGACACCTAGCAAGAGTCTGCAAATCATCCAGAACTCCACCCAACAGAAGACAGTTTGCTACTAGCAAAGACAAAGAATTCAAGCCTAACAATCTCAGTGAGAAAACGGGGCACAGCACAGAAGCAAATGGGAAGAATGAAACTCATCAAACAGTAACTATTGGTCATTCATCACCTTTAAGAAGCAGAAAAGTGCATGTCAAGGTACTTATTGAAGGAAGGCCTTGCCAAATGGAAGTGGACTCAGGCTCATACCTATCTATGGTGTCATGGGACACTATTCACAGACTTCTTCCCAACATCCAGAAGAAGCACTTCAAGAAGCAAGCATTGACTCTTAAAGACTACCAAGGGAACAAGATTCCAGTAGTTGGAACAAGAGAATTCAACGTGAAATTCAAGGGCCACACCAAACGCCTACCACTGACCATCAGGACAAGGACCGCCCAAGTCTGCTGGGCCTTGAGTGGTTCAACCCGCTGGGAATCGAGGTGACTGGCATCAATCACGTGAGCAACACTGAGTGGGAAGAGGCCTTGAAGTCTGAGTTTCCAGAGGTCTTCAGTGACGGATTAGGCAAGTACTTGGGGACCCCATCACATTTAACCTAGATCCCAAGGTACAACCAATCCGTTTAAAACCCAGAAGGGTCCCATTTGCTTTAAAGGAAAAAATTGATGCACAATTAGATAAACTAGTAGCCCAAGGGGTTTTAGAGCCCACTGATCACTCCAGGTGGGAGACACCCATAGTCACACCAGTCAAGGCTGATGGGTCTGTGAGAATCTGCAGAGACTACAAGGGGACATTGAACCATGTGCTACAACAGAGCGCATATCCAGTTCCAGTAGTGCATCATTTATTACACTCTCTTGGAGGGGGCACAGTTTTTGCCAAGTTGGACCTGGCACAGGCATATCAACAGTTAACAGTTGATGATGCCACTGCAGAGGCCCAAACCATTGTGACATATAGAGGTGCCTTCAAATGCAAAAGATTGTAATTTGGAGTAAGCATGGCACCAGGCATCTTCCAAAGCCTTATGGTAAGAATGTTACAAGGGTTGCCAGGGGGGGTGTCCTATTTTGATGACGTTTTAATTTCTGCTGAAAATGACACTTAATTACACGAGAGACTCAGGGAAGTCTTAACTAGATTCAAAAAAGCGGGGTTAAAAGTCAAAGAAGAAAAATGCACACTTAGAACAGATAAAGTGGAATTCTTGGGTTTCATGATTGATAAACATGGCATCCACTCCACAGAGGCAAAGGTTCAGGCAATCAAAGAAGCCCCCAGGCCAAAATGCAAAACAGATTTGCAAGCATTCTTGGGACTCATTAACTTCTATCATATGTTTCTACCTCAGAAGGCAACCATTGCAGAACCCCTACATAGGTTGCTGGACAAAAAATCTGCATGGGTCTGGGGCAGGAAGGAACAATCAGCATTTAACAATATCAAGAGACAAATCATGTCTGATGCTGTGCTGATACAGTTCTCTGAGAACTTTCCTGTTGTTCTGACTTGTGATGCCTCCCCTTTTGGAGTGGGGGAGGTGTTGAGCCACATGCTTCCCAGCAGGAGGGAAGCTCCTATTGCATTTAATTCTCGCACCTTGACTAAAGCAGAGAGGAACTACAGCCAACTGGACAAGGAAGCCTTGGCAATCGTAGCAGCTGTCAAGAAATCCATGAGTATCTATATGGGAGAACATTTACTGTTGTCACAGATCACAAACCTCTTTTAGGCATTGTGGCAGGGGACAAACCAACGCCCACGATCCTGTCACCAAGAATGCTGAGATGGACTGAATTTCTTGCTGCTTATTCATACAAACTGATCCACAGACCTGGTAAAGACATTGGGCATGCAGATGCTTTGAGTCGCTGCCCACTTCCTTCACACACTGAGGACCCTGTTCCTGAGACTCACACCTTCTTTCTAGAAACTGTTGCCAAGCTTCCAGTACATGCTGCTCAAATTGCCAGA
Source organism: Naja naja (assembly GCA_009733165.1). Classification (NCBI taxonomy): domain Eukaryota; kingdom Metazoa; phylum Chordata; class Lepidosauria; order Squamata; family Elapidae; genus Naja; species Naja naja. The sequence continues at coordinate 106,688,686 of CM019149.1, forward strand.
GAGACTGCCAAAGACACTTTATTGGCTCCTGTTATAGGCTGGATTAAGAAAGGTTGGCCTCTTCAAGATCTACCTCAACTGGTCCCCATACCTACTGCCTCTTCTAGGGGGGAAGGAGAGGATTATGAGAGTAATCAGCAAGCAAGAATCAACCCCATGTGTAACGAGCTAACACAACAGGAACCATCCCAAAACCTGTCACAGTACCAGCAACCATTTTCACAAATGGAAGATTGCACATTACTACCTGATTTGGGTGCTGACATTGGGTTGGAGATGGATTGGGAGGAGAGACCAGGTTGTAGTAACCAAACAGGTTCTACCATTACTAGAAGTCCAAGTAGGGAAATGTCAGCAGATACATTTCCTCTCTCACAAGGTGAGAACCTTAAAACATCTGAACCACGTAGGTCTCAACGTACACGTAAGAGCCCCACCTATTTAAAAGAATACATTAGATAGGTTGGGGTTTGAGTATGGACTGAACCTAGTGGGGAGGGGTGTTATGTATGCAGGTTTGAAATCATTGGTTAAGTTTGAATTGTTCTTGTGTTGGAAATGATTGGTTTAGAAAGTGCAGGAAAACCCTGCACTCTGATTGGCTGTCAGCTGCAGCTGCTGGCTATAAGTAGCAGCCGCAGCAAAGCCAGTCGGGTCCGTTCTGAGCTGTAGTCACTAATAAACTAAGGAGCTTGAAGCACTCCGCGTCTGTCTCTTCATGCAAACTTAACAAAATGGAGATATTTTATGGAGACCATAAAATAGAAAGCTGGAGATAAGGCAAAAGAGGAAGTTGTCTTAGATCTTTCATGGTGCTAGTAACAACTTATAAAGCCCTAAATGGCTTGGGTCCAGGGTACTTGTGGGAACGCCTCCTGCCAGCATTACATTCCGATCACCCTGTTCGCTCCCATAGGAGGGGCCTCCTTGGGATACCGTCGGTTAGGCATTGTCGGCTAGCAGTCCCTAGGGCTAGGGCCTTCTCTGTGGAAGCACCTGCCCTTTGGAATCAGCTCCCTGTGGATCTCCGTTTGGCCCCTGATCTCTGCTCCTTCCACCGGGACCTGAAGACCTGGCTGTTTCAACAGGCCGGCCTGGAATGACTTGGGAGGAGGGATTTTAACCGTTTAATTTTAACTGATAGTCCAACTTGTTATGTTTAACCTGTTTTTTATTGTAAATTTGTGGTGTTTTAATGTTTGCCGCCCTGAGTCCTTAGGGAGAAGGGCGGCATACAAGTCGAATAAATTATTAATTATTATTATTATCTTGTGTGCTTCACTTTTTTATATACATGAATTGGGCTGGTGCCTAAACAAACAAACGTTTCTATTGTTGTGGCTGATTTGAGCATCAGCTATTTTTTTAAAAATGGCCCAAGAGATTTTTTTTTCTTTTTTAACTAAAGAAGGTTTGGTACATGATTTGTTAATTTAAACAATTTAAGAACACAGTTAACCTTCTAATTAACTGAACATGTCCTTGGAGAACCTTAAAAACTGTCAGTTATGACTATGACGTACAGGTTAGTAAGCACAGGAAATGTAATTTGTAAACAGCCCTCTGCTCTACAATACATAATACTAAAAACGCATGTCCTCGCTATATGACAGTGAATAGAGATAATCTAGGAAGATCAGACTTGTCTACTTTGTCTACTGGGTAAAATCAGGATTGAAGTTGCTGAAGAGAAAGAATGCTGCTCCTTAGGAAAAACACACTTCTATGATGCATTTATATTCTGAATATAACCAGATTTCCCAAGCCACTAATAAAAATAATGCTTAGCCACATGTTTGAAAAGCTTCAGAGGTGCACTTTTAAAACAAAGAATAACAATGCCCAAGCCCATGAGGCTTGAAGAATTTTTCCAGTTCCTGATTTGCAGTGAATAAGAGAAGACTCTTGTTTTTCAAAGCTGCATGAAACTTTTCACCAGAAAAGCAGAAATATTTCATTGAGAGAAGTGTACTACTTTTGCCTCAATGTTTGCTTGACTAAAACCTACAAAGCTGTTTTATATTATTTTCTGTTCAACAACTGTCTTCTTTGACTAGCAACAATTCTCCAGAGTGTTAAGCACAGTTCCTTTGATGCAGCACTACGTGAAATCCTGTTTTTTTAAGTGAAACTCTGGACTAAATTTTATATATTCACTATGAAAAAAATACTGGGTTCTATCACAGATCTTAGCCATTTAAGATAACATGAACATCATAAGACGCTTTTGCTCTGAACGTTATAATTCAGTTGTGATGATCATATGCTTTCTCTTATATTTTTAGCCCTACTTTTTTGTTCTGTAAGTTCAGGAAATGTTAAGATCAGGAATCTACTGAGGATATCAAGGGGAAAAGTCTTCAGTAGTTGGCTGAGGCTGCCACTGAAATATTTAAAAAGGCCCAAAACTTTGCTGAATATTAATAGTTCTCTATAAAAATTAAAGTGTTACCCCTCTGTTCCCCTCTCCTTTTTTAAACCAAGAAATGGAAGGATGTTCCAGTGGTTAATTCTTTCTACTCCTGATTTTTCCCCATCTTAATTTTAATTTGAAACATTTCATAGAAATGGAGATTTTACACCAACTAATTTGTACAGATATATCAATTTTACATGTGGTAGAGCTTATGCAAATCGAAGCTAGAAGGCAGCTATCTTAAATTGTTTCATTTCAAGGCCAACTCTTGTTTCTACAATTTTATGTACCAGTCCAGATGTTTACATTTTGCCAATCCATTAGAAACCTTTGCCTCTAAGAAATTTTCCCTGTCATTTATTTTTTAAAATTAAGCATTTGCTTTTATTTATGTTTTATAATTGTAGCTTCTTTGCTGTATCAATCACATGCATCTGTGCACATAAATATCCCTGACATACATATTTCTGTGTTTTTCCTGATTAAACAAGCTGTGTCACAATACACAGCAGCGTCTACATTCCACTGTTGTCTTGTGTTTTGAGCCAGCTGTGCAGAGTTCTGTATTCTGCTTTAAAATTGAATCTAAAGAAATTTTTTCCAAGCCCTGTTTTTCTCCATTCTGGAAAATTGATGGCAAAACAGGTGTAATGTTTAAGTTCTTGAGGTTTTCTTGGTGTTGTTGTTGTTGTTTTATTAATCCTAGGATTAAATCCCTACTGAATGACTTTGCCACTATCTCACAAACAAAACCAGAAAAATTCAAGAAAGCAGTCTCACTTCCCAGTCTGCCATGACTGAATTCCCAGCCAGCATGTAGGCTCCACATACTGTACTCAGAAAACATCAGACTAGGGAAGATTATTATAGAATTCAGGGGTGTCAATCTGGCGGCCCGCAAGCCAGATGCATCACACAGAGGCCACGCCCATCCCAGCTCCAGGAATGGGAAAAATGTCATGAAATGTCACATGACGTCAATGTTACATTGTGAGTTTGACACCCGTGCTATAGCTCGATCTGATGTGGAATACTGCTACAATAATGTTTCTTAAAAATGGATCTGGAAGACCAAGTGATGCTACAAAGCCACAGAATAGATTCCTGCACAGTAATCAATTGAGCAAAGAAAGACAAACAAGATTTTCTTCCAACTAATTACATTTTCCTCTGATTTAACTTGCAACTCCTTTTAAGGGGGCAAAGAAACACCTCTTCTCTGGAAATGGTGCCTGAGAAAGAGATGAAGCATTTGTCTTCTTATTCAGTCCTTCCTCAATTTCACAGTATTGAGCTGCTTATTTGGGGGGAGGGAAGGCTGGACCAGTGCCTCCAGATGACTTACAGAACTTTCTGTGAGCTACAGAGTGATTGAAATTCTAAGAAGCTACTGTTTAGGTTATTGAAAACCAAAAGCTGTCAGCTCCAACATTATGGATGAAGCCCACAAATGAGAGTTCAGCTCTTTCACTGTTACTGTTGTGCCAATTTACTTTTGAGCCATAAATAAAGTGGATATTTACAGCTGAAAAAGTTCCATACAAACTATTTGCGTTTACATATGTAAATATTTTAATGCATTGGTTTAAAAACTTTGAGAGAAACAAGCTGTTTGCTCATTTGTTTATATTCATTCATTTCACCTGTGCTAATTGAAAGCTGCTCATTATTTTGACACTGAAGGCAAACACAAAAGTAGCAAATAAATACCCCAGGAGGAAAATAAAATGAGATAAAATATATATTTTGGTGTCTTTATATGCAAAAATTGCATGATGTTTTCTTTAGATTTGGTTTACTGCGTTGTGGCTTGTTGAATAAATCATGATGAAGCAAATTTTAAATTTAACATGATGCAAGGAAGCAGGAGAGTGAAAGCTTTGTTATAATCAGAAATTAGGTTTATATAAGAAAACCTTATTTGGGTCAGACTACAAAAACCACTTCACAGTTACATAACATACAAACTGCAGTGCTCCATCCCAATCAATTCTCTTGGTTGATAGACTACTCCAATGTTTCACAATCTGAAGGTGTGTAGACTTGCTGCCTGGGGAATTCTGCCAGTTGAAGTCCACTATCTTCAGGGTGTTCAGATTAAAAAACACTGGACTACAGCAGAAGATACTCTGGGACAATGTTACTCCAGTGTTCTACTAGTTAATAAAGCTAATGACTATTATATTCCAAGAAGGGGCAAAATCAAGCCTAATAGTTAACAAGCCTACCAAACCAATTGATCATGGCTAACTTTGAACCATCTCTCATCCCATTACCTTTTGGAAAACAATTATTACTAAGAAATCAAGCTGTATCCAATAAGATTTCCTACAGTTGCCCATTCCTTCATTTGCCATATTCATTATCATCATTCTAGCCATTGTCTATCCACTGCAGGATGAAAGCCTCTTCCACCTGTTTCCAACCGATTTATTTATTTATTTATTTATTTATTAATTCGACTTATATGCAGCCCTCTCCGAGGGACTCGCTCACAACTACAACAGTAATACAACAATAAGTTACTTAAAAATATAAGCCAAATTAATATTAGTATTATTATTAAAACCCCAAAATTACGTAAACAACGCCAAGGGTCAACACTGCCCAGATTGTAAAACAGCCAGGTTTTTAGCTCGTGGCGGAAGGTGCGGAGATCGAGCCAGCCGGAGCTCCAGCGGAAGAAGATTCCATAGAGTGGGGGCCGCCACAGAATAGGCCCTCCCCCGGGTCCCCGCCAAACGACATTGAGTCACGGAGGGCAGCCCGAGGAGACCCAGCGACCGCATGCGGCTGGTATTTGAGGCTGGGAGAAGTCGTTCTCGTAAATATCCTGGACCCATGCCATGTAGGACTTTGAATGTTAAAACCAATGTTATCCTCAGAGAAAACTATGAAACCAGAGAGAGTTGCTAACATCTTCCTTTTGATTTAAAGGAAGGGAGTGAGCCCGCTTGTTATTTCAAGGAGTAGTGGAATTTTGTGAAGAGGATTTGAACCTGGTGATGGCACATTTGAAATGAAAAATAATGAGCATGGATTGGCCCCAGCTCACTACTAATAGAAGCTACTGGCTAGCTCATGATGAGGAACGATTGGCTGAAAATGCCAAACCTTCACAAACTTACAGGCAATATCACTTTGAATACTTCTTCCACATACAGGTGGAGAGGGTAAAATGCAATTTTGATTTAAAGATTTTCAGAAAAATGTGTGATGGTGTATCATAAATTAGGAATTATAAATTCAAATTCAAATCAATCATTAACATCCTGGATTACTTTAAAAAGTAACAGTTTTCAGAAACACAGCCTTAGAAATATAAGAATCACCCTGTGCAAGAATGTGAGTATCTGGATTTTAGAACATAAATTAAAATAATTCTGTGAGTTTTTACACCTCTAAAGACAAAATATGATTGCAGATCTAACCATTGTGGAGACAAAAGATAAGAGATACAAAAGTGTTTGAATGTTGAGTGTATAAATAGAGCTTACTCTTAAATATTGCTGACACTGGAATGCTTTATTTATTTGATTTCTATAGCTTCCCATTTCAACAGGTAACTCTGGGTGTGTGCATCTTTATTATGGTTTATTCTACTGATGCCTTCAATATAAACTACACATCAGTTTGCCTAATTAGCTCCAATCCTGCTTTTCTGCTGAAGACTTGTGCTACCAAAGGTAGAAGGGAACTGAATATTAGCTCACCAACTTATAGCATCACTCTTTTCAGTTTTGCAAATTCTAGGAGACCCTGGTAGATACTTATTTCTGCAAAAATTTTCACAGCTCTAAGCTGGCAAAGTTAAATGTCCTGTTACTGAAAAGCAGAAGTAATTTGAGTACAGCAAATACAAAACCAGTTCCCCATCACTGCCCAAAAAATGCCGCATTCCAGAACCTACTTCTTAAAGCTATTTTGTTCTAAGAGATTTTATATTTCTCCTGGTTTAAAAAAAACCAAATTAAATCCTTTAGGAAAAAGGAAAATTGCATCCTATTGTTATTACCTGTTTATAGAAAACTTTGATTTTGCAAGTACATCCATAAATAAAAGGTGAGATTGATTCTCACTCATTTCTTCTTCCCTCCCAGCCTCCACTGAATCCTATATGCTGAAGAACAGGGTTGTCAAACTTGTGTCGTCATGTTGTCATCATGTGATGTACCGTGACTTTTTTCCTCTTCATAAAACTGGGAGTGGGCGTGGCCAGCATGTGATGCAACAGGCCCACGGGCCACAAGTTTGACACCCCTGCTGAAGACCATCAGCATTATCAGACAAAAACATTATCTGTTTTTTGCAAATGGCAGCTTCACTTGCAACAACTTACAAATTCTGCAAAGAAATACCATTAACACCAACTTCTGCCTACCCCAGATCTTTGGGATGGACTTGATAGTGGATTAAAATGCCAAATCAAGTCTAAACATCTGGCTGACTATGCAATCAACTATAATAATAGTAATTTATTCAACATGTATGCTGCCCAACTCCAATGACTCTGAGCAGATGTATGCATATATTAACATCTGTATTTTGCTTTAATAACAAATGAGGAAAAAAAGCAAAAACTCAGTAAAATAACATATTTTAAAATGTCTGAGAATGAAAGCAATACTGAGGTTCAATCAGCAACAAATACTAAATGACTGCATAGCATGTATAACTTCTGAGTATAATTAAAATTTAAGGGACAGAGGGAGAAAATGCATGGATATCATTAACTACCAGAACTTTCAGTGTAGCATGTACATTATTAAGCCCCAACTGAATCTTAAAAGCTATCTCCCCTTCTCCCTGAGCTTCCTAATTGTGGAGCTTTATTTTGGTTTATTCACTGAGACCAATCCGTTTGTAAATGTGTGGAGAAGCACTATCTGAGCTGCCAGCAACATCTCAGCTTGGCCTACAGCAACTTTGCTTTAAGGATGGGGAAGGAAAAGAGGCTCTTTGTCCAAGCAATAGCCTAGAAGAGAGGTTGCCCTGGGCTTAGGTATAAGCTGCCAGGTGCTATCTAGAACTGTGGCTGAAAATTAGTTCAAATAAAAACAAAAACAACTGATAAAAAACAGTGTTAGAGCTTTGTGGGCAAATGCATGGAAAATAAAGAGGTGATAAAATAAGATAGAATACATGTTGGACTCCATTCAATATTTTTCATGATCTAGAAACAAAACCTAGGACGAATGCCCAGGAAATGTTTAAAAGAAAGAAAACAGTGTTCCAAACAAACAGCATGCAACATAAAAAAGGCCATTTGGGATCTAAAGGTCTGGCAAAAAAAGTCTTTTACTAGGAAAAAAAAGTCACCCTATGAGGAAAAAATGAAGTGAACAAGTGAGCTTCCAGCTGATACAATATTTTTTGATCCCTCAGTGCCTTTATATTCTATTACCTTCATCTGCTTTCTTCCCATTTTTTCACAAAAATCCTGTAGCAGTGAATGAGTGATAAGGGAAAAGCATAAGCCTATAAAAAATACTTTCCATTGTTCTGTTCGTGTCTGATAGAAAGAAGAGCACCCAGAGGTGGCATACATTAGGAGAAACAGAGAGAGAGAGAGAGAGAGAGAGAGGAGGGAGGGAGGGAGGGAGGGAAACAGACAGACGGACAGACAGACAGACAACATCTTCCTTGCAAATGCAAGCAAAACAGCAATCCTTAATTTAGTCTAAATTCCTGCCTTTCCCTGAGTTTCTTGAATAAGAAATGTAGAAACGATAATTTAAGTGCACAGATCAGTGATACACCATTTTGAAAATTGGTGATTATAACTAAGCCCATTAAATATGGTATATGCATCAATCTACCTAAATCGATATGTAATGTATTTTTGAGCACTTAAGGAGCAGTACTGCAAAAATGTTAGATGCTATCAGAATAAAAATCATTTCTTGTACTGTATATTCAATTACCTGTAAATAAATAATATCCTTTTGCTACTATTCAAATAACTTGTAAGCGCAGAAAATAAACTATTGCTACCATTGTCAAGATGAGTAGGAAGTCATCTTATTTGCTAGATCGAACAAGAAATCAGAGCAGACATCAAATAAAGAAATAAGTAGCTTATGTATTGGGTATGATGTATTCTTATCTGTTGTGAATAAACTCTGCTTTGGAACATGTTGATAAAAGCATGTGGGATTGCATTTTTAGAATGGAAACCTAAATATGTTTGCTTAGACATTCATCACAGTATTATCACTGGGACTTATTCCCTAGTGTTTAGGATTACATTTTTGCAGAATAATAACATGGAGCCCTACTTAGCAGTAAATCCAGCTGAATTCAATTGGTTTTCCTTTGAGGTGGGTTAGTCCTCAGGTTTCATGGGTTCATGAGTGTTATTTTTCATGAGACACTAAAAATGTGAAAAGTAATATATTAGTTGTTATCGGTGTGGTTTACATTGAAAGATGGCATAGGAAAAAAATTAATAAGCTACTAATAGTTTCTTCTTTACGTTAGATGTTCAATTCATATTGGATCACAGTTCTAACTGTTCCTGGCCTCTAGGATACTGCCTGGAGTTTATGAGCCTAGCAACCCAACATCTGGAGTGTAATAGGTTACTTATTGCTGGCCACCAGCAGTTCCAACATTTGGATAGTGCTTTGCTGCTTGTGCATTATATTGCAATCTATCTTTAAGTAGCTTTTACAGATTCCTTCTTGTGGTTTTCCCAGTTGCAATGTATAGCTGTGAAAGTTGGACTATAAGGAAGGCTGAGCATCAAAGAATTGAGGCCTTTGAACTATGGTACTGGAGAAGACTCCTGCCAGTCCCTTAGACTGAAAGGCGATCAAACCAGTCATACTGCAATGGTCGTAAGTGTGAAAACTGGTCATAAGTCATTTTTTTCAGTAACGTTGTAGCTTTGAACAGTCATTGAATGAATGGTTTTTAAGTCAAAAATCACCTGTACTGCCCTTAGTAGAACTAAGTAGGTAGTCTCGCTTGGCAGTTTCTATTTCATCTGAGAAGTCTGGATCGAGAATTTCTACTCTAGTTTGGAGAGTTTCTCATTCTTCAACACTGCTATTTTCAAACTGCAAATATAGTAGAATACTGGCATTGTTAGAGTGACTAATTCTGTGTGCATCCTCAACAGAAAATGCTGGAAAAAGTTACACTGAAAAAGAGAAATGAAATATTTCAAGACTGACAAAGAATGAATAACTAAAGAAATTTAGTCTGTGGCTATTATTGTTAGCATTATTACTCAGAGAGAAACTGCAGTAGTTCAGTGGAAGTACTGAATGTTCTAAATCCTTGTCTGAACTTGATATCTGCAGGCAAAATAGTAACTGATTAGGTAAATCAAACATTAAAAAAATAGCCATGCAGCCGAGCACAAGAGAATGAGATAAAGAGAGAGAATGGGATGTCAATCACAGAAAATATTCTTACACCAGGGAGGAAAAAAAACTCCATGCCTACTGCAAAATCAGCATTTAAAACATAGCTATTGTGATATGCAACCTAATAAAGCTCATGCTATTTTTAGACTATTGCTGCAGTGTCACTCAACATTTGGTTCAAATACAGGCTCATTTATACTACAATATAAACTTTTACGTCATTGGCCTTCAAATGCCTTGTTTCAATTGTTGACCCAAAATATCACAGAAACTTTATCATCTTTTATGAGAGCAAATTATACATGGTCTATTCATCCTTTATCACCATGGCAAAGCACCAATAAAAGGACTGGAGGATCTGGTGCAGGCAGATTGGAAGAATGTATATTTTTATGGTGAAGTACAAAGGTAAATAAAATTGAAGCCTCGAGGGTTAGACTTGTATTGTATTTTGGGAACATTTCTGTGGCTATTCTGATCTATCAATAGATATTCAGTTTTAGGAATAACAATTGGTGCAGTAGATTTATGAATCGGCTTTTGGCCAATCATTGATTGGCATAGGGAAGGACATCATTTATAGAGAGGTATCATGATCGTTGAAGGCTAGATATACAGTTCCCCATGGCTAATATTTTATCTTTATTGCCAGAAAGCAACATTTCCCACCATTTTCCTTTCCTTATGAAACTTTGGGGGATAAACAGGCGTTTCTCCTTTTTCCATGCTCCCCCAAGCATAGCATGAACACTGGTAGTTGCTTGTTTGTTTGTTCACTAAAAAAGGTGAATTACTTCACAATGTGGAAAGTGCACCTGCCAATTACATTTCATGCAGCAACTCGCTGCAGGAATGCTGTTGTGGGTAGTTGAGAAAACCCATATCACACAGCAACAGACCAAAGGCAAGTTCTTTTACAAGAAATGCACCTGCTTTTTCCCCCAAGGATGGTGTTTCTTCTGAGAAAAAAGATTGACGGTGAGGAAATTCTCTTAAAGAAGGCTGCCTAAGAATAGAAAATAGCAGTATAGTCCTAAAATTAAGAATAATAAGAATTCCTACTGCCCAATATGTGACTTACTGCATTTATAATCCTTCAAGTCCAGTGTTTAAAGTATGTTTTGCAGACCGCTTGGGTGAGGCCTCTCAGGGGTCTGCAAAATCAAATTTATTTTCCAGATATTGAAGATATTTACAAAAAATGATAAAACAATAGCATTATTATTATTTTTTATTTGCTAAAATAGCTTTTTCCACGAAAAATATTTGTTTATTTGTAATGAGTTTAATATTGTTATTTTTACATGATTCAATAAATAAATATTCTACACATTGGACAAATTTAATTTTTAATACAGTCAATATGCTCTATACAAACAAAAGTTCTTTTGGAGTCCCCCACAATTTTTAACAGTGAATAGGGGCCCTGAAAGTAAAAAAAAAAGTTTAAGAAACACTGTTCTAATTTGCCAAATGCTAGGTAATCTGTCTTATTTTGTAGACTCAAGAAGTTCTACTTTGTTAAAGCCCTTGGTTGGCTGCCATCATACATAATTAGTGACTGTATTGGATCTTTTCTCATGAAGGTTTGGTATGTGAATATTTTATCTGCTGATCAGCTTATTTAGGTATTTGTTGTATGTACAAGCTAGTGGTTGCAGAGATGTTGAAGACAAGAAAGGTTAAAATTCGCATTCTATATCATTCCCTCTATTCTTCATTGCTGCGTTTCTCTGTAGCATGGCCAAATAAATTATTTATTTATTGACTTGTATCCTGATTTTATTATTTTTACAAATAATTTAAGGCAGTGAATATGCCTGTTTTCCCCACAACAACAACCCTGGGAGATGAGTTGGGCTGACAGAGTGACTGGCCCAAAGTCACCCATCCAACCTAAAGCAGTTCTAGAACTCAAGGTAATAGCAATAGCCCTTAGATTTATATTCCATTTCAATAGCACTTTGCAGCACTCTCTAAGGGATTTACAGAGTCAGCATCTTGCACCCAACAATCTGGGTCCTCATTTTACTGACCTCAGAAGGATGGAGGGCCGAGTCAACCTTGAGCTGGTCAGGATCAAACTCCTGGCTGTGAGCAGAGTTAGCCTTCAGTATTGCATTAGAACCACTGTGCCACCATGGTTCAGGATCTTTCACTTTCTAGTCTGGTGCCTTAACCATTAGACTAAACTGGCTAGACCAAATGTAGTTGAATAACAAAGCTCCCCTCTCCCCCTGATGGTGAATGGCACTGGAACACCATGGTGCTTTAGAGTTTTCAAGAAGCAGGTAAATCCCAGAAGCAAGAAAGTAAGAGAAAGACTGAGTTCCTACCAATGGGCAGCTAGTTGTTTCATGACAAAAATAATTGCAGAGTCTTTCCTTGGATGAGTAGTTAATCCAGCACTTTTTCAGAGTAAATAGGTTCCTTTTGCAAAGATCTATAGATGCCATTTAGGACTATAGGTGCACAGATTTATTTTTATTTATTTTTATTTTATTTGGATTTATATGCCACCCCAACTCCGGGGGGACTCAGGGAGGCTTACACAAAAACATATGTACAATATATAAACTTATTCCAAAATTTACCCAATCCAAATAATTATAAAATATTAAAATATCCCAATATTAAAATCCCCAACCCCACTCAATCCAGGCCGGCCTGTGAAAACAGCCAAGTCTTTAGATCACGACGGAAGGAGGGCAGGTCAGGGGCCAGACATAGCTCCAGGGGTAGCTGGTTCCAAAGGGTGGGCGCCCCCACAGAGAAGGCCCTCCCCCAGGGAACTGCCAACCGACATTGTATGTAGTGCCAATCCCAGATTGCCATTGTATGTAGTGCCAATCCCAGATTGCCATTGTATGTAGTGCCAATCCCAGATTGCCCTTAGAAAGAAGTTTTACATGTGCCCAGATTTTATCACAGGTTCAATCTTACTCTGCCATATTTCCTTATGGTATTACAGTGAACCCAAAGTTCTTTGGTTTGAGGATTGTTAAAACTCCTGACTTTATACCAGTCCTTGTAACTATTACAGTATATTCACAATGAGACAAAGGCGAGAAATTTCATATTTAACTGCAACAATGCAGTTAAGAAAAGAAAGGGTTGACTGTACACGCATAAGGCAGCTATAAGATCAATCAAACATAGAACAATGCCTTTTCATATAATGCCATGCTTGGAACCCTTTCATAAGAAGTAAATACTTTTGTCAGGATTGGAATGCATGCAGCATCACAGTTGATCTAAAGCAGTGGTTCTTAACCTGGGTGATATCGCCCCCCAAGGGGCGATTTTGTTTTTCAGGGGAGCGATGGAACGAAAAGGGGCAACGTGGGGGTGAAGGAATGGAAGGGGGGTGATATGGGGGCGATGGAGCGAGATATATACCAGATCAGTGATGCCCTCTCCGTGATGACTCGCTGTCTGGATGCGGTACGAATCTGGATGGACGGCAACATGCTTCGACTCAACCCGGCCAAGACTGAGTGGTTGTACATACCGGCATCCCGGTCCAGCTTAGAATGTCCATCGTTGACCATAGGGGGAGTGGTGTTGCCCCCTGTGGATAGGGCGAGGAACCTGGGGGTCCTCCTGGACGCACGGCTCTGGTTGGAGGAGCAGGTGGGAGCCGTCGCCAGGGGGGCCTTTGCCCAGGTCCCGCTGGTTCACCAGCTTCGCCCGTTCCTGGACTGGGATGCCCTGCGTACAGTCACTCATGCCCTTGTTACTTCGCGACTCGACTACTGCAACGCTCTCTATCTAGGACTGCCTTTGCATACCATCCAGAGACTGCAGCTGGTGCAAAATGCGGCGGCTGGCGGTGATGGGAGTTTCCGGTTCTCCCATGTTAGCCCCCTCCTGCGCTGCCTGCATCGGTTGCCGGTTGCCCTCCGGGTGAGATTCAAGGTTTTAACTTTAACATACAAAGTCCTACATGACATGGGTCCTTATTACTTAAGGGAGCGACTGCTGCCGACATCGAATACTAACCGCCCTGTACGAAGTCACAGACAGGGACTCCTTGTCCCATCAGCCGGGCAATGCGGCTGGCGGTCCCCGACGACGTGCCTACTCTGTCGCGGTCCCTGAACTCTGGAACCAACTTCCCTGGGACTCCGCTTGGCCCCGACCTACGCACCTTCCGCCATGACCTGAAGACCTGGTTATTTGACCAATCTGGGCTGTGACCCATGGGTGGGGTGGTTTTTAGATTTTGGTGGTTTTTAAGTTTTGTATTAATTGGGACCATTAGTTTAATTCTTTTTAAATATTTATTGTGTTTGTTTTTTGTAAGTCTTTGCATATAAGTCCCATTAATAAATAAATATATTGGGAGAGAGAGAGAGAGAGATCTATATTGGTAGATAGGTATGTAGGTAGACAAAAGACAGACAGGTAGGTAGATAGGCAGGAAGGCAGGCAGGCAAACAGATAGACCTTTTGGATTGATGGGTGGATGGACGGACGGACAGACAGAATGTGAGAGCGGCAGCACTTTGGGAAAGTGGTGGTGGCAGCTTTTCCCAACATGCTGCTGCATTCAAGGCACCGGTTCAGGTGTGGTACAACAGTCAATGGGGTGAGCCTGCAGGGCGGTGCCTCGAATGCCCCCCTGCCACCTCTTAGTGCCCCTCTGCTGGCCTCCTTGGGGATGCTAAGAGATGGCAGGGGGCGGTTATGTTGGGGGAGGGGGGCGATGACAACTTCCTCAATGGCTCAAGGGGGCGATTCTTTCAAAAAGGTTAAGAACCACTGATCTAAAGTAACAAAACCACAGCTGAATTAGGAACAGGGAGTGAGTTAGGAAACTTAATACAGTAATTTGCATGCCTTTGATTAAGCTGTATTGCAATTATAATTGATTTTGTTTTTATCACTTTCTGCAGCCAGAATGGTTTTCTTAAATAATGCGCTGCCAGCTAAAGAACGTACATTAAAAAAAAAGTTTGGTATTTTGTATAATATGCAGACATCTACATCTGCTGCTGTATGATGGGAAAGAGATCTTTCCCAAACAGTTGTCCTTACAAAACTGTTTGGGTTACAATTATAATTGCAGTAATTTAGAACTTTCTTCAATTGTACATGTCCTGATTTTTATATAAGCTGAATTTAAATTGAACGGTCTTTTTCAGTCATAACATATATAATGATTACTTTGTATGTGAAAAATAATAATAAAAGGTAAAGTAAAGATTTTCCCTGTACAGTCATATCTGATTCTAGGGGCCATTGCTCATCTCCATTTCCTAACTGAGGGAACCAGAATTGTCCGACGATGTCATGTGGCCAGTGTGACTATAGCCCAGGGAGCACAGAGGAGAACCGAAGTGGTACCTATTTATCTACTTGCATTTGCATGTTTTCAAACTGCTAGATTGGCAGAAGCTGGGGCAAGAATGGAAGCTCACACAGTACTTTGGTTTTGAATTGCCAACTTTCTGGTCAACAAGCTCAGTGCCTTACCCTCTAGTCACCTGATCCCATAAAAATACTTATCCTTCTATGCTATTTAGTTAGTTGGTTAATACATTTAAATGGGCATGTTGTTAATCTTTAAGAAGTTGAATTAAATTTCAATTAAAGATTAGTAAAAAAAATAAAATTATAATTTGTTTGCCATCCTCATTTATGGACCTCCAAAAGTCTGACCATGAATCTCTTGGGGACCCCAAGTTAAAAATCCTTGAACTAAAGCAAGTTGAACCCCTCCCACTCCATTTCATGGAAGGATAACTTTGAATCAGTCTGCCTGGATTGCTCCTTCAAGGATTTTTAGCAAGATTTTCAAAGTGGTTTGCCACTGCTTACTTCCTAGGGTTGAGAGAGAGTGACAGGGCTAAAGTCACCCAGTGGCTTTGTGTTCAAGGCAGGACTAGAATTCACAGTCTCCTGGTTTCTAGCCAGCAGTTGAAACTGTTGTTTCTCTCTCTTTCTACCCTACTGTCTTAACATTCACTGGGAATATGAGGGATGTTTAGTCTTATACTGATGCTAAAATTCTGGAGGTAATTGCTCACCCCATTATACATACCTTTTAGTCATGCATCAGTGGAATAGTGCCTGGTGGTACATCTTTTGTTAATGTACTAAATTTCTAGATGTTGCCAAGACCTCCCAGGTAAGTCTAAACAGGCTTCAAGGGGATCCATTTAATTCTGAAGCTACAGAATCTAAAATCGATTTAATTATTGTTCCCATTGCTTCAGTGCCCTATTTCAAGCTCCTATGTATGCATGTGGAAACTCCCAACAAAATAGCAAAAATCCATGTACAAAAACACCTGTATGATAGAGTGTTAGGTATGAATTATTCACATCCCTAATTGATCCACTTTATTTTTTTAAAAAGCTTCTTTTTTACCTCTAATCTCTCTTCCTCCAAGGAAGTTTGTGGGTTTTTTTAATGCAGTTTTTTAAATCATAGCTTAGTATGAAGAAATGTAAACACAATTAGCACTTCGTGCCTTAATTATATAATTATATAACAAATCTCAAAGCTTACTGCTAGAAAATAACCAACCATTAATATTCTCTAGCACTGACACTGTTTACAGGTTATTGCTAAAGGTTTCACACTGGTGAAAGTCTTCACAATTCTGATGGAAAATACAGCTGCCAAACTAGATAATAGCAGGCACATTAATGCTACTGTGTACAATTCTAACCTTTCCAATATGGCTTAAATAATTATTTTATAATTGTGCTGCTATAATGGATGCTTTTGAGGGTTTGTTTTTGTTTTTGCTCCAGACAGCCAGGGACTAACATGCCAATAAGTTGGAAGTGGGGAACAACATGGTAGACAGAGAAGTGGGTGATAAATAGTACAATAAAAGCAAGGCACTTACTGTAATAGAAATATTTGATTAAGTGTATTTATCCCTGCTAAATCTATCATGGACTTTAGCCACTTCATAAAATCCAGTAAAAGTGAAGTCTATAGATTTTACCAAGCTTCCATCCTAAAAGCAGGTAACAACATTAATATATCTGTTGTTCTGGATAAGAGCACAAATAGGAGTTGCCTGTCTGACTGTGTGTCTGTCTGTACAGTGAGTAACAAAACAAGTACACAAAAATATTTAACTCTGAAGAGGCTTTAGAATGAATCTTACTGATGTCTGTTCAGAACACTTTCCAGGTAGTCTAAGATTGCTCTCTGGGATCTAGAAAAATATGAAAAGCAAATAAAGAAATGTTATCTAACAAATTAAATTAATTAAAATATCTGTAAAGAATCATTTACAGGTTTATGATATCCTAATATCTTAAAATATAAAACTGGGCAAGAAAACTCTTCTCATTCTTTGTCAATTTAGCATGTTCGGTAGATTCATTTACTTGACCTATCATGACAGCAAACTGACATGTGGGAATCTTTGAAAGAGATGTGAATACCTGATATACTTTAATCCTTTTCTTAACATAAAATCACCATTTCAGAAGGTGTAATCAAAATTCTGAGAGCTAATTACATACAATAGTCCATGAAAGAAAGATCATCTTTTCAGTGAAGTTCTGCCCTCTCATCTGAGGCTGGTAGTAAATTGTGAAGAGAGGAAATGTTGTTTGAAAATATCCCAGACAAACCTTCACACGTGTATGTCAGACATGTTTTGAATGTTTTCTCAGTGACCTTCAATTTTTAGCCCTTCATCAAAATAAAAAAACATTTAGTTTAGTTTACTTTATTGTCACTGCACCTCATACAACGAAATCAAACACCATCTTCAGTTCACATCATGACCATGAAAATAAACACAAACACACATCCTTCACACTCCACACATTGAACCGAAACCCCCGACACCGCACCAACACTGCAATATACTGCACTATTATGTTAATTCAAAAGAGCTACTGCCCTGGGATAGAAGCTGTTTTTCAGCCTATTTGTCCTTGTTTTTATTATTCTGTATCAGATGGTAATAGTTCAAAAAAAGGGTTCCCAGGATGAGATAGATCTTTGAGAATGTTTTGAACTTTCTTAAGGCAGCAGGAGCTATAAAGCTCTTCCAAAGAGGGGAGAGGGCAACCAATGATCTTCTGGGCAATGACATTAACCCTCTGGAGTGCTTTCCTATCTGCCACTGTGCAATTGGCAAACCATACAGAGGTGCAATAAGTTAAGATACTCTCTATGGTGCAGCAGTAGAAGATCACCAGCAGTTTTTCATTTAGTTGTTGTTTTCTGAGAAGTCTCAGGTAGTATAATCTCTGCTGGGTCCTTTTGACCGGGGCTGCAATGTGAGCCCCCCAGGTCAGGTCCTCTTTTATGGTAACACCCAGAAACTTAAAACTGGCCACTTGCTTCACTCCACTCCATTGATAAGCAAGGGCTGGATGTCTGATCTGTTCCTTCTATAGCTCCTTGGTCTTATTGATGTTGAGGACCAAGTTATTGTCTCCACACCACGAAAGCAACCAGTCCACCTCATCTTGGTAGGCAGATTCATCCCCCGCAAGAGATGAGTCTCACCACTGTTGTATCATCTGCAAATTTAGTAACAGTATTACTAGCATGAGTGGGAATGCAGTCATGCACATAAAGAGTAAGGGACTCAACATGCCAGCCTGTGGTGTACCAGTGTTAAGAATAAGGGCTGAAGAGATATGATTACCTAATCTGTCCCTCTGTGAGCAGCCAGACTTAATATAACTGAAATCAGAATTCAATAGTGACTACTGAAATGTAATCTTACAAATAATTATGAGCCCCACATTGCCAGTTGATGCATTCAATATTCTCAACAGTGTAAATAAAAGCATATGAAATGAGAATAAGAAAATGAGTATCAAAGCCTTTAGGGACTACATTTCATTTGGATATTTTATGCATGCTTATCTTTTGTAAGAGCATTTACACTTGTATAACCTTTCTACAGTATTTTAATTGTTTTATGTTGTTAAGGAAATAATATGAATTCT